>OZ010797.1:98903467-99503467 GCA_963932465.1 Maratus speciosus | reverse complement strand
TTTTAAAAATTTTCTTTAGAATATTTTTGTTGGTGTTCAGAGGGGGTCATGACCCCGTGACCTCCCCCATGGATCCGTCATTGTAGATTACGTAGTTCAGTATTACATATTTTATGATTTATATATTTTAAATTTTAAAATAAGTAGGCTATTAGAAAATTAGAAAAAATTCTCTTTGTAAATATACTTTACGGAAGATGGGGGGGGGGGGGTGCCAAAATCCATGTTTGCCCTGGGTACAAAAAAGGGTAGTTTCAGCCCTTCCTACACATCACGAGAACAATCAGGTCCCGTTCCGGCACGGCTCGGCTGTATACAAAAAAATGCAAGCCTGATCTCGGTCCGGCACGTGTCTGCTGAAAAAATTAAGCCCTGACTCAGATACCGTGAAGCTGCCCGATGCCAATCTCTATGCTGGACATGTTTGAAGTTATAAGGGGAGGGGGGGGGGCTTTGAGACCTATAGCGGCATGGCTGTGTTCTCGAATGATCCACCAAAACTAATAATAAATCCAAACCTGTTACATTTCTTTATTGATGTTGTCAAATTAGCATCGGCTCGTGACGCACATTTATACTTATTCTCGCAAAAGTCACATTCATTGACAATGGCTTATATTTTATCGGCTTCGTTTAAATTTTTATATCGGGCCGGTAGGCCCGCTAAATTTTTTTTATCGGCCCGGACCGGCAGGCCCAATGATTTTTTTTGCCTGCCCGTTGAAAAAACTGTCCTAATTCTGCCGGCCCGGCCGTTTTGAAAGTGCACCCACATTTCGCCGTCCCGGTCCCAAGCCCGGGCCCGTGCAGACATCTAGGCTGAGGCACTATATGTTTCCATTTTCATTCTCTTTTGCGACATATTTTTCTGATTCTTTCTAAGCTTTAGACCACGAAAGCCGAGACAAAAGCGCAGAGAAAAAAGTTTTCACCCGCATCGAGAATTTATATTTCTTTCTCCTCGGATTGCAGAAACAAGTAAATAGAAACTACGCTGTTTAAAAAAAAAAAAAAAAAAAAAAAAAAAAAAAAAAAAAAAAAAAAAAAAAGAGAGAGAGAGAGAGAGAGAGAGAGAAACTCCCAGAAAGAAGGTAGCATTTTAACTAGAGGTCTGCACGGGCCCACATTTCCAGGCCCGGCCCGATACAAAAATCAAATGTTCGGCCCGGCCCGTAGAAAAAATAATATTGGCCCGGCCCACCCGAAAAAAAAATTAAAAGTTCGGCACGGGCCCGGCCCCAGTGGATTTCTACAAAACATTGATTTTTACGTCGAATTGGTTAAAAATGTGTCTCGTACGAGGATTTCCGACCAAAAATATTTATCTTTTTTTTTCATGTCATCTTCATTCATCGTTTTTTCATATAATCTTCATTTTTATAGAAGTGCTGCAGGCTGCGATATTTATTTTTTTAATGAATCTCTATTTCTTGTATGTAAATGTTTCAGTTATCATTAATATTGTTAATCCATATTCCATGTATAGAAGTGTTAAAAATCTGAAAAATGCTATACAGTAAAATCTTCTAAGACGGAATTGCATAGAAAAGAAAAAAAAATGCATTATAGACAAGTTCCCTTCTTAGCAAGTGTAAATGTACTATATATTCTTTTCTTACTTATTAGTATATTAATTTTGCATGAATCAACACGTTTTTCAGTTTAAAACAGGGTTCCATCATAGGCAGGTTCCTTTTCGCACATTTTACTATATTTTAATTTAGCTATATTTTAATATGCGTAGAAGTCTACTATTCTTTAAAAATAATAAATTTTAATGTTTAAGTGTAGAATAATGGCGATTCAAAAATGTATACATTTTTTCCAAAAATTTTTGCGCCAGGCCTTATTTAATTGACCTTTAAATGGACCAGGCCACGCTGAGACAATGATTTTCATACGGGCTGGTTCAAAACTAGGACTGAAAATTTCGGGCCGTAAAGACTAGGAATTAAACCAGGCCCGGCTCTGTACAGAAAAATTAAGTTAGGCCCGGACCGAGCCTTCAGAAAAAAGTATGGCCCGGCCCGGCCAGAGTGGAGAGCAGACCCGGCTCGACCCAAGTGCCGTGAATGAAAATCGGCCCGTGCAGATCTCTAATTTTAACGTCTTCAGTTTCGAAGCTAAAATAATAATACAAATGCTTATTCATTGGTTTTTTCCAAACAGAATGACATCGTAAATGTCAGAAAAATATCTTTTCTGAAATGGATCCTTTAGGTGCTTAGTAATTTAGGTTAAAAAAATGGATCTGATACTACAAATCCCCTTAAAAACATCAATTTAATAATCATTAACATAAATTAACACCATCACAAATTTAAAAGCTTTAAACAAGTAAATAATCTACAAATCCTCAAAAATTTTTATTGAAAAAGATTTAAGTTAAATACTTATGAAAATTTCTCACTTTCTTGGTCATACTGTCTTGTGGGCATTTTTAGGAATTTTGCAAACTTATATGAAAATAACATTTATTTTATGTGAGAATCAGCTTAGAAGTTGCGAGTTATTCGTTTGCTTTGAACGCAAAAAACATTCAGCTATTAAGAAGTAATGTGAAAATGTACGAAAATCGGACATTATAATTTTTATAAGGAAAATAACAGAGGTCCCCGTATGGGGACTCAGACCGAAAAGGTTATAGTGATATTTTAAATGCAACTTTTTGACCTACCGTTACAAAAACAAATTGCAGTAAATATTGTAATTCTCAAAAGGTTTTATTTTGCCATAATATTTTTCAACTGATGTTTTTAGTTTTATGAATTTAACCAACTTGATGAACTAATTAAACTGATTCTGCTTTTATTTGTTTTCTCCTAATTTTTTCTTTATTCTTGTTCCTTTTTTTCAGATTTCGTTTTTAAAATACAATTCTGCTTATGTGTATGTGCGAACGGGGGATGACCCGGCACCAGGGCACACCCACCCCGGCTACGTGCATGCTCGTAATTTAGTTTGTATTTTGGAGCTTATATATACCATTACCCTGAAGATAATTTGCTTACATATTTTCGATTTTTCTCCTCTACTTAATTCCCTGCTTTATTCAATGATCCCGAGTTGTTCGTTATTCGGAGGTTTTACTGTATTTAGATATTAAAGAATTGCTGCAAAACAATGTTATGTAAATTCCATATATATATATATATATATATATATATATTGTATCAAACGACAAACAAAATTTCCATTTGATGCCCTCTTCGCCTTTCGTTCTGGGGCCTGGGGCAAATGCCCCCTCTGCCCTACCCTAGGAAACTACTATCCCGAAACATCTACCCGGAAAAAGTTAAAAAATTGCCCCACCCCCCCGGGTGACAATTAAAATTCCCTCCCTCACTTCTTTAATTTTGTTATACGTTTTAAATAATATATATCAGATTTAAAAATTTGCTTGCGTTCACCCTCACCTTCCTCGTATTTTAAACACACTCAGTCGATATTAACTTGTAATATATTAGAATGTAATCTAAGTTATATTTAAGAAATATATAATTAGAATTGACCTACAATCCATTACACGTTAACAGGATTATTCAATTAAAAACGTAATCGAAATCATCGCGTAATCGATTACAAATTAATTTAATTAAAATTTAAAAGGTTAAATAAGAATTGATTTGTAATCCATTACACGATTATCGGATTATACAATTCAAAAGCTTAATTGAAATTACTTTTCAGTGCGCTGCATGTTTATCAATTGCATTGTAAATAATGGAATGGTAATAATGGAATGGTAAAAAAAAAATGGCCATAATTTTTTTTTGAAAAAAAAAAAATTATGGCCATTTATTTTTTCTTCCCATTTTGACCAGAAAATCAGAGTTCTAACTTTTTAAGACTGCTCTTTCATCTTCACCTAACACTTCATTTATAATGGCGGTTTCATAAAAATAGAAGACATCAGTCCATCAGAAGAAAATGATCTATTCCAAAGGTATAATCCTTCATTTGGCGCCCCTTCGTTCTGGCGCCCGGGGCACATGCCCCCTCTGCCCCCCCCCCTTAGTTTCGGCCCTAGCGATTAAGATTGTTTGGGGCCCAAGGCCCAGCACCTTTTCGGGGCCCCGTCGCACCAAAATAGTTGCTTTTTTTTTGGGGGGGGGGGTATTATTAGATATACGATACGGTTGCAAAGTTAACCAAAATATATTTTGGTTTTTGAGAAAATAATTGCGGAAACTTCATTTTTAAGAATTATTTTTCTAAATCATTTTATTCAATTTGGGGCCCTTAACAGAAGCGGGCCCAAGCCCACGGCCTAGTTGGCCTGTGCGGTAATCAGGCCCTGCACGCTGGGCAGGGTACGGGCCAGATCCGGGCCCATGCCGCCCGCTAAACGCTCTTTGAATAAAAACAAACACAAACTCTTAATCCCCCCCCCCCCCCCAGACTGCTATCTTATCTGGCTTATCTCTCTTTCCCGAGCTCGTTCTTCATCTGCGAGCTTGCCTTTCTGGCATTTCTGCTTCTGCCTTCCCCAACTTCTGTCTAGAGTCTAGACAGAAGACAGAATGTTGAAAAAATAGATTTTTCTCGAGAATTTTAATTTGAGATTATACTTGATTATACTATGATTATATCGATTACAATTGATTACATCAAGATTTCTTTGATTACCACTGATTACATGTGATGGCATGATTACGCATGATTAAGACATGATTACAGTATGATTTCACTGATTACAGGGTCGGTTGTACGAGATTACACCCCATTGAGAGACCCCTCGGGCAAATCTTTCCAAGCCAAACAACCACGGAGCTATAGAAGGAGAAACTTCTCTTATGGCCTCTTCCAAGCAAACTTAACCGTAACGCTAAAATGGCCGCATCGCGGCGCTGCCCACAGTACCTGCATTACTTTAACACTGTTTTCAATAGGAATGCGTTATTATTTCCTTTATAAATTAATATTTTTACATTATAATTTGATATGCCGCGGAAATGTTTCGTGTATGCATGTGGCACGGGCTATAGGAAAGCCAAAAAACAGACTAAAGGGCTGGGAAATAAACGCATTAAATAAATAACTTCCTTATGGAAGACGTCTTGTATTTGACAATGAATTTTCTATCTGCATTTCTGTAAATAAAAGATTGATATATATACCGGGTGTCCCAAAAAGGACTGACTGATTTTAAAATTCAATAACTTGCAAACGGTGACAGATATTTAAAAAATTCTTTCAGGAGGGTTATGCATAAGGTCAAAAGTTTTTTTACAGTGATTTTCGATTTTAGTTCGAATTACAAACAATAGATGGCGCTGTAAGCAATAGTCGCTAAATACAGGCTCGATTTCTAGTCCTTTCTCTTGTTCCATGCTGAAAAAGGAGATGGAAATGTATTATCCGGGCCACGAAGTACCAAAAATCGAGCCTGAATTCAGCGTCTATTGATCGCTGCGCCATCTATTGTTTGTAATTCGAACTAAAATTGAAAATCACTGTAAAAAAACTTTTGACCTTATGCATAACCCTCCTGCAAGAATTTTTTAAATATCTGTCACCGTTTGCAAGTTATTGAATTTTAAAATCAGTCGGTCCTTTTTGGGACACCCGGTACATTACAACTAACATTTAGTGAAATTTAAACTCCAAATTTGTAACTAAAATGTTTTATTCTGTTATATATTGAATAAATATTTAATGATATGCAATTTTTTAGTAAATTCTGAAAAATTCAATTAGATTTTGCTGCAGCTGCCATCTGTCGTTCAAAACAGAAAACAATGTTCTCTTATAAAATAATATTTTATTGTTGACTAATTATTTCGTAAATAAAAACAACAGTGGCGCATCCTGGATTACGCTTTGGAGGGGGCTAGCATATTTTAGAGGTCTACGTGTGCCCAGATCTGGCCCGGTCCATGGCCGAGCTCTGTCTAATTTTCTTTCATTTGACTCGATGGGACATGCCTGGTTGAGTCCTGACTTATACTTTTTCTGCTTGACTTGAACAAAGTCGTAACCAGCCAGAGAAGCCAGAGGAAGATCTGAAAAGTTTTGGTGGGGCTAATTTTGAATGCTTTAAAATGTTTAATAATGAAATACTATACTAAAATATATCTTAGTTTTTGCGATTTTTTTTTTTTTTTTTCTGCGATTTTTTGTGTTTGGAAAACTTTAAAGTGTGTTTGCAATCAAACGATTTAAAGAATTATTATTAAATTATTAAAATATTATGAAGATCAAAGAGAGCAAGAGGTTGCACAGGGTCTTAAAATTTTAATTAGTAAATTTTAAACATGCTAATATTTCGAATTTTATAATAAAATTTATAAAAGAGAAAATATTGCGTGGCAAAATCAATATTTTTTTCAAAAATTCAAATTCTTTAAGGACGTAAAATAAATAACATTCTTTCAGAATTTTTAAAAAAATTAAATGTCTAGTCTAGTCTTTGTGTCTGGGAGGGGCTTCAGCCCCCTTAGCTCCCCCCGTGGGTGCGCCAATGAAAAACAATGTACATTTTCTTATCTAATCTTTATTTAAATGTACACACACAGAGCTTTTTTTTTTTTTTTCCATATGCATTTGTAATTTTATGTTATACTATACATTCTGAAGACGACTCAGAAAGTTAGTTGAAACATGTAAATATAGATTTTTAATGTGTTTTTATAACGTCTTTTAAGCAAATAAATCTTTTAATATTGTGATATGAGTTTCTTGATTACACGAAATGATTCATACTATATACTTCCATTAATTTTATGCTACTATAAAAGTATAAAATCTCAGCATTAACTTGATACTGTATAAATTATTTTTAAAGAAATCTGAGTACAGTAAAATTGAGAATAAAAAAAAGTCTGGAAAAGTGTCTAGGACTTGTTTTAAAAAAGAATTAATATTTTGTGCTCCTTTTAAATAATGCAGCTGAAAAAAAAGGTTTTTACTAATTTGCAGTTTGTCAAATTTATTATGAATATTTAACGAATTCACAAACTGTATTCTTGTTTTCATGGTTTTCAAATAAAATGAAAAAAAAAAAATCACAGTATTTATTTATTTTTTAAGTTAATCTATAAAATTTTTGCAAAGATTACTTACAAATCTAGAACACAATTTTTATGTAGATTACACCCTTGATTACTCTGAATAACGAAAGTACATTAAAATTTAAAAGAAAGAAATTTATTCTAGATTTGTCTTGAACAAGAGCTGTGATATTTGTTCGTTTAAAATACGGCTGAAAAAAAAAAAAAAAATAGTTTTTAGTAATTTGCTGTTTGCCAAGTTTATTATGAATATTTAATAAGCAATAATAATTCATTAACTAAATTCTAGTTTTTATGGTTTTTAATAAAATAAAAAATGTAAACAAAAACATTGCAGCCTTTATTTTAATTTTTTTTTAAAGTTAATCAACAAAATATTTGCGAAAATTACCTGCCAAATTCAGGGCACAATTTTTTTAAAGATACTCTTGTCTTGATTTAAATAAATCTTACTTAAAATAGTCTGGATACAGTAAAACTTAAAAGGGAAAAAAATGTATTCTAGACCTGTCTTGAACAAACATTAATATTTTTTGTTCCATTTAAATAGCACAGCTGATAAAAAGGGAGTTACTTTTAGTTTGTAAAATGTATTATGAATAATTTACAAAATTTAAAATAATTTGTTTTATGATTTTTATAATTAAAAAAAAACATTCACATTAGGAAAAAAAAAACTACTTTATATATTTTTAAAAATGTTCTCGTTTCTAACTTTAAATGGAGACAATAGATGGCGCTCCAGCCAGTACCTGCATCATCGAGCTTTTCTCTTGCGGTTAATTCTCAAACGTAGCGTTCCCCTACCTTCTATCATGAAGGTGCTCTATCTCCCTGCTTCTATTCTAATACCCTTCAAACAACTGTCGCCAGGGGTAGTAAAATTGTTTCCAGTCTGTATTTTTTTTTACAAATACTATTGCATTTATAGTTTAATCATTATGCATCTATGCGTATTTTTTATGCTGATTCCGAATATGTAATTTTCGTTAAAATACTCCCAGCAGAACTTGAAATATTAATTAAAAATCTCATTTAATATATTAAATTATTTTACTTTCTTTCAAAGAAACATAATTCCTTTGAACAAGTCAGTTTAAAAGGTAGATCATTTTTATAGTGGAATTGCTTTGCAGGCCATAAAATTTTTACAAATACTGCATTTGTAGATTTAAAATTTGAACATCTATGCTATTTTTTAACACTGATTCCGAATATCTAATTTTCGTAAAAATCTATTAAGAACTTTTCATTTTTTGAAAAATCGACTTTTTTAACCTTCAGACTACCAAAAAAAAGTATATGCAAGAACTACCATTCGGGTCCATTGGACCCATATGTAAAATATATAGGATTTCAAAATATACAAAACACCCATTTATCTACAATGAATATATTTGTTATTAATGCACCTTATACAATATATAAAAGTGATATATATAGTAATAGAGTAAGAAAGTAACACATACAGTAAGAAAGTAATATATATAGTATATTATAATGACTACAAAACGTTTTTCATCATAATAAAATTATTCTGTACATGAAGTACAAATAACGACGGAATGTTCTCCGCAAACATTTTTCGTACACTTCTTGCATAATGTTCGTGTTTTTCGATCTTTTTTAGAGGGACAAATATGACATCTTGATTTTTTTCGTGGCGGTTCAAAACTATTTGCGTAAAGTTGTTCTGAAGTAGATGTTGAGACGGCGATACCTCCTTCACCTACTAATTCTTCTGCAAGTTGAATAATGAAATTCCGCCTTTTTTTCATTTTCGGATCACATTCAGCATTCAGTGACAACCATATTATGTATGCATTCATCGCAATTATATCGATCATATTATAAAATACAATCAAAGGCCACCGACGTGTCATGCGTTTCACACTATATGCTCTTACCATTTTGTCCATCGTATCTACTCCGCCTTTGGTTTTATTATAATCTAGGATTATTTGTGGCTTTTTTTCTAAGCTGTTGTCAATATCATAAGTGTTATGCATTGTGCTTAGCAAAGTAACAATTCTACCTTTTCTGGGACAGTAAGAGATGATGGTCGCCTTCTCTTGAAACCCAAATAAAGTAGAATATACAGAACGATGTTTTGGATTTGTGAACACAGCGGGTAATTCAGGTTTATTTTTTCGAATTGTTCCAATAAGAGATAATTTTTTGAAGTAAGATGTGTTGCTAATGCATATGACGTAAAAAAGTTATCACATGTAATATTACGACCAGAATTTTCAATTTCCTTCGTCAATCTTTTAACTACATTTTCTCCCTGATGAGATTCTCTTACTTCATTTTTGCCTGTATATAGTTCCAGTTTCCAAGCATACGATGTTACGCTGTCACAAATAACCCAGAACTTCAATCCATACTTTCCAGGTTTAGATGGCATATACTGACGGCAAGGACATTTTCCACGAAAAGAAACTAATTGCTCATCGACAGTCGTAGACCAATTAGGAATATAAGGGTCTTGTAAATAGCTATTCCACAATTCAAAGCATTCTCTTATTGGCTCTAATTTATCAGTTGATCTTCTTTTACGCCTCTCAGCAGCATCATCAAATCTTATGACACGTAATATACTTGTGAATCTATTGCGACTCATAATGTCCCGAAATATTTGTCTTCCATTTTTTATGCTCCAAAGTTCGCTTACTGTTTCATTTTTCGATTTATATACTCCAATAAGTAATAAAAGTCCGATGAATTTTTTAAGTTCTATAATATCTATAGGTTTCCACTCTTTATCGAATACTCTATTGCCTTCCGCGTTTGTCCATTTTACTATAATTTCCAAAAGTCTTTTTCGGAAATAGATAAGAAATGAGGATGATATGGAATCCACTTCACGATTTGCAAATCTTGAAGGTCCAGATTTTTCACGTAAAATATTGATTTCAGTACGTCTTCCTTGTGGTCTGGCAACTTCATTCTTATACCAGATCTGTGAATTATTTTTGGAAACAAAAGTAGAATTTGAAGTACTTGTGGTTGCTACATTTACTTCATTGGAATCATTATCAGATTCTGAGTAGGAATCAGAAATTTCATTATGTATTTCAACATAATCTACTTCACCTTCATCAGACGACAGATTTTCATCATCGGTGTCGAATTCTATATCGTCCGGATTTTCCATAATTTTTTGAATTTCCTCTTGAATCAATACTTTTTTTCTGTTCATCTTCAATTCAGTTTTTAACAAAAAATAAGTTAGGAAATAAGAAAATTATGAATATTTGTAAAATAACAAAGCACGTACAAACTACACTTATTACTTGTCTTCAAATATCAAGTACTATTTTCAATGAAAAGACTCAAAAACATCAATAGACACCATTCGCTCACTAACTGTGTCTGTTGATAAATGACTCTCTGAACCAGAAGTAACCTTTTATATATAGAGCACGAAGTTTACTAGATCAGTCTAGAATGTTCTCAAAACTTCATTATAAAGTCGCCAAATTTGGCGAGATTGGCGCTAAAAATCCATCGCCAAATGGGCGATAAACAGCCAATTATGGTAACCCTGTTCCTCCTCATGATTTATGGCAACCCTAGAAAAAGAAAGCAACAGTATATTACGTTTGTTTTAATGTTGGGTCCAATGGACCGCGTGGTAAACAATGAAACAAATTAAAAATAGGTAAAAAATTTCGAACAAAATTTTAATCGCAATTGCATATACATAGAGGAGACAATTGCAGGAATAGTCATGTAATCGCGAAACTTTGAATGCTATTTTTCATGAGAAAAATTTACATTAAATATTGCTGTCGGGTCCAATGGACCCGTCTGGTAGACGGAAGGTTAAAGAAAAACAAATGCTTTCCTATGACACATTACTTAAATCTTATTTTTTTCCATTTATTATCATTATTTTAGGTCCGAATTTTTATTATAGTCTATATAAAATTAATATATTGCCACTTAATTTATGAGTTGTAGTAGTTACTACTATCTCCGAATAGTAATTTCAGCAATTTTCTTAAATTCTTATTTGAGCCCCCCCCCCCCCCGTCTAACATATCTGCGGATAGGTTGAATAATAAAGTTTCATGATGTTCGTATAGAACATATTGCCTCATAATTTATGAGTGGTAGTTACCACACTATTTCTGAATAGTAATTTCAGCTAAATTCTTATTTTAATTCCCCACCCCTTTGACTAATATATCTACGGATAGGTTTTATAACGAAGTTTCGTTCGAATAGAGGTTTGTTCAGAATAAAGTTCGTCCTCTGGTTGTGGAATGTGGAAGTAACAAATTTTGCTGCGCATGCGCAGCACACCTGCTATACGGATCCGCAAGCAGCGGGGATACGTGTGGGATGATCGTACAGAACATATTGCCTCATAAGTTTTTGAGTGGTAGTTACCATTATTTTCTAATATTAATTTCAGCAAATTTCTTCAATGCTTATTCCAGCCCTCCCCCTCGACTAATATATCTACGGATAGTATTTTTAACAGAGGGCACCCGTGGCAGTGGAAAGTGGAACTAACAGATTTTGCAGCGCTTATCATTTTAAAATTATTGATGCTATGATCTGTGTTATGATCTATGCTATGATCTATGTTATTTATGAGATTTAATCATTTTAAATTAACAATTTTATTTATTAATTAGAGGATTAAGTGTTTTGAAAGAATATTAAACGAAACTCTCTGTGCGATTTGTGATCACACTTACCCATTTGTTTAATTTATATTTTTCTTATCTTCAGGGCGCCGGTTACTCGGTCATCTCAGAACTCCTCGACATGTCACTAAAATTAAATAAAATAAATACCCAAGGAATATCAAATTAGATATTATTTGTAAGTTAATAATTTCAATGCAAGAGGGAGTATGAGAAATGTATGGAGTGTGAAATGTTGCATTTACACAAAAAATCATTGACGAAAGGACGATGAAAAATAAAATTTATAATGTCCTGTAGTATTTATGTAGTTTAAATTAGATATTTATTTTGGAATTATCATTAAATTTCGTTTTAGAAGCAAAATATTTTATTTTAAGGAAAATGATGTGCTCATCTATGAAAAATAAACTTTATTCATTGTCTGTGTTATGATAACTCTTTAAATATTTCACATATATACAGGTTCAGTATAAATATTTTAATTTAAAATAAATATCTTTTGACATTTGTATTTTACCAGAAAGAGTGCCCTCATCAAGCTTGAATAATTAACCCATTAATGCCGGTTGGTACAAAAATCTACCAAACCGAATTAATTTTATTATTCATCACTAGATGGCACTATCTCTCAAACAATGATGCATTTGACATCTTAAATGATCACAAATAAGTATAAAAACAGAATTCCCGCATTTTTGTGGAAAATGTGCGTAGTAGTGAATACGAAATCAATCCGCATGCCTCTACCTTCAAAAAGAAAAAGGTACATTACGCATATTTTTTTGAAATTTTAGTAATGTTTTTAAATGGTATTACAATTATAATAGTGTACTTTATACAATTATACTATTTAAAGTTAGTTTTAGTTTTGTTTCGTTTCGTATATTCACTTTAACTTTTAATGGTAGAAAATTCTACCAACCGGCATATATGTAGTCTCAATCTTAGGTCGACGAGAAAATAAAAAAATAAATCTTCACTGGCCCCACCCCATACTTATTTTGAAAATTAATCAACACCATTTATTTGTGCTGGTTTCTCCTGAAAAAATTGTCGTTTGTGCCACTTCTGTTTCCACGTTGTAACAAACAAAATGGGGCGGGACCAGTGAAACGACAGCTCCTCGCCATCAACAAAATGAAAATTTTATTGCTGCATTCGTTTATGCTACGTTTGTGCTGGCTTGTGCCACAAAAAGTTTCCCACTTCTGTTCTATCTCGTTATAACGAAATTTTATAACTCAAGGGCACTTATAGAAAACCACCTATGAAAATCGTAAATAAATAAGTGTCACGGAATGAAATATGTAATTCTTTAGTGCTATGTAAATGTCGGTTTGTGCCGTAAAAAGTTTCGTTTGTGCCATTCTGACTCCCTCGATATAACGAATTTTCCACACAGGGCGACCATTTCGGTGGACCCGCCCAATCAACGAAATCTAAATTGTATTACGTCATTCGTTTGTCCTGGTTTTTGTCGCAAAGTGTTTCATTTGCGCCACTTCCATTCTCTCGTTATGACGAATTTTTATAATTCAAGGTCACATAAAGAAAGTCGCCTATGAATAAATACATGTCGTGAAATGAGATGCGTAATTCTTTAGTGCTATGTAAATGTCAGTTTGGACTCACAAAATTCTCACAAAGGAAAATATTCTTGCCTTCATTGGCATTTTATTAGTGTCTGGATATAACAAACTACCTAACAGGAGACTATTGGGCTCTTTCAACTGACGTGCACAACAATTTAATTTCGCAGTCGTTCAGAAGTGAAACTTTTGATATGATTTAGAGATCTGTACATTTTGCAAATAACATGGAAATAGACGATGATAGAATACATAAATTCCGCCCCCTTTTTGAACACTTCAACAGAGCATGCAAAGATTTAGACCTCGCCGAATATCTCAGTCCATAGTCTCTTATTATGGACATAGACAATAAGGCATAATGCTAAAAATGAACAAAGATTTGACCAAAGAAACCATTGGATAGTCAAATCAGAGCAGAAAAATGCCCGATCCCGTTGTAAAAATTGTGGCGGAAGAAATGGTTATAATTGCAAAAAGTGTAATCACACCCTTCATCCCGTATGCCATAAAAGTTATAATGTTGATTCAAATGCATAAATATTCAGTTTAATAAAAATATGTTACTATTTTTTAACCCCTTAACTGTTTTGCCCGAACTGAGTTCGGGCAAGGAGTGTTTGCTTATTTCGTTACTAAAAGCTTTTGGATACCACTAATTTTTAACTGTAATCTTCGGTTTATTAATTGCTAGATATTTTTCGATTATTTGAGGCAAATACTCCAGTACGTAAAAAGTGGTGTTTCCTATCTGTTTTTAGTTTATAGTGTCAAAAAAATGACACAGTTAAGGGGTTAAAATAAATTACAATTTTTAAATGTTTTTTTCTACGTTTTAGAATTTGTAAATTATGTATTTTACAAAATTTTCCTTTGCAAATTGAATTGCAATTAAATTTTTTAAATATAATTTTAATTTTTAAAAACCCTTATTATACAAGTATAAGAAATATTTTACTAGTATATGAATCTAGAATCTTTTATTTTAATTATTATTACTATTGTTGCAATCAAACAATAAATTCAAAGTTTGCTTTAAAAAAGTGATTTCATAGTACGCAAACGCCGGTTGGTACAAAAATCTACCATTAAAAAAAACTTAGTAAATACAACCGGAAAAATAAAATTTATGTACGATGTACTTAACAGACACAGAATGAATAAATATGAAGAAAAAATTCAAAATTGATCGGGTATTTTGAAGTCGGTATTAATGGGTTAAGATTATGAAATATAATAATCATTTCTCCTTATTTTATGTTACTGCAAGCTACTTTACTGCCACAAATGAATGTTTATTCTTCCGTCACGATCAACTTGAGTTGATAAATTAAAACATTAAACACTGTGAAATTATGTTACAATTTTTAATTGAACTTTGTTTGAAAATGCATATGTGGATCTATTCGATGGATTCAAAATTTAAATTATGCAATATTTGGAAGCGAATGTGTGGTCAAAGTGATGTCAATAGCATTTCTCGCAATATCTAGTATTATTCTTGAGCTTAGCTATAATGACGAAGGGTTTTGACTTTATAATATAGATTCGAGGATATAAGTAGACATTTTAATCTGTCCAGTTATCGATTTCTATAAGCATATTTTTTATTAATAGAAAAGAAGAAAGAAAGAAAGAGGAAATTGTATGTTGGCTTATTTGGGGGACGTGGGTAGCAATTTTGAAAATTTTCCGGGAAAATAATGCTTTGAAGGAATCATTATTTTGTCTATCAATATTAAGTATATTTTACACAATTAGCGAAATTTCTGCAACAAATGTAATAAAAATTACTCTATTTTAATAAGTTATTCTATTTTAATAAGCTATTCTATTTAATAAGCTATTTTGTTATTTATTCCAAATTAAACATGTGCCTGATTTTAAGTTGCAATATTTTGTTGATGAATCTTTTATAATGTACTCTACAAAACTTTCTACGTGTTTTTAGGTCTTTTTACAGAAACAGAAAATGAAGAGGAAGGAAAAGAGTGGTGCTTGTAAAAGAAAAGCAGCAAAAGTGACTCGCGAAAGGATTAGCTAATTACCCAAATTAGATAATTATTTCATATAAAAACCACTGCAGATAAGAGTGCTGCAACCGAAACAACTGAAACTGACGAACATCTAGGAACTCTCACTGCAACAGAAACAACTGAAGTAAAGACAACGGAAACTGAAGAACGACTAGAAATTCCCACTGTAACAGAAACTGCTTCAATAAAAAATCAGAAACAGCTGAAATAGAGACGCTGAGAAGCTGAAGAACTACTAGAAACTCTCACTGCAATGGACTTTATCCACGAATGGCAACAGTCACGCCTCTGATTACATATCGTGGAACGCAGTCCACCAATCTAAAATGAAAATTACGAGTTTCCAAGAGATAACAGTAAATGACGTTTTACATCTAATTATTATCGTGTTTCAGAGAACGAAAAAAATAATAAAACACTGCCAATTGATGCATTCAACGCAGTGTTGAATTCAAACACGTTTCTCCATGGGAAACATTATAAACTTCCGGGCTGGAAATTGCACTTTTTGACCATTAAAATCACAAAATCTCAGATCCTCTGAGGGGATCTCATTGCTCCGAGTGGGAATGTCCCCCCCCCCCCCGGGCCACCCCTTGAATTCAACGAATAAAGATGCAATAATTTGCTACTGCTTTGTATATTCCATGCAGATCGCACACGTGGAATTTAGTCATTACAGATGCGGCAAAGTCTGCCATATACGCCATCGATTTTTTGGTATTAATAGAATCTATACAATTTTTTTCTTCGTCTACTTTTCGTTGGACTATAATCAAAGAATGTATGCCCTTAAAAATTAAAGGACTCTCTGATACAAGGTGAGTTTTGAATCGGTGCTGTAACGCCTTTTAGGTTACACTGAAGCGAAATGTGTGAAGCACTTTCTTCTTTAAGAGCATATGCTCTTGGTAGAAAAGATGGCATAATTGCATCAGAAAGCAGATTCTTTGATAAATAACATTTCAAAATGGCCATCTATTTGTATATGATATATTTTATTTACAGTTAATAATACCAGTAAATTTCTAACCTCCAGATATAATAGCTGATGTTTTTCAGTCTGAAATTTCAGCAACCCTAAAATACTTTGAAGACTATCGCAAAAATGGGTACGGTTCAGCTATTATCAACGCCTCAGAAATAGCAAATGAAATAGAGATCAACAAAGTATTTCCTAAAGAAGAGTTAAAAACAAAAATTATCTGAGTATGAGAGCAAAGATGAAGCTGTTTTATCTGAAGAAGAAAAATTTAAAAACAATTTCTTTCTGATTGTTATCGATCAAATAATATCAGCAATAAATTTGAGATTTAACCAGCTTTTAGAGTGGAATTCACTTTTTGATTTCTTATCCAGCTGAATTTTTTTAAATGCACAAAAAAAAATGAACTTAGAAGTCAATGCAAAACATACGCAGAAAAAAGCAGGGTTAAATAACTTTATAAATATCCTAAAGTTCCTAAAAAATCTCTTGAAAGATTTTCTTATGTACAGTAGAACCTCGATTATCTGAAGTAATTGGGACCGACCCTATTTCGGAAAATCGAAATTTTCGGATAACCGAGAATGCTTCAATTTTACGATTAAGGAGAAATATATGCAATATTTCTTATTATGGTAACAAGTGCTTAATAAAAATAAAGCAATAGCAAAATAGAAACAAGTATAAATTAACTGAATTTTAATTTTGAAATGAAGTACCTTTTACATATATCACAAGGGTTTGACGAAATGTTTTGTTTGTTGCAGTTTCGATTGCCTTTGCTTTGAAGCTCTATCACGGAGTTTTTAAATATTAGTTCTCCAGTATCACAGTCTTTCTGCTGCTCCAGCTGTGCCAAACATTTTGCAAAACATTCAAAAGCTTCCGAATTGCTAATTTGTTCATTTTCTTCGTTTAACTCCGCAGCTTATGGGGGCTCAAGTTAAATTCAAAGGAACTCTTAGAAAGGGGATCGAAAATATTTATATGTACTTGTAATTCGGAAAGGACCGCTTGCACAGAAGGAATATGATAGTTCAAAAAGAGCTTTCAAAATGAATTTTGCACATAAGGAATGTGATAATAATAATAAAAAAATCTTTAAAATTGGATTTCGGTTAACCGAGAGTTTCGGATAAAAGAGGTTCTACTGTATATTCAAATGGCTTATAAGAAATTTATTCAAATACTGCAATTGTATTACGAATTTTATTAACTACTACTACTGTTACTGTTGCAAGTGACGAAAGAAGTTTCAGCAGTTTACAAATTATAAAAAATATTCTACAATCCACAATGTCCAATGAGGGGCTATCTCTATTGAGAATAATCTCCTTAGAACATGAAGTTGCAAAATCAATTCATTTCAATGAATTAGTAAACAAATTTGCAGATAAAAACATGCATGAAAATTTTTTCAACATAAAATATAAGCGACTGCAGATTAAAATACATTTAATTGAAAATAAAAACGAAAGTCAAATATAGTTATTTAATTTTATTTCATTGTATATATGATTAAAATTTTAATACGCTGCATACTTTTTAATAAATGATCTCGCAGAATTAACCCTTTATCTACTGCAATTTTTTTATGTATTTTTTTCAGTTGCTACAATGAAAATTAAAGGATAAACATGAAAAAAAATACTCACCCGTGAGAAATTTAATAAATTAGAGGTAATTAATTAAAAGTTGTACTTTAAAGTACCGTCAGTACACTGACTAAAATATCGTAACAGAAAACCCACAAGTTATTTCAAATGGCACCAGAAAATATTTTCGATTTAATAAGTATGTGAAATATAGGCATTTTCTTACTTACAAATAAATCTTTTGGCAAATTCCGGCGCCAATCATTTATTTCAACACTTTAGAATTGAAAATGCTTTGCCCCTGAAAGGGTTAAAAAAGGCAATTTTTTTTTCAGGTTTCGATCTTGTTAGCAGTCCTTTAGTTGTGCGACCTCTATATTCCAGGGACAACATGTTCTCTCGCATCTCCACATATGCAATACGTATATGAATTTACATATACCATTTCTAGCATACCAATAACGAGCCGGTGCCACAACTTTTTCAGTTTCCTATAAAAAATAACAATGAAACAGAAAAGAAATACCAGGGAAATCATTTCTACACTACATTTTAGTAATTACATTTAGTAGATGAAAACGATGGATAACTACACAGACGAAAAGTAAACAAGAAGTTTTTCTTCAACACCCGGTGTACTGACGGTAGTTATAAGTACCACCGAGTAATTCAACTGTTAAACCGTTCACCTAAAATAGCTAGTCAAACTGTATTCTAAGATCATAATGAAAACATAAAAAAATGAAAATCTACACTTATCTTATCTCCTTTACTGTGTTTGCAGCAATAAAAAGACGAGTGAGGCAATCTGGACAAAATGTCGGCACAAAACACATCGATTGTCTCAAAGATACCCTCCTTCCTCGCTAAAATAACAAACCTAGCACTACTGCTGTTATGTATCCGGATAAAGTGGAGTTAAAAGTGTGTTTTTGCAAAGTACCATTAGAATATTAGTAATATTCACTATGGGATGAAAATATAAAGTGAGTGGTACTTATAAGTACCGTCAGTAGATAAAGGGTTAAACTAAAAACGTAAGATCATTTTTGTTACTTATTAAATAAAAATATTGTGTAAGAGTGTAACTCTTCAATTTGATAGTTAAACATGTATCTAAGTTTTAATAACACATAATTTTAAATTCTAACAACTAAACTCTGTGGCTATACAATCCATGAAGGATCTGTGCCGACAGTGCCCATCTCTGTTTTCTTGACCCTGGGCTTCGAGGTGCTATGCAGCATGCGTCCGGCCAGGTGGTCAGCCTAACGCGAGACCCTCGGTGTTTAGTTCCCAAGCAAGCTTGGTACTCATTTTATCGACTCCAAAGGGATGAAAGGTTGAGTGAACCTTGCCCAGTCGGGAGTCACTAAAATTCTAGTTATGCCGTTTATTCCCTTGACTTTAATTTCTTTAACCCTTTGAGGGGCAAGCAATTGTGTTCGTGTAATATTGAATTTACACCGGAATTTAAAAAAACAATTACTTTAAAAAAGGGGAAAAGTAATTTTTTGACTTTTTCACCAAAGTTTAAAAGGTAAAATTTAATTAAAAGTTTCTGGTGCAAATCTGCATTAAAATTAGGTGGGATATAATATATCCAACCGCCCCTCAAGGGGTTATAATGAAAGTAGTATATGTTTTGAACAGATTTATCAACGTATTTATGTAAAAACAATTTAGTGTGCTCGTGAAATACCTTTCTTTTGTCACTAAAATCTTTCTGTGATAAAAGGAGGAAACATCATGACAAAAAATGCCTTATTTGATGCGATATAATAATTGATAGTATAAAATAGACAAATATTTGTGCTCCAACGCTGAAAAAAAGCTTACTTGCAGCAAACTTCACCGAGTCGAAACGTTTTAATTTCAACAGTAAATCATGAAAAATTTAAATGGGAATTAAAAGAAAAGACTTCGAAATACATAGTTTGAAAGCTTTAAGCCTCCTTTCCCCATTCTTTCTGGAAAATAGAGATGTCAAAATCACAATCTGTTCCAGCAGATATTAGTATAAATATCCATAGTAATGCAAAATATTTGGATCGTATATCAGTTCGAAACTAAGGGTGTCCTAGCTAAGATGTTACAAACTTCGAGGCGAGGTAGGGTACACCTAGACGACTCGGAATCACATAAAAATGCCGGGTCGGAAACGCCTTTCTGGCGCAGTAAGGGCATTGAAAAGGCTGAATCACACAAAGCTGATCCTTGGTCCCAGAGTTGTGAGTGGTGCCAGTATATAAGACGGCTAGGGTTCTTGGCGCAACGGTTTTCTCGAGCGTTAAAGAGACAATATGCAAATTTGTAGGTGGAGAGTTGAACTAGCATCCAGAGGGACTCTGCGATAAGAAGGACTCGCACTGAAATAAAGCTTCATTTCGCGCGCAAACAGAGAGACTGTAAGATGGCAGACTACACGAACTCGGAGAAAGCAGATATGCTTCTGGCATACGGTGCCGCAGACTGTAATGGTCAAGCCGCTCAGAGGTTTTACGCACGAAGGTATCCGTTGGGGCGAACTACCGCCCATACCATGTTTGCGTGCCTACACCAGCAAGTATGTAACCGGTTATGTGAGCGGTTCTTTACATAAGGCCACACGTAATCGTGATCGAGAGACACTTACGCCAGTCAATGAGGAAACTGCGCTAGGTCTGTTAGAGAGCACTTTTAGTAGAAGTACACGCGGTATTGTGAATGAAATCGGGATTTCACACAATAGCGTTTCAAAGACTCTGAATAGCAATGCATGCACTTGCAACGCGTCCAGTTACTGGAAGAACGTGACTTTTTACCTCGTCGGGCTTTTTCACATTATTTGCAGAAACGAGCTGCAGATCCCCGTTTCCCAGCCTCCGTGTTGTTCGTACAGACGAGGCGTATTTCACAAGAGAGGGTATTTTCAATACTCATATAGCAACCATGCCTCGACGATTGCGAACCCACATGCGATATGTACTCGGGCTTCACAGACACGCGTTATGGCAACGCCTCCTAGATATTTGAAATAAAAATAATCATTCCTTGGCTCGTTGATATCCACGAGCCAATGAATGATTGTTTTTCTTTGTTTTGCCTGCTTTGTGTGACGTTTTCGTGACGCGTGTCAAGGCTTTCTCAAATATCTAGGGGGTTGGTTATGGTAAACATATGGTCCGGCATTGTAGGGGACCACCTCGTCGGGCCATACTTGTTGCCTGGTCCCCTGACAGGTGCAGATTACTTGATATTCTTGGAACAAGTGTTACCAAAATTATTAACCAACGCCCACATTTCCACTGCAAAGCATCCTTCCCGGGGTACCAACTGGAAGGAGCCCCCGCCTATTTCAGCCTTTCTTTATGTTATTTAAATGCAACATTTGACCAAAGATGGATCGTCCGTGGTGGTCCAGTGATTTGATATGATCAATCGCCAGATCTATCCTGTATGGATTGCTTCTTCTGGGGGCATGTGAAATCCCTTGTCTACAAAACCCCTGTTGACAGTAAACCTAGGACCTTATAGCACGCATCGTTGCAGCTGCCGGGGAAATCCAAGACACTCCTGGAATGCTTACGAATGTTCGAACTTCCATGCAGTGCAGATGTGAGGCTTGCATTACATGCGGGTGTCGTCAATTACAACACCTTCTTTGATATGAGCTGTACTTCCCTTTTGTTTGAATGTTTATGAACAGCGAGTAATAAACATCATTTTTTCCCTATTTTGTGTCTTTTCCTTCCTTTGTGTTTTATGACTAAAAAATGCGAAATGAAGCTTCGAAACAAACACGCTCGTATACCCGCGCCTATTTAATGTCCTCTACCGCGTCAGGAAGGCGTTTCCGACCCGGCATTCTTATGTGATTCCGAGTCGTCTAGGTGTATCCTACCTGCCCTCGAAGTTTGTAACATCTTTGCTAGGACACCCTGTATATTTTATAGTGAAAGTATAATGCATTTGTATTACATTAGTTCCCGTTATATTACGCAAGCCAAGAGACATGAAAAAAGCACGATATATCGAAATTTGGAAAATAACTGAGGGCTTCACAGTTTTTAAGAAACTTGATAACCTCCCAGTAAATGTTGTATAATTGTCTCCTATATACTCCTTTATGTTAATTTTTTCTTTAAAAAATGACTTCTTTAATAGACACCTTTGTATAAGGGTCGTCCAAATGAAAGTGGCATTGCTGTAATAACTCGGCCATTTGATGAGAAAGATGACTGCGCATGCGCCTGTAAAGGGCGTAGAGTGCTGGGAATGCATGCGATAGCGTGAGATCCCGCCAGGTGCGTATGTAATATCGTGGGAGCACGTTAAAAGGCATCGTTCGCATCATGGATGCCTCCAAAGGTGTCAACGCGCGGTCGTGCAATTTTTAACAGCGGAAAATGTGAATGCTAGTGGAATCTATCGTTGAATGCAAAATGTGTATGGCGCGGAGTGTATATCACATAGATCGGTATTCCGATGGTGCAGGGATTTTCGTTGTGGAAGAAAACCACATGCGCTTGACCAGGTGACCTGCTGTCAGTACTGCATCTTCTCCTACGAACATCCTTACACCATCGAAATACCTATCTGCGTGACATACACTCCGTGCCATACACATTTTGCATTCGACGATAGATTTCACTAGCACTCACATCTTCCTCTGTTAAAAATTGTACGACCGCGCGTTGACACCGTTTGGAGGTATCCATGATGCTAACGATGCCTTTTAACGTGTTCCCACGCTATCACACACGTATCTGGCGGGAGATTCGTCAAAGATTCGTCGTGGAGATTTACATTCGTCATAGGAATTTTGTTTTAAACTTTTAGTCTAATATTTGTAGTAAATTTTGTCCTCTGCTACTTTTGATTATGTTAGTGTTTTTTAACGTTCCGCTGCGATTTTTTAAAATTCTTAAAAATAATTAGGCTTCAAAGTTTTAGCCTAATAGAGTGCATTTCGTCCTCCGCGATTTTTATTGTTATTTTTAATGCAATTTTTAGCATTCTTTTGCATTTCGTAACGATTGTTTGACATTTGTAAAAGGAATTCGGTTTTAAACTTTTAACGTAATATAAGTACATTTTGTCTCCGATTTCTGAATTCGTAGCATTTTCCACGTTCTATGACAATATTTTGAGATTTATGAAAGAATTCCGCTTATAATGTTTTAGCCTACTGTACAAAACTTTGTCATTTGCTATTTTTGAGTTTTTAGCAATTTTTTATGCTCTTTTTAGCGGGGTTTTTTGGGCTTCGTGAAGATTTTTCCACATTAGTAAAAAGCTATTCGGTTTTAAACTTTTCACCCAATATCGCAAATTTTGTCCCCTTCTTCATAAAGTTTATTCGGCATTCGTATATCGATTTTTTAATTTTTCGCGAATTCTTTTATGAAACTTTTGTAGAGATTTTTCGCGCTACGCGGCAGTTTTTCAACATTTGTAAATGGTTGGGTTGAGTAGATTTTTGACGGCCGATTATCTACTCGAGGGATATAGTCCCTAGGGGTAGTGCCCTCCGTGGGGGTCTTTCTAAAGGAACCTAACCCGTATTTCATTTGTAAATGGAATGATCTTTTAATTCAATTTTATCGTCGGGCCGTTGCAATCAACTGATGACTTTTTCATCCGTCAATCACAACTGTCCCGTTGACCTCCAGCCGCGCCCATAATAGACTATTTCGACATACGGCAACAAGTCACGTGACGTCCACCTTTTTCTACCTTTTTGACGTCATCACCGCTAATGGGAGGGAGTTTTGATGATTTTCTTGGCGATTTTCTGGCAACCTCGTATTACGGCAGTTTGTAAACAAAAAAATTAATAACATCAGTCTTACAATTTATAATAAATACTATATAATTTAATATATTGAAGAATATTAATAAAATCAGAATTACAGGTTATCGCCGAAATGTTTATTAAATATATGGTGGATGAAAAAGGTTTCATACGCAGCTGTAATAAAAAAAAAAATACTTTTTTCACTCAATATTATTTATTACGAAGAAAGGGAAAATTTGTAGTTACAAAAAAATCACTATTGATTTACATACTGCATACGATTACTTGCATATTTATTAAATATTCCATTTGAAACACCTATTGTACATACTATATTTATTATACCTATATATTTCGTAAACATTAAGTAATGTGAACAAATTGAATCCCTTTTGTTGTATAGATATATTTTATTTAAAGTATCACACAGCTGAAAAGTATTTTAAAACTTTTTACCCTTGTTTATGTGTAGTGTGTTTAATTGAATCCCTTTTGTAGGTATGTTATTTAAAGTATCACATAACTGAAAAGTGTTTTAAATCTTTTTACACTTTTTCTATTATGTGTAATGCGTTTTACTTTGAAGTTCATCATTAATTTTTTTTAATTAATAGAAAACTAATATACTAAAATCTGCCGAGACAGTATTGCAAGGAACCAAGAAAAAGTTCCGTTTTAAACATTTCATTTTTAGCTGCTTGATTTAAAAAAAAAAAACTGGAGACCTAATAATTTGGAATACTAACAACTTTAGTTGTACCCCCCACCCCCTTCACCAGCATATAGTATTTTATACATTATTTGCAATAATTAAGCATTTTTTTCTTTAGTAAAAAGAAATAATATAATATTTTAAATATATCTATCCATATACAGTGGTGCACCCAGGATTTTTTTTATGGGAGGTGCCGAGCATTGGTGGCGAAACAAAATAAAATTAGTGAGGGAAAAATTTCTCTGCTTATGATTACAATAGGTAATTACAAGGAGACACTAATTAATCATCAAATTACCGTAATTAATTCAGTATTTAATAATAATTTATTTATTTTAATGAAAATTATTATATTTAAAATTTAATTAAATTAATAATTTAAAAGTACACTAATTTTTGAATGTGCAGAAGTTAAATACTTGAAGAGCCCTTAAACAAACATTTATAGAATTTCCTATTTACATTTATCTGACCGTGAGACATATTGTAGTTTAAAAGAAAATATCCAAAATAGCTTTGACGAAATGAATTATTGGATGCAAATTTTTGGGCTAGTTCATTTAAACTTTATTTGTCAGTCAGAATTTTTGGGAATTAATAAACTAATAGAGAATTTAATCTGTTTTGGGCATCAGTCAATTCTTGAAAGGCATTGCCTCTAGTCTTGGAAAGGGCAGCTGTAAAGGTCAAAATTAGCACTAGCCACCGGCCACAGGGCTAGAAAATGAAAAAAAGTGGCTAGTGAAAAATTGTCTATCAGCGGCCACCTTCCGGCCACTTTTTTACAAGGAGATTAAAAAAATTCCTTGCATTTCATCAAGGAATCAACTTTTTTTGGTTCCAGTATATTTATATTAACATATTTATTTGGGCTACTCAGTTTTAGATTAATACTTATAGAAATTTTACTGTTTAGCATTTTGAAATAAAAAAGTGGCCGCTAGTTTAAAGAAAGTGGCCACTTTAAAAATTAGTCCTACCGGCCAGTGGCCGCTAATGAAATTTCCCAATTTTGACCTATAGGCAGCTGCCCCTACTGCTACCGTGGCTCAGCCGACCATGGAGGCGAGTTGAATTGAACAGATAAAAAAATTCAGTAAATTCAATTAAAAACATTGTTACACAATAAAATCTATTTTTCTTTTTACAAATTACTTCAGTTGCAGTTACATTAATCTCTTTATGTATATATCATAAAGCAGCCCATTTTTAATCTTTATTCTGTCATAGTGGATCTTAAGTAAATTTTTAAAATGCGTAAGTTTGAAAATGACCTTTCGTTGACACAGGTTGTAACGGGAAGCATTGCAAATATTTTTAGTAATTTATAGATGTTCAGGTACAACATTTTCTCATATATCGAAACTGCTTCAATGGCATTCTTGCATCGAGTTATGAAAGTGATTTTTAAAATTTTCTGTACCACAACTTGAATTTGGCGTTCAAAATTTTTGAATTGGTAGAAAGCAAATCATGCGCATAAAATTCACACAATTAAAGAAAATTTTTTATTTCATTTGCTGTTGGAGCATCTTTTCCATGTAGAAGAATTAAAGGTAGAAGAATTAAAAAAACTTTCAAAATGTTGCGGTGCCAAGTCAAATGTTCATTAAGTTCAGTCAACATTTGATCAACGAATGGAATAAAAATATTTCTCCTGAAATACTCTTTTATAGAATCGGCTGGAACATTGGATTTTTGTTTTGATGCAGTTCTTGGCATTTTAAGGTCAATATGAAAATTACTGTCTTTCAAACAAGCTTCATCAAAAATTTTCTTGAAAGGGCTTTACGAATACGATTTAAGTGAGCCACAACATTGTTAATGAAATTTAAGGCAATTAAAAGGTCACTGTAACATTTTTGATATAATTTAGACAGCGATAATAGCCCGGGAGGCAGATGAACAGACCATCGCCTTATCCAGTTGAGGGCTGAAATTCCAGAATTAGACAGAAATCAATTCGCATATTAAAATGCAACTGGTCTGCCTGCAATTTCCTGCAACCAAAGGTATGAAAACATAGAAGACTGGAAGCAAGAAAACACAATGGTAAACCTACCAGTCAGCCACTAAAATCAGGTTTGCAGGTGTTTACCACCAAGATATGAGTTGACAAACTCGTTGCATTTTAATATGCAAATCGAGTTTTAACTAATCCTGGAATTTCATCCATCAACTCGATGAGGTGATGTTTTGTGCAGCCTCCTTCTGGTCCATAAAGTGTATGTAAATATATTCTGTAAGGTAAATAAAGAAGTTATGAAACCTAATACACAACGAATTTTTTAAAAGTTTTGCCTTAGAAGCAGGGCTGCGGAGTCGGACCCATTTTTGAGCGAAAGAGTCGGAGTCAGATCTCTTAAAATTCCCGGAGTCTGAGTCATCCATTTTACAAGCAAGTCTGCGTTGTCGGAGTCGGATCTGTTAAAATTCCCACCGACTCTGCAGCTCTGTGTAGAAAACTAGTCTCTGTCTTTTCAAGTTGCGATGTTTCAAGGCTATGAATCACTACGTCATATAATTCTATCATGGTCATGATGACTTCATGGCATACTACCCACCTAGTTGGACAAGCTTTTCGTAGTTTTTGTTTATTAATTTCCGGAGTATGTTTGTCTTTATTGTTGAGGCGGACGTCTTGTCTCTTAGGAGTATTAAAAAAATTGTTTGTCATTTCAATTATGCCAATAGACCAGGAGTCGGCAGTGCAGACAATCACCTCATGGAGTTGGAGGCTGGAATTCGAATATTAGTTAAAACTCTATTCACATATTAAAACGCAATTGGTCTGCCAAGTCATATCTTGGTGGAAAACACCTGAAAACCCGATTTTTGCAGCTGACTCGAGGGTTTGTCATTGTGTTTTCGTGCTCCCAGTCCTTCATGTTTTCATACCTTTAGGTGCAGGAAAACACAATGATAAACCTACAAGTCAACCACTAAAATCAGGTCTGAAGGTGGTTTCCACCAAGATATGCTTTGGCAGACCAGTTGAATTTTAATATGCTAATCGAGTTCTGTCTAATCCTGGAATTTCAGCTTCCAGCTCGATGAAATGATTGTCTGTGTTGACACCTCCCAGTCTACAATGTAGTTTCTTATTTCTATCACAAATGCAGCATTTCCAATTGCTAAATTTAAACTATGTGAGTCACAATGAACATATAAAGCTTGCAGATATATAGCTGATATATGAGACAGTACACAGCCAAACTCTCCACTCATTGTACACGTAAGCTGAACCTAGGTAAACCTAGGCCAATGAGATTTGGAAGGAGGCAGATGCTGCCCTCTCCTCCCCCCCACACACACAAACGAACTTTGATCCGTAAATATTTTAAATATTTTTCTAGTGTTCCTCACTTTTTTTGGAGGGGGCCAGGGATTGCCCCCTCCCTCCTCTGGGTGCACCACCGTCCATATATGCATATGTAAGAAAATCTAGTAAATATTTTTATAATCTTGTGGGTGGGGAATTTTCGGAAAATCTTACTCACCAAGGATCTTTTTCTTTCAACCAGCAAGCAAATTACAACATACAACACTGTTCTTACTGGTTTCGGTACACAGTATTTATAAGCTCCAATATATTCACTCAAAATAAAGAAGTACAGAAGTTGCATTTCGGTGCAAAATAAAATAAGTATTGCTTAGAACTAGGGATGCACCAGGGCTCGAAATGTACCAGAGCAAACCGGAATGATGTTCCGGTTCGTGAAATTGTAACAAATATTGTTCTGGTTCATGGAATTACTAAAAAATATTATTACAGTTTCATACATATAGCTTACTATGCTCTCTGTAATGCATTTTTAAAAATTAGTTTTTCTATGGTTAAATATAAATTTGCTATATAGTAAAGTCCCGATTATCTGAGTTAATATGGACCAATCTCACCTCAGATAAACAAAAAACTTGTATAAACCAGATTTACACAAATCATCACCAACTCAGGAGATATAAATTTCACTCAAATATAAATTTTCACTTAAAATTTACATTTATTACTTGAAAGACGGGGAATTTTATAAAAATTTTATAAAAATTCGCGCCAGAATTTTTATTTTAAATTATTAACTTATTTATTTAACTAGTTTTTTCCTTATTACCTTCGAAACTAGTTTTATAAAGAAATTTCTGGTTCAAACCGAAATAAATTCATTTGGTAGCAGTCAAAATGACCGTCACTGTCTTTCTAGTGTTAATTCATTCATTTTTATGGTACTAGTAACATTTCTTTGATGTACATTTCCGTTACTTTTAAGAAAAACGGAGAATGAAATTGTTTATTTGAAAAAGCCCTTGATAATTTTTTGTTTGTTGAATGCCAATATTGCTGCAGTATTACGCTACTCAGGGTCGGACTGGGCCAGGGAAAAGGGCGCAGACCTTGTATTTTCAGAGGGCGCAAAAATTTTAGCGAACTCATGTAAATTTTTCTTGTTTGTGTTCTTCCTGGCTTGAGAAGGTTTAACACATTCACACAGCACCAAGAATAAAAGTGGCTTAATATTACATCTCTGAGTCTAGATAGAAGACTTCGATATATCACCCGTGCAATTTTAAAGTTTTATCAAATCTACACAATGCTACGCAATTTTTTAAAACGAATCTAGTAATATCTAAAAGTTCCGAGTTGAACACAGATTACTTTGTAGTAGATGACTGATGGATAGGACTTTATTATTTTGTTAATAGGTACCTTATAAGACTCACGGAGAAAAAAGTGATCACCCCTACCAATTCTCTTGCAAATGACTGTATAAAAACGACATAGATACCAATTTGGAGATTGTCTAGGTATTAAAAAATGCACGAACGTTAATTTTTCAAATGGTGAACGTTGATTTTTCAAATGGTAACATCCACTTTTGATACCCTAATTGATTCTTTACCAGCAAATAAAAAGATAGAGTTTATACAATTTTCTTAAATCTGAATACAGTTATAAAACAAAAAGTGTTAGGGGTTTATCCATAAGTTTCGGAAAATAAAATGAAATATGTTACAACCGAAAACACTCAATTACTCACCAGTCAAATGATACAGGAATTTTAAATTTATTATAAACTTTATATTAAATAAAATCTTACAAAGTATTTCTGTTAAGTTTCTACGATTGTTTTCAGTGGCTCTTTTGAAAAAAGAAGACGGTCCCCTTAAATTATGGAAAGACAAAATTTTTCCGTATCTCGAACACTAATTATTCAAATTAGCTATAAACTTACACATTGATGTTTTAAACGATTGTTCTTTGTTGCATGCAAAAATTAATAAATTAAAGTAACCAAAAATAAGGTGCCAAAAATGGGCGTTATTGTTTGTAAATTCAGAATTGGTGCAATTTTTAATATGTAGACGAGTTCGGAAATATAATTTATATATAACAATAATTAGTAGACATTATTTACAGCCAGTTGTATCTATAGACTTTTTTACGAAGATTTTCAGCTGAATTAGCAAGGGTAACCACTTTTATTCCATTTATCCCCGTTGACGCACTGAAAATCTGTACAAAAACTAACAAAATTTTTCGCACCAGGCACCAACTAGAGTTGCTGCGGTGCTGCTAAGGGTTTCAACCCTTTTTTTTAAGTATACTTCTTTATAAAATGAATTACTTATCAGTCAGTTTAAAATGAGATAAATTCAATTTCTGTTACAATCCGACAACAATTACCTTTTATTTACTACAGTTTTTTTTTTTTTTTTTAAGTAGAATTTTAAAAAATGGTATCTATTGGTGTCTCCCTCATGATACACAAAAAAATTCAGTATGCAAACTTCGCTTGAAATTTCTTTGTATCTAAAACAAATATGTATAATACTTTTCATATAAAAGTAGAAATTTTGAAAACTAAAGCTTGTGCTTCTTTTGTTCTTTTATAAAAAGTACCACATATTATAAGGTATTTAAATGTTGAAACATAAGGATATTTAAACATTCAAATCCACATCCCATTAAGGAATTTGAAAATAACAATTGCTTGTGAAAATTATGCTTATTACACTTGCAACATTTATATAAGGTGAGTTATGTATTTTGTAGGAAGAGGTTGGTTGGTTGTATATTGTTTAATGGCACAAAATCCCATAAGGGACATGCTGCGCCAAACAAGAATAGACTAAAAACATAAAAATAAAGAGCATCAGAATTTGTAGGAAGAGGCACTTTGCGTTTGTGTCCTTAAAAAAAATGACTTTATGTATCCGTAAAATGCTGCATTAATGTTGCACTACTAAAAAAATTATACACAGAAAGTACACCAAAAATTCCACTTTGTTAGCCTAAAAATCTCTAAAATAATTGAGTAAATTTACTCTTTTCAGCACCCTCTTCCTATGATTTGCAAAGTTTTTATCCTAATTAGAGATCAAGGGAAATTATAATAAAACACTCATACTACAATATATATTAAAACACACATACACACATAAATAACGTCTGCATTCAACAGTTAAAGGTATATATAAATATTATACAGACATACAAACAATAAATACAATAAACCCAACTGGAGTGAAAAATTAGCCAGAGCCAGGAATCGAACCCGGGACCACAGTATACAAGACTGCTGCTCTAACCACTGAGCTACTCACTAATAAGCCATGTTGGGGAAGTCACCAGCCATCTATACGACAGCCTTAGAGCAGCAGTCTTGTATACTGTGGTCCCGGGTTCGATTCCTGGCTCTGGCTAATTTTTCACTCCAGTTGGGTTTATTGTATTTATTGTTTGTATGTCTGTATAATATTTATATATACCTTTAACTGTTGAATGCAGACGTTATTTATGTGTGTATGTGTGTTTTAATATATATTGTAGTATGAGTGTTTTATTATAATTATCGTAGATCGATGTAATAGTAAAATCTATTCATCGTTGTCCTGTCATCCAAGGCTGTCGTATAGATGGCTGGTGACTTCCCCAACATGGTTTATGAGTGAGAAATTGCAGACTCAGGCATCGGCCGGAGTAGCTCAGTAGTTAGAGCAGCAGTCTTGTATACTGTGGTCCCGGGTTCGATTCCTGGCTCTGGCTAATTTTTCACTCCAGTTGGGTTTATTGTATTTATTGTTTGTATGTCTGTATAATATTTATATATACCTTTATCAAGGGAAATATTTAAGTTTATACAATTGAGAGAAATGCCCCAGGAATTGTATTCATACAAGCTGCAGGATCCCGTGGCAGCATTTTTTTTTTGAAAAACCTATCATAATTTCTGAATAGTAGTCATCGCTTTATTTAATCATAATTTTTCCGTGATTAAATTCAAACAACTTTTTATTTAAAATACATACTAGAATTTCCTAATATTTATTTAGCCACGGAAAATCTGTCATTAAATAAAACAAAGATTACTAACTGAAAATTATGGTGTAGATTTTGCGAATGAAAAAACGCTAACCGCGGGATTCCACAGTTTGGGGGATTGTAATCCAGAAGTGTTATCAAATTTGTATTCCGCGAAAAAAAAGGTCATGTTTTTCAACCAAAAACGAAATCAGCACAAATAGTTTTTTTGTCTTCTGATATTTATCACATTCTTTTCTCAAGATATTTTCAATTGTAGGAGCAATCATGGCCGTCATTAAAAGTGTAGGAACAAGGTACTAAAAGCTAAAGGCCTGAAAATATGCAAAATATTTGGTTAAAATCTAAAACCTATCATTCAAAGAAATGATGAAATAAATCTCGCCCAGGGCGCTGTAGCTACTAAGCTTTCTCTGCGTGTTTTCCCCCTCAATAGTATTCAAAGATGCCACCAATGGTTTCCGATTCTGAAATTGCTTCGATGTATTTTTAATTTCTTTGCGATAAAAAATACCTCTCTTGTGCTGTTTGCCTATTATCCCTAATGATTATTCTGATGATTATTTCTAAACGAATCCTCGAAATTTAGTACACTAGTCCGAATGTATGTGCACAACTTGGGAAAAAATATTGGAGCGGCTTAAGGCACTTAGGGGCGCGAAGTTTTCCGTGGATGAGGGGCCAGTCTGAGCCTGACGCTACTGCATAGCTACCAATTTCTAAGATTTTTTTCTTCCCTCTAAAACTTACCAGTAAATTTTGCCTAATTCAGTTGCCGAAATCTAACAATTGTCAACGATTAAATACGGCAAAAATTTGTATTCAATTTTAGAGATAACAAAACCGTACAAATTGGCAGCTATATGATTCTATTAGTGAAATGAAAATTGTAGGTGTAGCCTCTTCTTTCTGCTCAAAGTATTAAATAGTTTTTTAAATCGAACTTATACCTTTGGAATGGATTATTTTCTTCTGGCCATTTTTTCCCCCATTCTGACCAGAAAATCAGAGTTCTAACTTTTTACGGCTGCTCTTTCATCTTCACCTAACACTTCATTTGTAATGGCTGTTTCATAATAATGGAAGCTCTCAGTCCATCAAAAGAAAATAACTGGGTTAAAGCAGAAACTCGGTTAAGTGGGACTGTACTGTACTTTAAAAAAAAATTAGTCAACAATAATTTTGAAATAGCGTTTCGGTTCGTGGATTTTTCCATTTCGAGCCCTGAGATGCACCGAATATTCGGTATCTATTCAGTATTCATCCATGTTACTGAATATTCATTCAGTTATGCCGAATATCAAAATGTTTGTACAAATCTAATACTTAAAAAAATTTTAAACATATTTTCAAAAATCTTACACAACTTTTACTTTTAACTGTCAACTTATAAACATATTCAGAATAATCAGAAACAGAATCATATTTAAATAAAAGAGAATCTTTTTACTTTATTTATTTACTATTTGTAAAGTATCACTTAAGAAAATTAACCATTAATGAGGATTTTCATAGGCATTTATGATCTACCAATGCAGGTTCTTGACCATTGTCTAGTAAATAATCTGTTTTTTGCTTTTTCACAAAAAGAGTGTTTCTAAACAAAATAGAAAAACGTTCAGAGTTTTGATAATAGACATCAAAAAGCACAATTTTTGTCCAAGAAATCAAAATCACAATTTTCTTATTCAGTTATAATTACAGTGTATCTCATCTCACTCGAGATCAAACATGGATTTTTGTTTGTTCCTTTAACAATAATGAAGATATCAAAACTATATTTTCAACTGACTTGCTTATGATTTCTGTGAAATATGATATGATAAGAAGTTCTGTATATTGCCACCATTCATATCTAAACAACTATGACCTAGATATTCTTTTATTCAGAATGCAGTTGACAGTAATTATACTGTGTCGCTGGTCAAAATTCAGTCAATTTCAATCATCACCTTTAATAGAAGCAAAATTAATATGAAACAAATCTCGCTAAAATACCTTCATTGTTGATAAAGCTGTGAACGAAAATTTCATTTCGGCTTGTAGTTACATACCTAGTGTTTTTGATTGATTGTATTGTAATTTTGATGGAATAAATGGATTGAAATGTTTGTTGAAAGATTTTAAGAACAGTCTGTTTGTCTACAATCTCTACAAATGATTGCTAACTCCAGTTACTGATCAAGGATGCATTTAAAAACTTCCTTGCTGAATCAAAGAGAGTAGAAAAGTTATTCTTGATGAGTTGCCACCATTTCAATAGATGGTTTTAAAATTTAACGCCTTTAAAATGTAAAAGTATTCATTCAGCCAAATATTCGGTTCACCTGTAGGCTGAATATGCCAAACATGCCAACCAATGTAAGGAGCGAGCAAAAGAGCATTGATAAAAAATATTATTTTTTTTAACCTTTACCCTTTTTTATAGCCAGGCCCAGGCCGGGATCTGCTTGGTGTGGGAGAGGGGTCTAGTTTGTGTTTAAACAACAATTAAAGGACACTGAATTTTCACATACAGACCTTATGTCTTGGCGTCCTTATGATGTGGAAGACAAAACCAAACCCCTATTCAACTCGTCTCCATCGGGAAAGGCTACTAGTGATTAATTTTGACTTTGGCAGTTTTAGAATTAATTTGTACCAAACTCTGCCGGCTAGGTAGTCCAATGACAATGCAACCGTTGCTGGCACCAGATTCTTTGACGGGTAACGTCTTATTGAGAATCATAGAAATTATTTATTCTTCTTTTTCTGTATTGATAAATATTAATTTAAAAGTTATATTACCAAAATGCCGGAAAAGAAAAAAGTGTGAAATTATTATAGAAACAGGAGGGCACGGAAAAGAAAAGATAATGAAAAGCAAGCTCATTTTATGAAAAAGGTTTATTTTTTGTAATCTTCTGCTAGTTAATGTGTGTGTCGAATCTTTTATCAATAACAAAAGTGAAAGACTAAAAAAAGTAAATTTCTCTAACTAAAAATATAGACTTAAATCAATCTATGTAATCTAACTGTTTTTTCTGTAAAGGCAGAAGATTTTTTAGAAAATGCTGTCAAAGCTGCAGTTTTGAATCGAATTTCCTAAATTTTAAAAAGAATTTACATTTAAAAAGTAATACATAAATAAATTCTGAATTTTATTTCAAGAAAAAAAAATTATACAAAAAAAGTAAATTTACATTTACAAATATTTTGTTTCCCGGCTATCATAATTTTTTTTTTTTTGTTACAAAATATATAGCTAAAGACATTTGTCAAAATTTAAAAGAAGCATAAAGATATTCGGTACTTTTCGGTTAGCCGGGTGCCAGTGTTACATATACATACATGTATGTATATATACATATATATTTATATATAGTATATATACAACATGTGTATATGTATATTTACATATATGTATGTATATAAATATGTATATATAACACTGGCACCGGCTAACCGAAAACTACCAAATATTCTGTTCATTTTTTATTTTAAATTGATTTTTTCCCATATGTAGATATACAAGGTAGCGATGCGGCTTTTCCATCAATGATCGTCCCAGTTACGGTTGCTAGCGATGACCTGACGCTATAAGCTGGTTGCGCTGGAAAATTCAGCACCGTAGGATTTTGGAATAATTTCAGGCCATCCTGATTATTAATAAGGTCAATGGTGTACTACAGATGATATAGGTGAAAACTGGGAAATTGAGTTAGTAGCCAGTGGCCGGTAGACTCAGTTTCATTAGTGGCCACTTTTTAAAGTTAGTGGCCACTATAATGTTTCAAACTTTCTTGGCATCTAGATAAACTATAATCATTGTATATATACATATTTTCAATAAATCAGAGTTTTATGCCAGCCAACTATTCATCATAAGAATAGGGACACAGTTGAAATTCAAGAAAATTACTTTAAAACTACAAAATTGTTATCATATTAATTTCTTTAGAATATATTTTTGGATTAATTGTAAATGTTCATAAACACTATCAATCAGATCAATATACTCATCAATCAGATTATTGTTACTTTCTTTACATAAAAAGTTAGTAACTAAATCAAAATTCCAACAATTAGGTGTATACAAAAAAAAAAAAAAAAAAATCAAACAAAACACAATAAAATGCTATTTCGATTTTATTTAATAATTAAATGTGTTAACATACCATATACATTAGATACAGTTGAAATCTAAGCTGGTGAGTGTATTTCGCAGGATTAAACAGTATCTCTTGCAGAAAAATAATCTAACTGATCAAACACATTGAAGATATTGTAACGTCCTTACCCTTTAGGGTCCAATTTTTTTTCAATTTTGAGAACAAAATTACTTTTATTTTAATAATCTTAATCGTAGCTATCCAAATAGATTTACTGATATGATAATAGGTTAAGAGTTTTTGGAGATGTTTGGAAAATCTCGTATTACAAGAGGGTTTAACAGATATTACAACTTTATAATGTTTTTTGTGTTTTACCACACGATTCGTTCAGAAAAGTAACCTATATTTTAAATTTAAAGAGTGAAATATATGTATAAAATAAATTACTAAATGTCCAAACATAAATGAACTCATAATAAGAATAGCATAGCCATATACTATCATTGCTATCTAACAAAAGTAATTTTTAAGACAAAATAATACTTAATGAAAAGACATGTACTTATAGCAACGTTCGAAATCCTTGGTGGTCCGCTGGTTCAAGACCACTAAAAATTCAATCGGACCATTAATTTAAAAAATTAAGTGGTCTGCAGGACCATTAACTTTTTCCCTCTCTGACAGGTAAACGTAAATTTTCCCGTCCCTGAGAAAACTGCAACCAAACACAAACCACAGAATTTTATTTTATTTAAAATAAATAAAAAATTGCATTAAAACTTAGAGTCAGTTGAAATAAATAATCGGAAATAAAATACATAATAATTTTATAGTTTTTGTTCATGAACTGTTTGATTTTTAGCAAATTAAAATTTTACATTTTATTATGCCGAAAATTTTGGGTAACTGAAAGGAAGTTTGGTTTATATTCTAGTAGGAGGAGGGGAGGTGGTACTCAAAGGAACTTAAGTACTTAATAGAATGTTATGTAGCGGGCCGGTGACGATGTCTGCGGACCAGTAAATTCTGATGTTTACTGGTCCTTGGGACCAGTGACTATTTTTTATCAATTCTACCGCTGATTAGTAGTAAACCAGACCTGAAAGGGTTAAAATCAACTTGCATTTGCATCCAGTGAAAAAAAAAGGAATAAATTATTTGAAATACATGTGGAATCAAAGCTGATGAATATATTTTGCATAAAACTATATTTCTGGAAAAAATAATCCAACTGAAGAGCGAGCATGGCAAAAAACTGAAATATTGAAAATACAGCTAAATCGCTGCAATCTGCTTGCATCCGGTAGGAAAAAGAATTAATCGGTTTGCTAATTAGATGTAATCAAAGTAGAGATGCATATTTCCATGAAAAAAGTTGTATTTCAGTTGGTGATCGATAACAGATTTTTTTTATCGCCACTTGGCGAGTGGCGACTATAGTGGCGATCGATGGCCGATATTTTAATCGCCACTTTTACAACTTTAATCGCCACGTGGCGAGTGGCGACCGCTAATTTACACCTATAACAGATGATGCAACATCTCGAGCCATGGGGTTGAAATTCAGCAAAAAATTTTTTGTTCTTATCACCAAAAATAGAGATTTAACATAATTTGTGACTTCATATACTTAAATGCGAAAATGTTGAATTCTAGAATTAAAATTGATTTTTGTTTATAATTTTTCACGTAAATTTTAAAAATGCAATAATTTAACTTAATAATGTAACTTAATCACCAATTAAATATTTTAAATTCTATTTAGAATGAACTTTGAATTAAAAAAAATATTTGATTTGGACATTTCTTTCTAACCTACATACATAGAAACAGGGTCAGATAATATAGACGAACATGCGAACGCCGTTTGCAGAAAATTTTCAAAGTTTGCAAACAGTTCTGATGGGGGTTTTTTTTTACAAATTTTTCATAAAAAAAATTATTAAGATCCCAGGCGGAGAATCTGCAAGGCCCATTGCAGACTTGTGAGAAGGTCTGCAGATAAAAAAAGCTATCTAGAAATTATTTGCCATGTACCATGGAAGAAGCGCCGTGGCATATATATTTTTAAAACTTAAAAATATTGGAAGTGTGGGGCTTATGCCGGAACGGCAAGTACAATGCTTTTTTTTTTTTTTTTTTTGCCAGGGCCGGTAGCAGAAACAGTGCAGTACCGAAGCAGGTGCTGCAGATTATTTTATGCTTTGCAGGTTAATTTAACAGATTAAAAATAAATTTTGTGTTGAAAAGTAAATGTTAAATGTTGATCTCTTTTAAATAAAGTTTATTTGGTTGGAAATTTTAGCAAAAGTTTATGCGCTTGTTTAGCATTTCTCTGCGATTTGCAGTGACTTTTTTACATTCGAAAGGGGAATTCGGTTTTAATATCTTAGTAAACATTATCCTCTTTTCAATAAAGTCTAATTCAGAAAACTGGAGGGGGGGGGGGGTGAGAGCATGTAACGTAATCTGAGGGATTGTAAAGAAAACTTTTTTACTTTTGCTGTTAGCGGCGATATAGGACTTAGGAGGGGCATGGCATTTTTCTGCAGAAAATTAAGAAATTATTTGAGTTTGCAGACAGTTTTACATTTTATCTAAGTCTGCATAGAAAGGGAGGGGGCAAAAGCCTATCTCAAAACCTGTCATGGCCTTAAAAATTAGAATCTTACTTTTGTTGAAAACAAAGTTGTATTTACAATCTATCTCATTGGTAAAAAAATTTTAATTTATGAAAGTGGCATTTGAAAATAAGAGTTTGAGAACTTAAAGAGGAGAGTTATTGTAAATATGGTTTAAGAGACAGAAATGAAATCAACTTACTGTTTCTTCTCATTTTTTTCGGAGTAACGATCCGGGCAAAACGCCCTAGTGAACGGCCACTTTTCAATGAAATCAATGAAAAAGGCTCTATCCACCAGAGATTTTCACCAGGCCAATAATTGTTTTTAATGTATGAATATTATTTTTCAATCACGTCAGGTAACAGCAGATTTAAGCTCTCGGCCTCTTCTGTTCATCTTCAGAGAGGTGGTTCTTAAGGGAACTTTATCTTTTCTACAATACCATGAAAGCTTCAACTACTTCTTGGCTTTAGATGAACTGCAACACAATCTTCCAAAACTATGATATCCTATTAGAGAGAGAGAGAGAGAGAGATAAATTAATGATTAATTTAACACCTTGGGGATGAGCATCACATATACCTGACTCATAAATTGCTCAGAATCCTTGATTATTCCCACCAGTTATTTTTTATTGTAAATTTTGCTTTATTTAATCAGGGCATTTTCTCAATTCAATTAGGCAAAATTTTCTGTTTTGAAAAACCGGTGATAACCCAGATAGCATGAACATTAGCAGCAAGTTTGATTTTTTCTGATATTAAATTGTCGTGAGAAATTCGCAGTAAATCTTCCGCAGGGTATACCATCACCCACTTACATAAGTAGTTTGTTATGAAACTGATGGCAAGACTGTCTTTAATTCACAAAAGTGACGAAAGCAAAAATCCCTCTGTTGAGAGAATAGATAATTAGCAGATACACAGAAATTTTATTCGTTTGGCACTGCTTTTATTAAACGCTATACTTATCAAATACCAAAAAAGGATACAATTGAAATGTACAAATATTACCCTAACTTATTTATGGTGGTAAAAACAATGCATGTACCTTAACGGTGTGTATGTATCAGTAGACCTGGTCAGGTCTATGGACCCCTTCGAAGGGGTTAAACTTAACAGTTCTAAACAGTTGATGTGGCATGGAAAGATTATTACTTAGCAGTAAGTTTGCAGTATTTTTGATTACTTCTTTGCTGTTATTTTGCAATAACTTGGACACAGCATGAATTTAATTTGCACGATAAGTTAGCTGCAAGTTCAAAGTGTGGTGACTTTGGCGTTTGCATTAACTTGCTGCAGTTGTGTTATGAAATTTCAGTCTTGTCATGCTGAGCTTGCTGCAACTTTGCAAGTTTTCAAAGCAAGACTTCTGCAAACTAAAAAGGCTATGTGGGAAAAGATTAAAAATTCTGTAAAAGACATTCATCGCAAACGGGTTAAATATACAATAGTTATGTCAAACCCTTACCATAGAATGGTATACAAACACTGTATCGCATAGTTATAATAAGTCTACTAGATGAATTACTTACCCATAGTCAGGCAACATTACAATTTTTTTTGCATTACTGTAACTAAAATTCAGCCTCCTATAAACATTTAAAAGTTAATCAAAAATTGGGAGTAAAAAAAAAAAAATCTGTCTATTATATGAAAGTTATCTCACTATACATTCAGGCTGTAACTTCTTAGAAATGCTACATAAAAATCAAATACAAATAAACGCACGTATTGTTGAAATAATAAGAATACACATGCATTTTTTCCCACGTTTCATATTGCTCATGCATCAGCTTGGATTACGCATATAAAATTTGACTACTCATAAAAGTAAAAAACACTGACGATATGCAATAGCATTTATCAGGGACAAATTCAAGAAGAAGGGAGCTGAGAGGCTACAGTAGCCGTACCTCCCTCCCCCTCAAAATCTGTATTTTTTACATAATTGTGTACACAAGATCATTTCCCAGCTCTCCACTTTCTCGGAACAAAATCCTAGATACCCTACTGACATTTTTGTGTATTAGAATTCTGAAGCATGGAGAGGATTGTGACCCCTCCCTTAATCTCTGAGAAAAGTATGAAGTTTTTTAAAAAGCACTGAGAGATGGAAAAAATATAAAAAGCTGTTAATGATTGTGATTAAACTGATTATTGCAATTTCATCCACCTCATTTTTAACCGTTTATTCCCTAACACTGCTTACCATATCCACTGAAAACATTCAGTTTTGTAAGTTATTGATATTTAACAACAATAAAAGAGTTCAACTCAAGCACATAACTTATATTTTGGTGTGGGGGTTAGCTTTCAGTTACGACGATTTTCTTTTAAATAAAAGTACATGAATACTTATTTTCACAGATGTGCTTTTGATATCTGTAAAATTAGGTAAGTCTTTTATTTTCAAAGAACCAACTTTTTTTGAAAAAGTTATGCACTTTTCATTCCTTTTCCAACCTAAAACAATCTTGTGTATGTCGTTGATCCGAAGATATATCCTACCTCTAATATATGTTAATATTACTCTACATATGACTACAAATTTTTTAATCATAATATTAAATTCGTAAAATTACACTGAGCAAAAGTAGTAGAAGTAACAGGATCATATCTAACACGAAAAATTTTTTAATATTGACATAAACAAAAAAAAAAAATTATACGAGATACCAAATAAAAGCTAGTCTGAAAGAAAATGAAACAGAAAAAAATATACAAAACACTTACTTAGTATATGTTTCTCCGTTTATATTTATTTTTCTATACGCTAGACGATAACAACAATACACGTTTTGCAAAAAATGACACTTCACACTTCGGCATTTTCTTAAAAAAAAAGTTGTACAGAAGCACTTGACAATCGCATAATGTGCGAAAAAGAAGCCAATATGGTAAGCCTGAATTCACTCAAAAGATGCCAAGAATATGTGCAGTCGAGTGCGCAGTTGGCAGAATTTGTGTTCTACCTTTTTTACGTCATATCAAAATGCCCTACTCTCAGCTGCCAATCACAACTGCCGTCCAACGGCTGTTTGTCCTCCAATGGCGATTTGTGATGTTATATGAAACTGCACTATATAATAAATTTTGTTCTCTTTTCAATAAAGTTCATTCAGAATTGGTGCAGTGATTTTTAAATTTTTCACAATTTTTAGAGATTTTTCGTGTTTTGTGCTATTTTTGATATGGTCAAGCAACTGTTGGGTCAGCTAGGATAACATGAAAAGTGTCCCTTTAACCATGAACATAGAATAGAGAAGGACTTCTCACGAAATAGTGTGAATATCGTGTCGCGATTTTGGACTTAAATAAGGTGATGGCAATGGTTAGAATAGAACCGTGTACATACCAGCACCTTTAGCGGACAACGTTTATTGGCTGGAAACCAAGTAGAACCGTACTACACAGCGCCATCTATTTGATAAATTTTCAAGGAACGGTTTTCTTCTTCTAAAACCTATTTCGTGAGAAGTCCTTCTCTCTTCTATGTTCATTTCTTTAACTAATGCTAAAGTGCCATGGACTTTACCTACGAATGGCAATAGCCACGCCTGTGCAGGAAAAAACCCTCCGAAAAAGACTATTTACTGGGCGAAGGGAGAGCAGTGTTAAAATGTTCTCCACGCCTATTGGTGATTCAAGCACTGGAATACGCTATCTGGTGGGAAAAAGGTGTAACTTCTCGCTTCAGGATAGTACCGCATTGCATTACATGTAGTTTTAATTTGTTCAGAATAATTATTCTTTTGCGCAATTTCAGATTTCCTGTGACATTTGTGTTCTGTCTTATATTACAAACTAAAAATTATCCGAACTTGAATACCTAAAACTTTCAAATGCATTTGCAATAAAGAATTATTTCAATGACACTTTAGCATTAGTTAAAGGGACAATTTTCCTGTACCAAAGGCTGCGAGCAACGCCTCTATAGCCGGTTTAAATTCCCAATGGAGGATATTCCAAATATGGGTTCAAGGCTGAGAAAAGTCACGTGATACCGGTAATTTACCCAAGGAACTTCTAACTGATAAGAAGGGAAGATACTATTGCTTTGCCTCATGAACTGTTTCATTGGCTAGCGGGGATTTACATTACACGTCTACGGAGCCTTTCCTTCTTTACGCTAGACCTCACGCCTTGACCACGTGATCAAAACGGAGATGGAATAGGGCATTTTGATATGACGTCAAAAAGGTGGAACACAAATTCTTTCATCTGCGCACTTGGCTGCACATATTCTTGCGTATTCTTGGCATCTTTTGAGTGGATTCATGTTTACCATATTGGCTTCTTTTTTGCACATTATGCACTTGTCAAGTGCTTCTGTACAAGTTTTTTTAATGAAAATGCCGAAGTGTCTTTTCTGACAAAATGTGTATTGTTGTTATCGTCTAACGTATATAGACAAATAAATGTAAACGGATAAACATATACTCAGTAAGTGTTTTGTATATTTTTTTCTGTTTAATTTTCTTTAAGAGAATTTTTATTTGGTATCTCATATACTTTTATTTGTTTACGTCAATGTTAAAAATCTTTTAGTGTTAGATATGATCCTGTTATTTCTACTCCTTGTGCTCAGTGAAATTTTACGAATTTAATATTATGATTAAACAACTTGTAGTCATATGTAGAGTAATATTAACATATATTAGAGGTAGGATATATCTTCTGATCAATGGCATACGCAAGAATTTTTTTAGAAGTTAGTTCTTTGAAAATAAAGCACATCTGTGAAAATATGTATTCATGTACTTTTATTTAAACGAAAGTCAATGTAACTGAAAGCTAACCCCCACAACCAATAAAAAAATAAGTTACGTGCTTGAATTGAACTCTTTAATTTTGCTCCTTCTTGCGCAATTCTTTAAAATTAACCTAGTTTCATATGCATGAATAAAAGAAAACAAATTTGATAGCATATGAATGCTCAGCTTTCTTCATTACTGTTATATAATTAATTGATTATAGCAAACTCATATCACTGTACATGAGTTGCATTGTTTTTCATCAGTTTTAAATTTTAAATGTATTAATTTTTACAATGAATCAATCCTAATATGGTATCTAAAGTGTTGTGAAGACTTTGAATTGTATTTAGCTTCTTATCTCCTCCCCCCTTCCTTAAAAAATTTGATGAGATATAAAATTTAACTTTTGTTAAAATGAACAACCTGTTTTTTAAATAAACAGTTTTTACTTTTAGTTATTTATTATTAGGTACTATTAATAAACCATCCCTTATTCTTTTTAAAAATTTGAGATGCTATTTTTCTGAAATTTTCTTTAATAACTGTTCAGTAGTAGTATAATTAAAACTGTAAAATCTAGAATATGAATTTTTTCACCCCTCCCCGCCTTTTTCCAGACCAAGGGTGGCTTAAGTTGGAAAAATTCATAAAATTTTTTTTTTCAGAATGAGTTTGAAAAACTTTCAAAATCCATAAAAGTTTTAATACAGAGTGTCTGATGAATCTGCTGGTGTCAGGATAGATGCACATTTTACGATGTTTTTTGCTCTCAGGGGAGCACAGGTGTGTAGTTCTGTATAATAAGCGACTACCATTTGTGGTCTTCTGCAAGAAAGTGGAATTTCTTCTAATGCCCTTCAACTATGTGCTACTTTTGAAACTCTTCAATCAGGAACAGTCGTAAATGTTTACTCGACCAGTAAGTATTAACTTATATGACTGACTGTAAGTATGTAATTTTTTAATACATTTTCTGTTGCATAAGAAAAGGGAATTTTAAAATGCATTCTACATTGTTTATGTTGTTTTAATCAGTTTATTATGATTCTTATAATTTATTTATTTACTTAAATTATAGAATGTTTTCAATGGGACTTTTTCAAGAATTATGCGAATGCTCGTTGATTACTACCTGTTGACCCCGCTTTCACTTTTGTAAATATCCTATTAAGGGACTTTTTCATGCTTATTTTTGATGATATGAGTTTTCAGTAATTGGTACTTGTAAGTATGATGCTTGTAGTTACTTTTCTAAACACTACATTGTATATTTATAAACGTTGTTTTACATAAAGTCATGTTGTTTTATATAAAGTTATTTTTCCCATAAAATGGATCTGCATCTTAGAGAATCACTTAAAGCTATGTCAATTTGTAACACAATAATTATAATTTATTATAATTAATTTTTTAACCAAGGTTTCTTTCGCATTAGCTTTCAAATTTATAAAATTGTGTTAAATGCTCATTTTAGTGTTTTTCGTCTGCTTACCCGCGAGACTAACAAGAAAGACAGGCTACCGTGGTGCATTCCACATATCTTTGTTTACAGACAGCTGGAGTCACGTAATGCTCGAATGCACCAATGCAGGAATACGAAAAGAGTATGACGTCACTCTAGCGGTCTGTAAAAAGAAACATGTGAGATGCACCGCGGTACACTGTTTAAAATATCGTGAAAAATTACCTCTGTTTTTCAAGGCTATCTATTTTCTGACTAATGAAAACGCTTCGTAGGTGTTTATGTAGCGTTCTCATTGGTCAGAAAATAGAGAGCCTTTAAAAACAGAGGTAATTTTTCACGATATTTTTAACAGTGTAGCTTGTTTTTTCGTTTGTTCTTCACGCCTATTGGCGTTTCTCCTCTGTATACCCGCGGCTGACGTCACATCAGTAAAGTCCATTGTAAATTCGTTTGAAAGTTTTAGATATTCAAATTCGGATAATTTTTATTTTGCCATGTAACACAGAACAGAAATATCACATAAAATCTGAAATTGCGAAAAAAATATCATTCTGAATAAATTAAAAATACATGTACAATGTGGGATCAAAGATCAAAGACGATTGTTTCTTGATTGCCTACGTGGGGCGTAATGCCCACGTTTACTTCACATCTATTTGGGAACAGTCTATGCAGGAAGCATCAGGATTTTCTTCTGTAAGATAGAAAGTTCATCTCGCAGCAGGCTGCGGTGGAATGAAGCTGATGGTGACAGGAGCTTTCTGTAGATCTGCTTTGATCATTGTCAGATAGTCAGGAAAGGTGAGCAATAATAGGAGAGGGAGAGGGGGAGCAAATGGGTCAAAACAGAGCTAAACATTTTGCAATATATATACAATTTTTTTCCAAGATAAGGCGAAGAAACAAGTTGTATATGATAAATGATGCAAACAGTATAAAATAAGGTAAAAGTACAATAATAAGTAAAAATAAAATCAAATAATACAAAATTAAACTGAGATTTTTTTTTTCTAACAATAATAAACATGAAGTTAAAAAGGAAAGTTAATAGAACCCGGTGCCAAAAGCAAGGCTGGAAGACGTCCTAAATGAAATTAATAGTAATAAGCCAATTGGCAGAAAGATATAGTACAATAAATATTAGAATTTGGAATTCCACAACGATGCATTTAAGGTGGCTCCCTCCGCCTTCTTTTGGAAGGTGGTGCAAAGCCGTCATCTCTGCTTAAGATGGCAAGCGGTCTTTTCCTTCCACGAGCACTATTTATGATGTATGGTTGGAAGGACCGCAACGCTTCGTTGGGTATAAGAATACGATCTCTGTGGAAATTTTGAGCAAGTTTCTTTATAACTTGCAAGATAGGCCTAATCTTGAGATCAGCGTGAATGACGTCGTTCCGGACAAACGTTGTCGCCTTACAAACCTACGCAATACAGAATTTTGACAGGTTTGAATTTTCTGCATCTGAGTTTCACAGACTGATCCCCAAACAACTGACTCGTAGGTCAAAGTTGATCTGATGAAGGATTTATATAGTAATAATTTATTTGAAAGTGACAGACGGCTGTGATAAGCCAATAGAGATTTAAGGGATCCTTGAGCTTTGGCAGATTTCAATAATATGTCCTGAATCTGCCTAGCCCAGGTTAATTTTGAGTCTAGATAATACCTAGATATTTATAATTGGTGACCCAAGGTATGTCATCATTGTTAAGAGAAAGATTAACGTCTGGGGAGATAGAATTGTTGGAAAAAATCATGGCGGCACTTTTTGTTGCATTGACTTTTATACGCCATTTCCTAAGCCAGCCAGACATAAAGAGCCAAAAGGTAAGTTTGGAGTTTAGTCAAGACAATGTGTAGTGAACTGTTGCTGGTCATGATGGCTGTGTCATCCGCATACAATGCTAAGAAGATGTTGGGAATCCATCGAGGAATATCATTAATGTAGAGGTTGAACAGCCAGGTGCTAATAAGACTGCCCTGAGGGACGCCTGCCTCGATAATGCGAAAAGAGGATAGAGAATTATTAACTTTAACACAGAAGGTCCTACCATTAAGGTATTCCCAGAAGATAAGAATAAGTTGGGGAGGGAACTTGAGCAGAATCAACTTATAAATAAGTCCATAATGCCAGACCCGATCGAAAGCTTTAGCAATGTATATGAATACAACACCAGTTTTTTTACTATGTATGAAGCCCTCTTGAATAAGTTCAATTACTCTCCAAAGCTGGTGTTGAGTTGAGTGTTTGGGTCTGAACCCAAACTGCTCGGGTATAATAATCGAATTGGAGGTAACAAACTCTTTCAGACGGTTCGTTAGTTTGTATTCATAGACCTTAGACAAGCAAGATAGAAGAGAAATGGGTCTGAAACTAGAAGGGGCGTGAATGTCCTGTCCTGGTTTTGGGATCGGGACAATTAGTGCCTTCTTCCAGCAATCAGGAAACATACAGAGGTTTAGCATGCAATTAATTAGGATAGTTAGAAAAAATATGAAGTTAAGTGGAAGGTGCAACAGCATATTGGTAGAGATGCGGTCGAGGCCTGGTGATTTCTTCTTGTTTAGATTCCCAATGTAAGAAATCACCTCAGAGGGAGTTGCAGGAGTGAGTGTATTATCGTGAGTAGTATTTAAAAACGTTCAACCTCAGTGTTGACAATGTCGACCATTCTAGGATTAATGACATCATCATTGAGTGTAAATTGACTTTTAAGACGGTCAGCAATGAGCTCAGCTTTGTCTGTGTTTGAGTAAGCCATACCATTGGGGTCATTTAAGGCCGGAATGTGTGTTCATGTCCAACGGATGCGGGCCGTTGCCGACCAAATTGCGTTGTCAGCAGTCGATAAAGACTCGATGTAAGTGTTCCAATGAGACACTAAACTCCTTGATTGCAGCAGCAACCTGGTGGTTTTTTCTGTTCAGATCAGTTTTAAGAACTGGGTCTCTAGTCATCTGCCAGTCCCGTCTTAAACGATTTCTCTTTCTTTTCAAGTCCCTGATGTGCTCAGGTAGTCGAAATGTATCAAACACCCTCTGTCTAGGTTTCGCAACTTTTGGAAAGCATTATGGAGAGTATCCCCAAATGCCTGAATAGCAAAAGTTACGTCCTCGGCAGAGTGAATCTTAGTGGGCAAGGTATCCATGTTTTCGAGAACATGACCGAAATCCTCCCAGTTGACCGAAAAAGCCTGGGGGATATCGAGCTAAAAGTTGTCCACTTTGAATCTAAGCACAACTGGAAGATGGTCTGATGAGAGATCATTCACCGTTTGAATGGTGTACTGGAAGGGAAAATTGCGGGTGATGGCAAAGTCAATGATGGAGTGGGAATTCCAGCGAGTGGACTCAGTTGGTGCTATAATTTGCGCATGATTTTGATCCATCCACCTTCGCACTTTATAACCAGATCTGTTAGATCTGCGAGAGCCCCAGGAAAAATGATGTGCATTAAAATCACCCGCAATGATAAAATTTGGAAAAGCACGGGTTAAATTAGAGAGGTCCTGATCAAGCAGACGACGATTACTAGAATGGGGATTGTAAATAGTTGCAATCAAAAGGTGGGGAATGGAGGGAAAATCTAAAACAATGGGAGTGGCCTCAATGTGATTCAATTGGGGGACTTTAGCAAGGGTAGCATTGCGACCATTTCTGACACACACAGCAGTGCTGTGGGGATCTGGCATCGCCGACAACCCAAAACCAGCTTGTGAACTGACTCCTATTTTCTTCATACCACATCCATGGTTTCGATTCCGCCGTAACTGAAAACCGCGCGGATTAGCTCCGCGGTAAGGCGGGAAGAAAAGTTTTGCAATTAGACTGTTGGACTGCCTCGTGTGTTGAGAATGCCAACTTGGCGATGCTTGCCATTTTCTGTTAGTCGGCACTGTGGCAACCCCCTTTTATTGTTTTCCGATTTTCTTTTCAGTGTAGATGTAACTTTTGATTTGAACCGGTGTGTCGGTAAAAATAGAACTCTCAAATGAGAGTAATAATAATATTTAATATTGTTTTGTAAATAAATGTATATAAGTTTTTTTTAAGAAGAAGTTGTTTAATTTGAGCTGTAGAGTGTGTTTACTTATTGAAGTTACGAATTTGATATATATTAGAACTAATTTATGAAGACGTTTTTATTCTTCGACGCACTATGGAATAATTTGAATTTACCGAACCTGCAGTCTGAACGACGACGCATCATTTTTCTGGCGTCAAAGCTTCCAGGATGTCTGGATTTCATCATCGAATGAGGTAAGTACCTCAAATTAAATTATATTGAATAAATTGAATTATGAATATATTTATTAACTGAACTGTACCGAATAAATTGAATTCTTTATTTTATGATGGATTTCGAAACGCTGAAGAAAACAAGTGGGTAAGTGTGATCACAGATCGCACAGAGGGTTTCGTTTAATATTCCTTTCAAAACACTTTATCTTTTTGAAAAATCTATTACTTCCACATTTCGCAACCAGTGGGGGCACTCGATTCTAAACAAACATCTATCCGAACGAAATCCAGTTTTACATACTATCCGCAGATATATTAGTCGAGGGGTTTTGGGCCCATAGCACCTGAGATCAGTAGGCGCACCTGGCGGTAAAAAATGGAACTAAAATATGTAAGGCTATGGTGCACAATATGAAAGAAGGGTCAAAGGGGTGTCGGCAAAAGTTGGAAAATTTCTCCCCTGGTTAAAAGAGCGGATGTTAGAAAAATTACTTAAAATACACAAGCTAGAGCCCGGAGAGGTAAATAATATAAGACTTTTTGAAGATTTTATGATTTGTCGTGTGGTCTGAGGTATTCAGCTATACGTATGCAAAATTTCATGTCTCCAACTTAATTAGGGGCTCTCTTAGAAAGAATTGCTTCAAATATATATGTGGTAGCTCAAAGGGTTAAACGTAAGACATTTTCAAGATTTTATGATTTGTCGCTTGGCCTCAGGTGTTCTGCTATAAGTATGCAAAATTTAAAATCTCCAATTTAATTAGGGGATCAGTTAGAAAGAATTGCTTAAAATACACGAGCTGGAGTTGAAAGGGTTAAACATAAAACTTTTTCAAAATTTATTATTTGACGTGTAATCTGGGATGTTGAGCTATAAGTATGCAAAATTTCACGCCTCCAACCTAAATAGGGGATCACATAGAAAGAATTGTTTAAAATACACATGTGGGAGCCCAAAGGGTTAAACGTACGACATTTTCAAAATTTTATGATTTGTCGTTTGATGTGAGGTGTTCAGCTATAAGAATGCAAAATTTCACGCTTCCAACTTAATTAGAGGCTCACTTAGAAATAATTGTTTAAAATACACATGCAGGAGCCCAAAGGGTTAAATGTACGACTTTTTCAAACTTTTATCACTTGTTGTTTGATGTGAGGTGTCCAGCTATAAGTATGCAAAATTTCACGCCTTCAACATAATTAGGGGCTCACTTAGAAAGAATTGTTTAAAATACACATGTGGGAGCCCAAAGGGTTAAATGTACGACTTTTTCAAAATTTTATGATTTGTCGTATGATGTGAGGTGTTCAGCTATAAGTGCTGAAAATTTCATGTCTCCAACATAGTTAGGGGCTCACTTAGAAAGAATTGTTTAAAATACACATGTGGGAGCCCAAAGGGTTAAATGTACGAATTTTTCAAAATTTTATGATTTGTCGTATGATGTGAGGTGTTCAGCTATAAGTACCGAAAATTTCATGTCTCCAACATAATTAGGGGCTCACTTAGAAAGAATTGTTTAAAATACACATGTGGGAGCCCAAAGGGTTAAATGTACGACTTTTTCCAAAATTTTATCACTTGTTGTTTGATGTGAAGTGTCCAGCTATAAGTACCCGAAATTTCATGTCACCAACATAATTAGGGGCTCACTTAGAAAGAATTGTTTAAAATACACATGTGGGAGTTACCGACATTTATTCTTCTGCGAGTTAAACCGATTAATTAAATAATTAATATTTCAGCTTGTAATTAAGATAGGACTTGGAAATAGGTATCAATAAAATCAGCGAGAAATTTGACATCGGGATGCCATAAAATTTAATCAAAAAATTTAATATTTGAAAAGTTAAAATTCCGTATTAAAATATGCTATTAAGAAAAACCGCAGCGTCCTCATGTCTACCTGCTTTGAAATCTTTTGAATTGAAATCTTTTTTCCTTGTCTTTCCAATTAAAGAAAATAAATTTTTATCGATCGATTTTTAGTGGATATTTTAACTTATACACATCGCAGAAATGTGAACTTTATACCAAATGAAAGTAGATTTTTTTCTGCGTCTGTCTATTCCATTTACAAATTTCTCGGACCAATATTTTCTGATATGCGATTTCGATTTAAAATGCCCACTTCATTTTGCGGCTTAATTTCCTCCGTGGTAACCATGCATCGGCTGATTTTACTAGCAACCCTTGGGAGAAACACGGATGATTTGGAGAAAGTTCATTTGAATCTGCGTTAAAAAGGTGGATTGGTTAATTTTAGAAGTTAATTAGCCCGTAATTCAGTTAATTACCAACTTTTTCAAAATTTTATGATTTGTTGTTTCATGTGAGGTGTTCAGCTATAAGTACCCAAAATTTCAAATCTCTAACATGTATAGTTTCTGAGAACGGGCTCTGTGACGGACAGACAGACAAAGGAGTGAGACGAATAGGGTTTCGTCAGATGAACGAAGCCCTAAAAAGAGCCACGATTCGTAGTCAAACTACGAAAATATTTGATAAAATAAGGGATTTATTAGATAATACACAAGAATTAGAGCTTGAGAATAGAAAATTACAGCTGGATCTTTTTAAACAGCAACTAAATGATAAAATGAAAACTTTAAAATCATTAAATTCTGAAATTGAACCACTGGTTCCAAGTACTGAATTTGGAAAAGAAATCGAGAAATCGGAATCTTATAATGAGATTATTATTGAATGGAAATATAAAATTTCAAAAATTTTAAATGATAACACAGTTACTCCTGAAATTAAACAAGATTCTTCAGACATTGAAAGTGATAGTAGTAGCAACAATAGTTCTCTACTAAAAAGTCAGAAAATTCTGAATCAAAATTTGATTAAACTTCCTAAACTTAATATATCTAAATATTATGGTGATTCGTGTTTATGGCTCGAATTTTGGAGTCAATTTTCGAATGCGATTGACAATAATGAACATTTAACTCCGATTGATAAATTTTCCTACTTAAAGTCACTTTTGGGCGGAAGTGCTGCAAATACTATAGCAGGCTTTTCTCTGACTAAGGAAAATTATGCTCATGCTATAGAATTATTCAAAAATCGTTTTGGTCGTAATGACCTAGTAGTAAATAGTCACATGACTAAACTGCTAAATTTGAAACCAGTACGAAATTCTAGTAACATTAAAGCTCTTAGAGATTTATATGATGAATGCGAAATTCAAATAAGAAATCTTAATTCTTTAGACTGTCGTGTATTCAAAATTAACATTATGCAATTTTATGGCAACACGTAAATAACAACTTTTACTTGCAGATATTGGTAATGGTTAAAATAACAGAACTAGGATAAGAATTATTGAATATGTTGTTTTATGTTTTATGTTAGTGTTTGTTCCTGTAATTTTGTAATAAATAGTGAATGTTTACAAATGAATATTTACTTAGTAAATATAATGCACATAAGCGTATACCACTAATGAGTAACTTTCACACTGGCAACGAGAAATGGGATTGATTCATCAAGTTTATAAAATTGATACGTTAGAATACTTCTACGATTTCGCAAGATTGCCAAGGTAAGAAATTTCTTATTATTCTGTAAAAATGGAAAAGTTAGTTGAAGAATTAATTAAACAAAATAAAGCGTTAATGGATGCGCTAAAAGGGGAAAGTACCCAAAAGAATAATAAGGTTTCTGGTGCACAATTTGAGAAATATGATGAATCATTAGAAAGTTTCGATACTTTCATGGATAGATTTGAAGCATTTTTAGACATACAAAATGTGCCAAAAGAAAAACGCGCAAAAACTCTAATATCAAGTTTATCCGCTAAGTTGTATAGCTTGCTCAAAAATCTTCTTGCTCCACAAAATCCCAGTGATCAGGGATATGAAATACTTAAAAATATTTTACAAGAGCATTTGAATCCTAAACCATTAATAATACCCAGTAGACATACGTTTTTGAACAGGAAACAAAATGAAGGGGAAAGCATTAGTTCTTATCTTGCTGAACTTCGCTCTTTAGCAATTCCTTGCAAGTACAATCTAATTATGTTGAATACTATATTGAGAGATGTCTTCGTTAGTGGGTTGCGAGATAGGTCAATCTTAGATAGACTGTTTGAAGAAGACGATATCGATCTCGATAGAACCGTTCAGATCGCTTTAGCAATGGAACGAGCCACTAAAGGCGTTAATGATATAATGAGTAAGCCTCAAGAAATTAACGCTGTTGGTGTATATAATGGAAAAAATAAAACAACACAACCAAGAAACACACAAAAGAAAAATAACGTAGTATATTGTTCTAGATGTAACGGATCAAATCATAATAAATATAACTGTAAGTTTAAAACTAGTAAATGCAGAGCGTGCCAACGCATTGGTCACATTGAACGAGCTTGTTACTTCGCTAAACAGGCTAAACCAACTAGATTTGTGAAACAAAAACAGTTTCATGTAAGCGAAACAGAAGTTCAAAATTTAGTTCCACTTCATAGTTTAGAAGTTGAGAACATTTCTATCAAAGAAGAATTTCCTAAGAGACCCCCCATAATAGTAATTGTGGAAATTGAAGGAAAATCTGTTGAAATGGAAGTTGATACGGGCGGTACGGTATCGGTAATGAGTTTGAAGAAATTTAAAGAGATTTCGAGAAAGAAAATCTGTCCTACGGACTTGACATTTAAGACCTACAACGGGGAAATCCTTAAACCCCTAGGTTACTCAACGGTTAAAGTAAAATATAAGAATCAAATAGAGTACTTAAATTTGTATATTGTTGAAGAAAATTTAGACACCATCTTGGGTCGGGAATGGATGTATAAAATCAATTTAGATTGGGCGAGAATAAAAGCTCTTACAGTTATAGAACAGGGAAATCTTACAAAACTATTAGAAGAATATGCCGAGTTATTTGATGAAAAATTGGGCGAAATAAAAAATTATGAATGTAGTCTTGAGTTAAAACCGGATGCCTTTCCAGTTTTTTGCAGACCGAGACCATTACCTTTTGCAATGAAAAAGCGTGTTGAAGAGGAATTAGAAAGACTTGAGGAAGACGGAGTTATTAGAAAATGTAATATTTCAGATTGGGTGACTCCAATAGTACCAGTAGTTAAAGCAAATGGGAAAATTCGATTATTTGCTGATTATTCCGTCACTCTTAATAAAAATCTAAGAATTCAAAGACATCCTCTTCCAAAAACAGAAGAAGTTTTTGCTTCGCTCAATGATGGTAAGATATTTTCAAAGATTGACTTTAGTCAAGCTTATTTACAAATGAAGGTTCACCCTGACAGCCAAAAGTTATTAACGATTAATACCCATAAGGGACTTTACGAATGCACAAGATTGATGTATGGAGTTAATTCAGCACCTGCTATCTGGCAGAAATATATTGAAAGTGTATTTCATGATTTAGAAGGAGTAGAAGTATTTTATGATGATGCGCGGATAGCAGCACCAGATTTCCAGACACATTTGTCAAGATTACGGAAATTTTTCGACAGATGTCGTCAACATGGATTGAGAATAAATAAAGCTAAAAGCAATTTTTTCCAAAATGAAATTGAATTTTTGGGATTTAAGATAAATGCCAAAGGATTATCTAAAACAGATGAAAAGATTGCTGCAATTAAGAATGCTAAAATTCCTAAGAATGTTCAGGAAATTCAATCTTTTATGGGATTAGTTAACTTTTACTCTAGATTCTCAAACAAAATTTCTACTTTAGCATATCCATTGCATAACTTGACTAAAAAAGGTGTTCCATGGAAGTGGGATAAAAAGTGTCAAGAAGCAGTCCAAAATATAAAAGATGAAATCTGTTCTGATAGAGTATTAGCACACTACGACCCCAAACTTCCTATTTTTCTTGCAGCTGATGCATCTCCAGTCGGTTTGGGTGCAGTGCTCTCCCACCGATTTCCAGATGGTTCTGAGAGGCCTATTGCATTTGCTTCAAGAACACTTTCGTCAACCGAACAGCGCTACTCACAAATTGATAAAGAAGCTTTAGCTCTAGTTTGGGCTGTAAAAAAGTTTTATCTTTACCTTAAAGGAAATAGATTTACGCTCATTACGGATCACAAACCCCTCGTAGCAATTTTTGCTTCCAAAAAGGGCCTTCCAGTTTTGTCTGCTACAAGACTTTTGCATTATGCTCTAGTATTGCAGGCTTACCAGTTCGACATAATTTATCGGAATACTAAGGACCATGGTAATGCAGATTGTCTTTCACGATTACCCTTAAGATCTGAAGACTTAGAATTAAAAGATGAAGTTTCAGTTTTTCAACTTTCCCAAATCGAGACACTTCCAATAACAGCAAGAGATTTAGCTAAAGCAACTGCAAATGACAAAGATTTGGCGCCTTTGCTAAATGCTTTAAAAAAGGGGACTTCTTTAAAAGGGAAGGAAGTCGAGTATACGCTCCAGGATGGTTGCATTATGTACGGCCAAAGAGTTTGTGTACCAAAAAAATATCATGACAAGGTTTTGGATGAACTTCATCAAGGACATTTGGGAGTCGTAAAAATGAAGGCAATAGCTAGATCCTATGTGAATTGGAAAAACATAGATAAACATCGAAGATGTTGTTAAAAACTGTACTGATTGTTCAAGGATTAAGGATGATCCTCCAAGGTCAAAAACACACCATTGGGAGTATCCAAGCTCTCCATGGGAAAGGATTCATATTGATTTTGCCGGGCCAATCTTTGAGCATATGTTTTTATTAATTGTAGATGCATATTCAAAATGGCTCGAAGTCTACCCTATGAAATCGACAACTGCATTGAAAACAACAGAATGTTTAAGAGATTGTTTTGCTCGTTTTGGATTGCCAGTCATGTTAGTCAGTGACAATGGACCGCAGTTTTCATCATACGAGTTCCAGAAATTTATGCAAAATAATGGAGTTATATATAAAACGTGTGCACCTTTCAAGCCCTCCAGCAACGGTCAAGCAGAAAGATATGTACATACTTTGAAGCAATCTCTTCGAGCAATGCAAAAGTATCCTGGTAGTATCAATCAAAAAATGAACTGTTTCTTGTTACAATACAGGAAATCACCCAATATGACTACAATGCAGTCTCCAGCAAGTATGTTCTTAAAAAGAGAAATTCGTACGAGAATTGACCTCTTAATTCCTAACCCTAAAGAAAGAATTCAAAACAAGATTAGGAAGGATATATATTTTAATGGTCGGTATTTTGAAGTGGGTGATAAAGTAGCCGTTCGAGATTATACTGCAGCCAATGCCAAATGGAAATTCGGTCGTATCATCAGCCGAGATGGTGAATTATACTATACCATAAATGTGCAAGGTAATTTGGTTAGGCGACATGTCGATCAAATTCGATCAGCAGGCGAAGAAGTAAACAATGATGTTGAATACAGACCAAGAATAGTAAATATGAATGAACCATCTGATACAACAATAACATCAATGGAGAGAGACGCAGCGACTGAGCCACCTAGGACCTCCGAGGATACCACCAAAGAGTTGCCTCCAGTCGTATCTCCTACAGTTGCCACACCCCAAGTTGTTCACAATCCAATGCAGCTAAGAAGATCTAAAAGGATCCGTAAACCACCAAAAAGATTGTGCTGTTAATTGAAAGGGGAGGAAACTGTCGTGTATTCAAAATTAACATTATGCAATTTTATGGCAACACGTAAATAACAACTTTTATTTGCAGATATTGGTAATGGTTAAAATAACAGAACTAGGATAAGAATTATTGAATATGTTGTTTTATGTTTTATGTTAGTGTTTGTTCCTGTAATTTTGTAATAAATAGTGAATGTTTACAAATGAATATTTACTTAGTAAATATAATGCACATAAGCGTATACCACTAATGAGTAACTTTCACACTTCAGACATTGAAAGTGATAGTAGTAGCAACAATAGTTCTCTACTAAAAAGTCAGAAAATTCTGAATCAAAATTTGATTAAACTTCCTAAACTTAATATATCTAAATATTATGGTGATTCGTGTTTATGGCTCGAATTTTGGAGTCAATTTTCGAATGCGATTGACAATAATGAACATTTAACTCCGATTGATAAATTTTCCTACTTAAAGTCACTTTTGGGCGGAAGTGCTGCAAATACTATAGCAGGCTTTTCTCTGACTAAGGAAAATTATGCTCATGCTATAGAATTATTCAAAAATCGTTTTGGTCGTAATGACCTGGTAGTAAATAGTCACATGACTAAACTGCTAAATTTGAAACCAGTACGAAATTCTAGTAACATTAAAGCTCTTAGAGATTTATATGATGAATGCGAAATTCAAATAAGAAATCTTAATTCTTTAGGTGTTGCCTCAGGTTCATATGGGCACTTGTTATGTCCGATTCTTCTGAAACTTATTCCATCAGATATTGCACTAGAATTTAACAGAAAACGAATTAAAAACACTGACTGGCATGTTAATGAGCTGATAAATTTCATTAAAGATGAAGTTGAATCTCGCGAGGCCACTGTCCAATTAAACCATTTTGAAAAAATCCCTGAGAAGCAGGTAAATTATAAGAAAAATTATAAAAAATTCGTTCCATCAGCTTCTGCCTTAACCACAAATATTAAAAATAACTGCATATTTTGTAACCAGACTGATCACAATACTGAAAAGTGTAAGTCTTTCACCATTCCGGAAATGCGAGAAAAATTGAAAAGGGAAGGAAGGTGCTTCAAATGCTTCCGTAAATTTCACATCACGAATTTTTGTAAAATTTCGAATGAAAACTGTAAAGTTTGTGATAAAACATATCATAATACTATACTTTCTAATTCTAATAAAAAAACAGAAGTATAAAAAAATTCAGATAGTATTATTTCCTCTGTATCTCATTGTAAAAGCAATATAAATAATATCAGTAGAGAAGTAATATTGCAAACAATTCATGTAAAAGTGGAAGCGGGTGAAAATTCAGAAACTGCTCTTTGTTTATTTGACTCTGCTAGTCATCGAACTTTTATTACAGAAAATTTAGTTTCAAAATTAAAACCTGAGGTCATTAGAAAGGAAAAATTAATTGTCTATACTTTCGGTTCGAGAAAATCTGAAGAACGATGTTATGATGTCGTTAAGCTAAAGCTAATTCACTTGACGGACAGAAAACGTAGTTTAATAATTGAAGCATTAGTCACACCGCTAATAGCCCATTCTTTGATACAAATTCCCCCTCTTCCAATCAAAATTAAGAGAAAACTTTCCAAATTTCGTCTTGACAGATGGGAACATTTGGAAAATAGTGATGTTGATATATTAATAGGAGGTGACTATTTATATCAAATTAATGAAAGAACATATCCCATAAATAAATCATTGTTCGTCTGTGAAAATTTATTTGGGCATTTCCTCTGCGGGACAATTGACGTAAATAAAAATAGTGAGAGTAAGCAAGCTGGGGTTTTATCTACCCAGGTTATGAAACCTATTCAAAATGATTTGAAAACATTGTGGGAGTTAGAAACTTTAGGGATGAACACAGAAGAAAATATTTCTGAATTAGATAAAGAGATAATCGAAAAATTCGAAAACAATTTGCATTTTCTTGAGCACCGTTACGAAGCTAAATTATTATGGAAAGATGATAAAAGAAATTTAGGAAGTAATTATAGCAATGCTAGAAACCGATTTATTAACTTAAATCGAAAATTGCTTAAAGATAAGGAATTATTGCAGAAATATAAAGAAATTGTGATTGAACAGGAATTAAATAACATAGTGGAAGAATGTTCTAATAAAACTGTAAATAGCGGTTATTTTATGCCCCACCGACCTGTCTTGCGAGATGATAAACCCACAACTAAAGTTAGAATGCTATTTGATGCTTCCTCAAACGAAAACAGCAAATCATTAAATGATTGTTTGTACGATGGCCCAAATTTGAACCCAGATTTATTAGAAATTATTATTAATTTCAGAAAATTCAATACTGCGTTTTGTGCAGATATTTAAAAGGCCTTTCTTCAAATTTCTGTAACTGAAGAAGACCGAGATTACCTTAAATTTCTTTGGTTCGATAATCACGCAAACAACCTTTTCAAAATTTTAAGATTTAGACGTGTACCATTTGGCGTTACATGCTCATCATTCATTTTGGCTGCCACAATTAAACATCATGTAAAGAAATATCGAGATCAACATCCAAGTGTTGTAGATGTGTTAGATAATTCCCTATATGTCGATGATTTTATTTCCGGATCAGATTTAGATAACGAAGCTTATTATTTATCAGCTACAGCTTATGAAATTCTTAAAGAAGCTGGGATGAATTTAAGAAAGTTCTAAACAAATTCTATTAAACTTAGGGAAATGTGGGAATCTGGTAACTTAGGTATAAGTGAGGAGTACACAGGTAGCATCTTAAAAGTGCTAGGATTGATATGGAATACTGAATCTGATGTTTTGAAGTTAGATGCGCAGCCCTTTGAAGAGTGTTATATCGATGATCCCACGAAGCGAACAGTTCTTAAAATGTTACTGAAAATTTATGATCCATTAGGATTTGTAAATCCATTTGTAATACATATTAAAGCCTTGTTGCAAGAAACATGGCAAAGAGGTTTTGAGTGGGACAATAAATTACCTGAAGATTTGAAATGCGAGTGGAACACTTGGTGTTCAGAAGTTGTACATTTACGCACATTTGAAATACCCCGAAAATATTTTCCTAATATGATAAACATTTCTGAAAATTCACAAATTCACATATTCTGTTATGCTAGTCCCAAAGGGTATGGGCAGTTGCTTATTTGCGCTCCATTTCATTAACTGGCGAAATTCAAACAAGTTTTGTTTGGAGTAAATGTAGAATAGCCCCCTCAAGAGGTTAACCATTCCACGGCTGGAATTGATCAGTGCAGTAGTTGCCGCTAGAATGTGGAAATATTTAAAACAAAAATTACATATTTCGAATTTAAATATAAAGTTATGGTCGGACTCAGAAATAACTCTTTGTTAGATTAGGGGTTCTACTACAAACTGGAAACCCTTTATTTCCAATCGTGTAACCGAAATTCAGTTATTGACAGATCCAAAGGACTGGAATTATTGTCCCGGAAAGGAAAACCCTGCAGATCTGCTTACGCGAGGGGAAAACTTATCGAAGTTAATGGGTAATAAAGTATGGTGGCACGACCCACCTTGGTTATCACTACCAGAAGATATGTGGCCTTCAAAAAGGGCTATAGAAATGGATCCCGAAGCTTTTAATGGAATGAAAGCAAAGCCAAATTTAACATTATTGTGCAACGAATCAAACTCTACTCCTAAGCCAATATTTGATATGGCAAAGTTCAGTAATTTAAATCGCGTGTATAATATTACTGCTTGGATAATGCGTTTTATTCATAATGCCAATTCGAAAAACCCTAAAATTTTAGGACCTTTAACTACCTCAGAAATAGAAATAGCAGAAAAATACTGGATTAAATAAACTCAGGAAACTTCATTTAAAATTGAAATAGAAACACTTAAACAAAAAAAACCACTTAATAAAGATTCTTCTTTATACAACCTTAATCCACAATTCGATGAAAACAATTTACTTGTTTTATCCGGACGACTTCAGTTTTCTGAAGTTACAGAGTAGGAAAAACATCCGTGGATACTTCCTAATAAATCTTATTTTGTAAAATTACTCATTAAGGATGCTCATGAAAGAATGTACCATTTTGGTGTAGCTGTCACTTTAGCTCACCTTCGTGAAATGTATTTTATATTAAAGGGAAGAAGATTTGTAAAATCCGTCTTAAGATCGTGTATGATATGTCGAAAACTTAATGCTATTCCTGGAAAGGTGGAAATAGCACCTTTACCGAAAGATAGAATCGTCAAAACACCAGTTTTTGAAACCTCTGGTGTCGATTTTGCCGGTCCGATTTATTATAAAACGTCTGAAGGTACTGGGAAGGCTTATATTGTCGTATTCACATGTGCTGTAACGAGAGCGATACATCTAGAGTTAGTCACCAATCTAAGTACTGAAACCTTTATCTTAGCACTACGAAGATTTTTCTCTAGAAGAGGTTTCTGCAAAATAATGTACAGTGACAATGCCAAAACGTTTTCTAAGGCTGATTTGATATTAAAAAATGCTTGGAAAAGAATTTCTAAGCAAGAAATGTTTGATTATTTGAGAAAGAATAAGATAACATGGAAATTTATAATTCTCAGGGCTTCCTGGTGGGGCGGCTTCTGGGAAAGAATGGTCAGATCAGTTAAAACACCTTTAAAAAAGGTTCTAGGCAAAACTTGTCTCGGTTATGAACAGCTAGAAACAATACTTACAGAAATTGAAGCTGTGATTAATTCACGTCCTTTATGTTATCTCTACGAAGAACCATCACCTAACGCCATCTCATTTTTTAGTTGGTAAACGATTAATGTTCTTACCTTCATATGGATTACCAGTTTGTACGCAAGAGAAATCCAATAAGATTTTGTTGACGAGAAAATATAAATACAAGCAACAAATTTCTGACCACTTTTGGAAAAGGTGGAGAAATGAATATTTGTTAGAACTTAGATCTGCTTTTCAAGTGAAAAACATAAATTCATCGCCTCAGTTCAAAGTTAACGATATAGTGATAATTCATGATGAAAAGCTCCCAAAACATATGTGGAAGTGTGGTCGTGTTAAAGAACTCATATTTGGTCGTGACTCGAAAATAAGATCATGTGTATTACAGACTGCAAAAGGCGATCTTAAACGACCTGTGCAGCTATTATACAATCTCGAATTGGACTTAGTGGACTATAAGACACTAAAACTCTTACACTAAAAATAAGAATTATTATCGAACATTTAATTTCATTTGTTACTCATATTTACCCTTATTATTGTTTAATTTTCATACAATTCATGTATTTTATTTTATTTTGTAGATTGCAGCATTCTTATAATTTTTTCTTTTACATCTGTAGCTGTATGTAAGTATGTTATCTGAAAATTTGTTATGTATGTAAGTATATTCTTATGTTTATTAAATTGTTTAATATAGATGCTGAACTAAGTGTTCTGCCGGGGGCAGGATGTTGAGAATTCCAACTTGGCGATGCTTGCCATTTTCTGTTAGTCGGCACTGTGGCAACCCCCTTTTATTGTTTTCCCATTTTCTTTTCAGTGTAGATGTAACTTTTGATTTGAACCGGTGTGTCGGTAAAAATAGAACTCTCAAATGAGAGTAATAATAATATTTAATATTGTTTTGTAAATAAATGTATATAAGTTTTTTTTAAAGAAGAAGTTGTTTAATTTGAGCTGTAGAGTGTGTTTACTTATTGAAGTTACGAATTTGATATATATTAGAACTAATTTATGAAGACGTTTTTATTCTTCGACGCACTATGGAATAATTTGAATTTATCGAACCTGCAATCTGAACGACGACGTATCATCACGATATAGTTACTGTATTGCCGCACACATGTGCGATGAATGTAATTTTAACATAATATACACTAGATAAGTTTTTATCAAGTCTTAAATTCATGCTTCCAGTGTTTTATTTTATTTTATTACGTAAACGACGAAGTTAGAATTAGTCATAGGGTGTTATGCTGTCCGGTGCTAAAGTGGTGACCCAACTTTGAACAGAACATTTTGCCTAGTGATCTTAATGCATCGCCTTTACTATGGCGTGGTGTACGACGCTGCTGCATTAATAGTGACCCGAGAGGGTATATATTTTCAATTTACACAAGATTTTTGTGCACGAAATGATTTCATGCAGTGGCTGCAGAGTTATTGCATCACCTACTGGCATTCGGAGTTCTCGGCGCTAAGATATAAATAGCGTGAGGATAATTCCGGTGAGTCATATATTTTTTGATGGTGTCTCAAATCACCATTATCTCTGTGTGTGCTTAGTAATTTTGCTTGCCCCGTGGTAAATTTAACATTAAATTTTGCGCATTTTATCTTACTTTTGTATATATATGTATTGTGTAATGTACTAAATTTTTAAATGCAGTTTTATTTCATTGCTAACAAAATTAACATTTTTGTTTGCTTAATAATATGATTATTTGAAATTCGGGGTATGACGCGAGTTATTATCATATAGTGTAATTAAGCCTGGCCAGATAGAATCGTATGTTTAGGTAAATCGCATTTTAGTTTTTTGCACCAATCTCCTCGACGAATTGAAGGATTGTTTATCGTATATTATCATGCTTAAAATTTTTGTTTTCATACTTATCTTTGCATTATTTTTTCTACTAGGCCTTGCTGCGCATTTCAGCACATAATTTTTTGCTAAGGTTTCTAAAACCATCTATTCTGTATATATCATATTTCCTGCATTTATTATTTTTTTTGTTTAATTGTGTATTAAATATTTTATGGCATGGCAACCCCAGTAAACACCGCAGCTAGCATTCAGAGGGTTGGGGTAAAAGCGACCCCGTTTTGGCGGGGAAATCCGAAACTTTGGTTCTTGCATTTAGAATCTCAGTTTAAGCTTGCAGGGATTACTGATAGTGTTACACAGTTTCATCATTTAGTTGCATCAATGCAACCTGAGGAGCTGGCGATAGCAGGCGACATCATTAGCGAACAGCCTCCTGATCAACCGTACGAAAATCTAAAAACGCGACTAATTAGTCAGTATTCGTTAAGTGAGGATCAGTGCATTCGTGAGTTGATTTCTGGTTTACAGTTGGGGGATAAAAAACCTTCCCGTTTGCTGCTAGAAATGAGAAATAAGGCTGGTAGCCAGGTCAAAGATAATTTGCTGAAAACGTTATTTCTTCAGCGCCTACCCACTAATGTTCAGCAAATTTTAGCAATTTCTAATGACCCGCTTGACAAATTAGCCGAGATGGCTGATGGTATCATTGCTGCGAATGGTCCGCCCCCCATGGTTCAAAGTATTCAGTCAAGTAATGACGAACTAAAATCATTAATTCTTGCGCTCTCTACACGCTTGGAGAAGTTGGAAGGAAAGGGAAATAATTTCAGGCAGGGTCGTTCCAGATCCCGTGACCGTTTTAGGCAGTATAAACGCGGGAAAAGTACCGAAAAGAATGGTAATTCCCAAAATTTATGTTGGTACCATGCCACGTTTGCTGAGAAAGCGAATAAATGCCGCAAGCCTTGCTCATGGGAAGGAAACTAGTAAGGCCGCAACTCAAATCTGAGGATGACCGCATAGTTCAAATAAATAGACTCTATCTCAATGACAGAACTACTCATTTGAAATTTTTAATCGACACGGGAGCTGATGTGTCCGTCTTACCTGTATCAAAAGCTAATAAAACGCGAACGGCAGATAAGCTCCAACTTTTTGCTGCTAATGGCACGATTATTCCTACCTTTGGTCAGCAGCTCTTAAAGCTTGATTTAGGCCTGCGCAGGGAGTTTCATTGGTCATTTATTCTCGCAGACGCTTCGCAGCCAATTATTGGGGTTGATTTCCTTCGGCATTTTGGTTTACTTATTGATGTGCGCCAAGGGAAGTTGCATGACCCCATTACCAACTTACAGGCGCAGGGCATAATTGATAAGTCAGTTAGTAGTAAAATACGCACGGTTCCTGAAATAACGCCATTCCATATGCTACTTAATAAGTTCCCCAGTCTTACGGATACTTCAGCCTCCCTTAAACCCCCGAAGCATGATGTGCAGCATATTATTGAAACCAAAGGTCCACCTGTGTTCGCTAAGCCTCGCAGGCTTCCACCAGATAAGCTTCGTGCGGCTAAGCAGGAATTTCAGTTTAGGATGTCTGCCGGGATTTGCAGACCTTCCAGCAGCTCTTGGGCTAGCCCGCTGCACATGGTTCCCAAATCTAAGGGTGATTGGCCTCCGTGTGGGGATTATCGTAATTTGAATGCTGCTATCGTTCCGGATCGCTATCCAGTGCCTCATATTCAAGATTGCACGCAAGCACTCCACGGTAAAAAGATTTTTTCGACATTGGATCTAGCTAGAGCTTATCACCAGATTCCGGTGCGGCCTGAGGATATTGAAAAAACAGCAGTCACAACTCCGTTTGGTCTTTTCGAATTTTTGTATATGCCATTCGGTTTGGCCAATGCTGCTGCGACGTTTCAGCGCTTTATCCATAGAGTGTTGTATGGGCTTGATTTTTGCATTTCATATTTTGATGATGTACTGGTAGCATCCGAGAATTACGAGCAGCATATTCAACATTTGCAAATGGTATTCGAGCGACTAGCTCAGTATGGGGTGCGTTTGAACCCATCTAAGTGTGTTTTTGGCCAATCTAATGTCAAATTCTTAGGGCATACTATCTCCGCTGAGGGTATTAGCCCACTTCAGGATAAGGTTGACGCAATAAAAAAATTTCCTCGTCCCGAAACTATTAAAGAATTGCGTCGTTATCTGGCCATGCTTAATTTTTATCGTCGGTTTATTTACCATGCTGCGCACACACAGGGGGTGTTAAACAAATATTTACAAGGTGCCAAAAAGAACGGCAAAAGCCTAGTTCAGTGGACAGAGGAATCTAATAATGCTTTCGTACGTAGTAAGGAAGAACTTGCAAATGCTGCTACATTAGCATACTTCATACCAACGGCACCCTTATCTATTGTGGTGGATGCGTCAGACTTTGCGATGGGTGCAGCCTTGCAAGTGAATAACAATTGGCAACCTTAACCATTTTTTTCAAAATCTTTGTCACCGGCACAGCAGAAGTATAGTGCTTAAGACCGTGAACTGTTGGCGGCGTACTCTGCTGTACAGCATTTTCGACATATGCTTGAAGGTCGGAACTTTACAATTTTTACAGACCACAAGCCACTCACTTTTGCATTTAGACAAAAAACAGACAAAAGTCCACCTCGGCAAACTCGTCAACTTGATTTTATAGGCCAATTTTCCACGGACATTCAACACATCAGTGGTTTAGAAAATGTGGTGGCTGACGCTTTATCGAGAGTGAATATTTCGACCATTAAGTCCTGTGTTGTTGATTTGGAACATATGGCTAAATTACAGGCAACTGATATTTCACTTCAACAGGCAAAAGAAAGCGACACGAGTTTAAAATTTCAAACGATGCCGGTAGGTGATTCAGAATTAAAGTTACAGTGTGATATCTCAACAGGTCGCATTAGTCCTTTTGTGCCCGCAGGCATGCGGAAGATTGTTTTCCAGAAATTATACGAGTTGTCTCACCCTGGTGTCAAGGCGACACAGAAACTAGTTGCAGAACGCTATGTTTGGATCGGAATGCAGAAGGATGTTGCGGTGTGGGTGCGATCCTGCATCTCCTGCCAAAGAAGCAAAGTCCACCGGAACACGAAAAGTGCTATTGGCACATTTGAACAACCATCAGCTCGTTTCCAGCATGTGCACATAGATTTGGTTGGGCCATTGCCATCATCTAATGGGTTTCGGTACTGCTTGACATGTGTTGACCGGTTCACCAAGTGGCCGGAAGCAATTCCGTTGGTTGACACTACTGCTGAAAGTGTAGCAGACGCTTTCTACGTTGGTTGGATCGCCCGTTTTGGGCCACCTTTACGTCTGACGACTGACCAAGGTCCCCAATTCGAGTCATCTCTGTTTTCGGCACTGAATCAATTCCTGCGTATTACCAAGATCCACACATCTCCATACCATCCAGCTGCAAACGGTCAGGTGGAGCGATTCCATCGGCAGCTCAAAGCTGCAATCATGGCGCACACCACCATTGAATGGACTAAGGTATTACCATCTGTGCTCCTGGGCATACGAACTGCATGGAAGGAGGATTTGCAGGCAACGGCAGCTGAAATGGTTTACGGTACTACCATTGCCCTTCCTGGAGAATTCCTGGTGCCAGCAGCTGACAATCCAGATCCGGTAAATTTTCTTGGCAGGCTACGTCAAGTGGTACGCCAATTGTGCCCAGTAGCTGCTCGATCTACAGCTGACTGTCCAATTTTCATCAGCAGGGACCTTGAGTCATGCACACATGTTTTTCTGCGCAGAGACTGTGTTAAGAAAAGCCTACAAGCTCCTTATGAGGGGCCTTACTTGGTGCTACAAAGAACTGAAAAAAATTTTACACTTAAAATTTCTGAGCGAACTGTCACGGTGCACATAGACAGAGTGAAGCCTGCTTTCTGGTGCTCAGGTGAGGAACAGCTTCCCAATCAAAAAGCAGCAGAGAAGCAGCCGGTGTTAGAGACATCAGCAAATCAACCAGAAACTCTCATGCCCGAAAGTGAGCCTGTAACCACACGTTCTGGTCGGCGTGTCAGATTTAACCCTCGCTCCCTCTGATAGTGGAAATTGCTTCGCTATCGCTCAGGGGGGGGGGGGGGGCTACTGTGGGGATCTGGTATCGCCGACAACCCAAAACCAGCTTGTGAACTGACTCCTATTTTCTTCATACCACATCCATGGTTTCGATTCCGCCGTAACTGAAAACCGCGCGGATTAGCTCCGCGGTAAGGCGGGAAGAATCGTTTTGCAGTTAAACTGTTGGACTGCCTCGTGAAAGTATGTTGAGAATCTGAGCTGTAACGATATACTTACTGTATTGCTGCACACATGTGCGATGAATGTAATTTTAACATAATATACACTAGTTAAGTTTTTATCAAGTCTTAAATTCATGCTTCCAGTGTTTTATTTTATTTTATTACGTAAACGACGAAGTTAGTCATCGGGTGTTATGCTGCCCGGTGCTAAAGTGCCACCACTAGGAATGCCGCCAACTCTGTAGGAAGTCTGTCTATATTGTAAAGCATATAGTTGGCGATCTGGACAGAGTTACCCTGGAACCTGGTCTCAGAGACCAACATGATGTCTAAATCATTACTAATAATGAAATCTTTTAAATCAGAGGCTTGCCTTTTAAGCCCATTAGCATTCCATATGCCAATAGAGAAAATTCAATTTCCTTGAGGCTGGGAATTTGCCAAAATGGGGGGGGGGGGGGGGGAGAGGGTAGATCGAAAAAAAACGGTCAATTATGAAAGAGAAAAAAAAGAAAATTACTCAGGTATTCTGGATAAATTTTCATACATTATAAAAAGCCGATCAACTTCCGTAGGTGCAGTACGGAGCTGCGGTAAGCATTTTTTAAAGGTTTGGAGAACAATTTCTTTTCCAAACTTTTTCTCGAATTTAAAGATTTCGTTAAGAAAATCGGCATCCGAAAAAGCACCAATTTTGTGGGCCGATGAAATTCGATCTGAGTTAACATTTATGTTCTGGGGGGGGGGGTTCGGCGACAGTGCCTGTAGCAACTTTCGCAAATGAAAGTGCATCATTAACTTTCCTTGCAGGAGGGATTTTACGCATGTTTTGTTTGTTAACAAGTGATTTAGGATTCTTTTTGGTGTGATCACCTGGGAATTTAGGGCACAATCTATAGTTTGCGGGGTGGTCTCCCGAGCAGTTTGCACATTTGCATGGATCACCAAACGGCTTGGGGCAATCAGGAGCCAGGTGCTCACCTGAACACTTAACACGTTGTTTTTTGATATGGCATGCCGAAGCCGAATGAAAAAAACTTGGCAACGATGGCACTGTTGGGGGCCTTTTCGACCCCAGTACTTTTCAAATTGAACTTTCATTCCCAGGATCTCAGTGACCTGGAAAAGTTTAGCAGGGTCTGCCAATCTGAGAAGTTGAAACATGAAGAGGGACAATGGAATTTTGTTTTGAGTATTGCTCCTGAAAAGTTGTTGGATCGAAATAACTTCTAACTCCTCCATATCTATATAATCTTTAATTAGATCAATTTTCGCATTTGCGGGTAGGCCTCTGAGAACAAATTTCTGATTTATTTCCTTTTCAAGTAAAAAACTCCTATAGTATAACCTCTCCTGCTGAAAAATTTGCTGGAGCTTGCGGTATTCTACTTCTGTATCTACATTTATTTTAATCCACTTGCTTTTCATTTCTGATCTGATAGTTGGTGCATATTTCTTAAGCTGAATAAGCAAATGGGCCCAATTTTCAATAGCTTCTATGTAAAATGGTGATATTTTTTCATTTTTTGTCGGGGGCACTGTACTGGTTCCAGCAACAGAGTCTGAATTGTTAGGAGTTACAGTTAAATTTTCCTTGGCTTTTTTCGAAGATTTATTTTTGTAACTAACAATTTGATCAGGGGTGCCCAGAGAGGGGTTTGGTGACGCAAAATGCGTCATAAAATTTATTTTTGGGGGGGAATTTAGAGAAAAAGTACATTTTTTTTGGGGGGGGGGGATTTTTAAAATCTTAATACTATTTCCTTTTTTTTTTTTTTTTTTCACTATTAAAAAAGTTTTTGATTTTTTTAATATCACTTTTAACTTCTTTTCAACATTCAATTTCCAGAAATGGTCATGTTTTTTTCATTCTTTAAATTCTAGATAAGGGCAATAAGAACCGATTTTGCATCTTAATATCTTTGAAAGTGCGGGAATAAAAAAAATACTTGGTATACAGATGGGAAAATGTTTAACACATTCTGAAAGGCAATTAGGACCGCAAGACGTGATAAAAGAAGTAGCTTTCCAGAAGCGTCTTAAGTAATTTATTATATTGTTTGACAAAAAAACACATCTAAAATTATATTCATTGTAGAAATCACTACTGTTTTAAAAATTTGTTCGCCCCCTCCGCACCCCCCTCTTTGAAATTTTTATATTTAATAAATAGTATTTATCAGAGGGTTCCAAGTATGTGACAGCTTGATAGGGCTAAAATAAGAGAAACTTTGAATATTAGGACTTCATTTCACAGCTCATTGTCATGCCTCTTTCTCTATCTCGTCTCGATAAATCTTCTCACATCTCTTCTCTGCCGAGAACGAGAAATTAAATTCGCGTTCTTGGCAACCTATGAAAAGACACTAATCGAGAACAACATATCGAGAAGCGAAGAAAATTGATTTCTCATTCTCGGCCAACATACGAAATGTTGAAAAGCGCGAGAGGAATAATCGGGAAGTCAAAAGTCGAGATGCCGGTAAAAAATCATCGAGATGAGATTTGCGGAAATGCCAGAGAAAGAGAGAAATGAAGCTTTCAGAGTCAACTTATCGCATTTCTGGTTTAAGTCATAGTTTCTCGAAGTAGTGCATTTGCTTATCCAATCTCTTTTTGTTATTAACGGATATGGGTTAGGAGGTATAGTGGTTTATTTATTCAGTTCTGTATAGTCCTAATTTCAATAATTACTGTTGAATTTAGTGTCATTTTGCCCCGAATTTTCAATGTTTCTCTTACTTTAGCTCTGTCAAGCTGTCCCATACCTGGGGCCCTCAGATAAATATTATTTATCAAATATAAAAATTTCAGAAGAGGAAGGTGAGTGAATTCTGGAAGGCGCGAGAATGGACCGACGGGAGATTAATTTTCAAACTTTTACCGAACCCCTCCTGTGACATATCATCGGAAAGCCCTCTGACCACTCTTTCATATTATGAACCTTTCTCCTCCTGGAGTAAATTTCGGGAGGGGGAAGCAGTAAGGGGGTGAATTTTTTAAATCGTTGCGATTTCTACAAGAAAATTTTAAGTGTGCTTTTTTGATGGAGCCCTCCGGTAAATATTATTTATTAAATATAAAAATTTAAAAGTGAGGGTTACGTGATTTCCGGGTGTATTCTGGGAAGAAAGAGTGAATCCATGGGTGAGGGGTAAATTTCAAACTTTTTGGGCCACTCTTTCATATTATGAATCTTTCTTCCCCCCTCCCCAATTTGGCTTCCCGGGTGAGGCGATTTTCGAACTTTTTTGAAATCGTAGCGTTTTTATCATTTTAGATCGGATTTTGTTACGGAACCCTCAGATGAATAATTTATAATATATTAAAATTTCAAAGAGAGGGGGGAGGGTGTATTCCGGGGCGCGCAATAGTTGGAATCCTGGGGGCACTTTTCTATCTTTTGCCGTCAGCCCCTCATATGATATATCATTGGAAAGCTCTGTGACTATTACTTCATGTACATACCTCCCGCGACCTTCTCCCCTTTGACCCCGCGTGGGGTCACTTTTCTAAATTTAGCCGACACCCCTCATGTGATATATCGTTGGAAAGCCTTATGACCACTTATTCATATTATGCATTTATTGCTAAAAATCAATATGCATTTATTGCATTTATCGCTAAAAAATGTATCTTTTATTATTTATTACGCTGTTAAAACTTTTATTTCATGTTTGTATGACAGTACGTAAGAATACTATTATTAAATAATTTAATAATAAGAATATATTTTACAATTGATTTTCTGTTTAGGGGGGGGGGGGATTCAGTGTTAATGTATGGAGATTTTTTTGGGGGGGGGGGATTTGCGTCATTGGGTTTGGGGGGGATGGTCAGCACTGAATTTGATAGCCTTCATCATCGTCATTATCACGATTTCGTTTTAAATTTTGGTCTACTAACATTTCCTCAACTTAGGAAGTTTCCTCGACAGGGGGGGGGGGGGAGGTATTTTTTTACGCAAGTCTCTATAAATAGAGAAATTACCATTGCTCACCTTAAATCTATCCATTTCTTCGACGAGGTTCGCCAGTCTGTCGGATGTAGCCGTTAGTTTCAGTTCCAAAGATATTTTTTCTGTCGGCTTGGATTTGGTGACAGCCCTTTCTGCTTTAAGCGCCTCCATATTTAATGGAGGATATTCCATCTCCGTTTTGATCACGTATTCAAGGTAAAAACTTCTAGCGTAAAGAAGGGAAGACTCCGTAGACGTGTAATTAAATCCCCGCTGTTTATGAGGCAAAGCAGTAGTATAGTATCTTCCTTTCTTATCAGTTAGAAGTTCCTTGGGTAAATTACCGGTATCACGTGACGTTTTTCAGCCTCGAACCCATATTTGGAATATCGTCCATATTAGATATGCCTCTGCATATAAGGCACTCACTTCAATCATAGAGTTCTCATCCAGTGCATCAAATGAGATTTCCCCTCTTACTAATTTGAATTGGATATCTTGGACCAAGTTGAAACTCGAGTCCGTTAAAAAATCCAAATTCACTTCAGTCATTATGATTGGCAAAATCTTAACAGATGAAAATAAACAATAGTTGTATAACACAACGAACGATACACTTCAAAACAACGATTGCGCTAGGCGCAAAATCCGTTAAACCGGTAAACACACTTTAAAAGCGTGCGTCTCGGTAAACAATAGCATGTCACAGGAGGCCGGGAGCACATGTCCTTCTCCTACTGTGGCAGCCGAACGAATCAATGTGGGATTTTCCTGAAGCTAGAAGTTATATCTTTTCTCCACCAGATAGCGTATTTGACAGCTCCGATTACCGCCATTCGAACTAAAAAGCAATCGATTAAATATAATCGAATATTCTCTTTTCGTTTTCCCCGACATCAGCGCATCAGCTTATTGACTGGACTTGGATTGTGTATGTTTTGAAGAAATATATAATGTAATTCACCTTGTCTTCTATCTGAATTTTCCTCAAAGTTTAACTTAAACGATAGTTTAGTCATCAATAACCTTTACCTAGTGTTTTAATTAAAATAGTAATTTTCTTTCTCAGGCTACTCCGCAATGACGAATCGAACTGACTTTTAATGAATAGGTTTAAAAATATAAGTGCTTTACAGCTTTTCTTAAATTTTCAAACTACTGATTGATCACCGTTTTCTTTTTGAGAATTTATCATATTCTTTTTTTTTACGGTACTCATTTTCGAATCTTACATAACCTATATCAAGTAGCAGTGCTGTAGTAAAATAATTAGACGGTATATCCCTGAAGAGGATACGCTATATAGTTACATAAGAAACACAAAATATACGAAGGTCCTTAAAAAACTACCCACTACTATATCCCAGCAGCATGTCATATATCTATGTGACGATATATTAAAGTTATTTAATTTAGATAACATACATTTTTTAAATAAAGACAAGACACATAAAAATAAGAACAGAAATTTAAAGCAATTAGAATAAGGCTCGGGCTGTTACAATTAAAAATATGTTGTAATTGTTACGATTATTTTACATATCTTCTAGGATTGTAAACAGTCTGAGAGGGGCTAATTCAGAACTTGCCTTTCCCCCCTACTTTAATGATAGATAAAGATAAGTGTAAACAGAAGGGCAAGTTCCCCCTACCCTAAAACTTTTGATTAGAAAATTTTAAATGTAATAGGGATTATATTAGTATTGGAAATTTTTGATGTCTAGAGGGAGCTCAAATTGTTGCTAGAAGGAGCTCAGTCCACCCTGCCCCCCGTCGGGTTGTGGATCTGTAATGATGTAAATATTGATCAAATTGTTTGTGTGTTTTATATAATGACTGTTATTTGATTAAGATATACAGTAGACTCCTTCAAATCCACACAGCTTGGGACCATAGGTTGTGTGGATTTTAGAATTTTGCAGATTTCTGGTCTTTGATTTGTTTACATTTTTGAAACATTAATTTGATTAGTAGTTAAGCAAGGGACATTATAATAAATACTTACAATAAAGTGAAACATTATAATAAGTAAAATATTAAAATTTATTAGTTTAAAAGTAAGTAATTATCAAAATAATTATGTAAAATAAAAATTTAGAAAAAAATTATGTATGAAATTGATTCGATTCCAAACGTCCTATGTTGCCATCTATCGGTAAAGCGATCGTAAGATCGAAACGTCATTACTCGTTTTTAGCACTATGTAGACTATATTTAAACAAATAAAGATGAATAAAAGTAAACTGTTAATGTAACTGTAGTTAAATATAATATGTATAAAGTAAACAAAAGACCGGTATTTCAAACTAGTGATGACATAAGAAATAGGGAAAGAAGAAAGGAAAACAGTGTTAATGCTATTATCAGTATATATAGCTTATTGAGATCTCTGTAACTTTTTTCATTGTTATTTAGAGCCTTGAATGCTTTTCTTATGTTGCTTTGTATGTTTAGAAATAAATTTGTCTATAATTTAAAAAAAAAATTCCGCGAACAATAATTTTAAAATAGCATTCCGGTTCGTGGATTTTTCCATTTCGAACCCTGGAATTTTTGATATAGATATGCTAATTTATATCAAAATCAAAAGTAATTTAAATTTATTTAGTAATAAATCAGCAGCAATAGCCAAAAGAGAATGATCAACAAAAAATTTAGTAAAAATAACATTGCGTTAGTCATTGATTTCGGTGCCATCTTGAATTTTGTTACTGCAACTTAATTGTAAATTTCTTTGTTTACATCTGAAAAAAAATATGCTGATTTTAGGTGTTTGCAGATTTTAGGGTCGTGTATTTAAGGGAGTCTACTGTATAATAAGACAAACCCTGAAGGTTTTGTTGACAGATTATTTTTTTAAAGTTACTTGAAGTTGTTTTATTCATAAAGTTTAGCGGTAAAAATAAAATCCAGGCTATGTTGATAAGTGTTTTTCTGCTATAATTTAAAGTATAATATAATATAATGTAGATAAATGGGAATTTTATGTTTTATTAACCATTTGAAGAGAGTTCTGCTGTTGTGAAAATTGGAAATCGCTGATGTTGAATGCAAGTTCTGCTAATTTTTTTTGTAGAAAAAAAACTTCGTTTTCATATCATCTTTTTCTTACTGGTATTATAATCTTATATGTATATATTGAATGATAAATGAAGTTCATTTTATCTTACAGGCTTAGTTTTCTGAAAAAAAATTTCCAAGGAAAAGAAACTATACCAAGTCATTTGAAATGATTTTTGGGAAAATGTAAAAAAACCTGACGACCTTTATTAAGTAAATGTAATCTGACACTTTTAAGTCAAAGTACGTATAAAAATGAGTTTTGTTTTTATATTTATGATTTGCTAGCTTCTGTTTTTAATTTATTAATAATTGATTAAGAAAAATATGATGATTTTAAGCTATTGTCTGGAAGTGATTCTTTTATTATGAAAGTAGAAAAAAAAAAGAAGCTGTGATCTTCAGGGGCCAGGCCGTGTGCTGGGTAAACTGCAAGCTTCCCAGGGTGCCAAAAATTTAGTGGCAGCAAATCAGATGTGTTATTAACATATTGTCAATGGGCAATTTTTTTCAAATCTGAATTTTAAAACAGTGGAAAGTTCCTCCCTGTTCTGAAAGTCTTTTGTAAATTGGTGTTCTAGAGAGGTTTCCCAAGTTTATGCATTGGTAAATATCTTTCAATGTATGAATTTAATATAGGATGACTGGATATAAATGTATTTTCTGTAAGGTAGAAGACACGCCCTTAGTCAATGATGTTTTTTGGATGAAAACAAGAATTCTCGTTTCCTGAAGTGAATATGTTAATATGTTTTAGGTTTAAAATTTTGCTGGGTACAAAGTTAAGAAAGTAGTTTTTTAAACCCAAGTTATTGTGGTGATCAACATAGTAAAACTAGATTAACTTTATTTCATACATGTTAGTCATATAAGGATGCACATCCTCAATATGTCTGAGGAATGTACTATTTAGAACAATTTTTGGTAACATTTTTGATAAATTTATTTTGTTTTGTGAATTTTGCCAATAATGTCTTCTTTCTGAAGTTTTTGCTATGCAGTTCTGTGGTAGTGAAATCTTTTTCAAAAGCAAAGAATGAATAGTAAAACAATTTAACTAAAATTTTTCATTCCTTGGTGGTTTCTACCTCTTATTTCTTTATAAATCTCTTATGGGTAGCCGCTTCTTGAAAGTTTATAATCTATAAAGTAAGGTTTATATTGCAAGATAAATCATTTTGAAAAACAAAAAGCTTAAAAAATCTCTCTTTTTTTTTTAAGCCAAACCTAGGTGGTCTTTTTTAGGGTTTATTGAGTTTTCAGGTTTAATTTTGAATAAACAATATTTTTTTTAGGTACCAAAATAATTTTATTACTATATAATAAGCATATAGTATATACTATTAATATTTAACAAATTAAAAGTGTATTTTAAAGAGAAAATTGACCAGGAAAAGTTTTGTAATTTTATGATAATTTTATTCACTTATTTATTAGGTAAGAAATGGGGAATATAAAACTTGAACGATGCTTGAATTTAATTAGTAAATGTCATAAAATTTATATCTGTCAAGAAATATTTTAAAATTTTAATTTAAAAATGAACGACAAAATGATGCTGCTGCACATTCATGCACCAAATTGACCATTTTTCAACAAAAGTGTTCCTAACTACAAAAAATTTCTCCTAGCAGCATTTTGCAATAAGATAAACACAGTAATTCTCCACAGTTCTGAGTCCTGGCTAAGCACTTGTTGTGGTCCAAAACTCCATGCACCGATCAGCCTAAGCTCTTTTGTTAAATTGAATCAAGTTAAAGTCTACAACATGGGATTAAAGTTTGATGTTCTGATAGATAAATTAATTTTCAACAAACAGAAGAACTGAGCTTCCTTTTTTTCTGTAGATCAGGGCTTAATTTTCTATCTACAGAAACGATCCAGGCTTTTTTTTTTTCCTAGACTCTGCTTTTGCTTATTTTTTTTTCTCCTGTAGCCTGGGAAGGGGCTCAGGCTTGCTTTTCTGCTATAGATTTGTTCTAACTTGTTTTACGATTTAATAAATGGGTCAACTTGGCCTATTAAAAAAATTGTCTTTGTTCTGTCTTTGTCATCTGGGTGTAAGAATAGGGGTATAAGAACCTATTAACTGGGTATAAGAATGTCAGTTCCGAATCTGTGCTGATCTGTATACTTCAGTATGAGTTTAAAGTCGTGCACATCAAAGTTTAGCTGTACGTAAAAGTACCAGTTTGAGAATTGAAATGAAGGTAAAATATCACAGAGATTAGTTGAAATTTTGCTTTTATTTTTAGCGGAAAAACTTCATGTATTACAATAAATGTTGGAAATGATGTCCTTTTTTGCAAATACAAAAGCATGTTCATTTTACCAGACAAACTTTAGGTGTTATAATAAATGTTGGAAATGATGTCTTCTTTCGCAAATACAAAAGTATGCTCATTTCAACATATTTGGTGATATTCTGCAGGGCGTGGGCAGTATATTGATGTTAGAAATGGCTGTTGTAATGTTTGCTTTCAGCTCAGCGATCGTACGTGAACTATTGGTAATTAAAACGCTCGAATATGCCATCTGGTGGAGAAAAGTTATAACTTCTTGCTTCAGGAAAAATCCCATGTAAGCATATTGAATTGCATGTATTTTTAATTTGTTCAGAATGATTATTTTTTAGCAAAATTTCAGATTTCATGTGACATTTGTTTTCTGTGTTATACAACAAGGTAAAAATGATCTGAATTTGAATATCTAAAACTTTCAGATGTATTTACAATAAAGAATGATTTCAATGGCACTTTAGCATTATTTAAAGGGACAATTTTCGATCAGTGCCTTTATAGTCTGTTTTAAGCCCCAATTTACAAAAACCACATTTTCAGATAACTCCATAGGAAGAAATCAGGGGATGATAAATGTGGTGAACAAGGTGGCCACAATCTCTGGAAAGTGACACAGTGATAAAAAAATGCATTCAAGAGATGCATAGTGCTGTTTGATGTATGACAAGTTTCACTATCCTGATGGAACCAGCAGTAATGTTCATCAACTTCCAGCAGTGAAATGATGTAATGATCAGTGTTGCAGTTGTAAAAAAAAATGGAGGATATATGCTAAAATCATAAACATTGATGCCTAGAGTATATGCTATAGGTTTATTGGAAAAACAGAGGGTGAGTTGTATAAAATCAAAAACTTTCTGCGCACACAAATATTGGGTCAAAAACTTTCTGTAAATTAATTTAATGTTTAATAAAATAATGTGTTATATTATTTTGAAAATTTGAATTAAAAACAGTAGTTTTAAAATAATTACCATTTAAATTAAAAATTAATTGATATTAATTAAAGAATAATTATTTTAGTTTAAAAAAAAATAATAAAGCTAAAAATCCATGATAAGAAAGGGTGTGGATTCTTATCAATTATTGTGAAAATGCATTTAGAAACAGCTAAATCTTTAATACTGTGACCTCTTCACACAAAATGCCAATCACTCTGTTCCAGGGGTGATTCTATTCCAAAAATTTGAGGCAGTCATTTCCGAAAATTAAAAAATAATTGGTCATAAATCCGAAATTCGAACATAAAATATATGGCGAATTTCGACAAATGGTCGCCGGAAAAAAATCAATTTCGTCAATCTTACCAAGAAAAATAAGGAATTTAGTCAGAGGATCATGAGAAAAACACAAATTTTGTCAAAGGATTGCGAAAAAACCGCAATTGTTAAAGGATCGCAAAAAAAGGGCAAATTTCGCCAAAAGAACGCGAAAAAACGACAAATTTCGCCAAAAGATCGCGATAAAACGACAAATTTCGCCGAAAGATCGCGAAAAAACGGCAAATTTCGTCGAAAGATCGTGAAAAAACTGCAAATTTCCGCAAAAAATGGCAAATTTCGTCAAAAGAACGCGAAAAAACCACAAATGTTGTCAAAGGGGCGTGGAAAAAAACGCATAGTTAGTGTTGGGAGTGGATTTTACCTCCCCCCATTGTAGTGAATTTCAGAATTTTTTTTTCTTTCTCAGAATCACCTCTGCTGTTCACAGAAGTAATGTGGCATTGCTTCTGAAACAACTGAATCACATTTTATAGGGAGAGATCCATTCATAGGTATCAATCATTAAAGAGGCCGATGAGTTTTTACCGTGGCCCTTTGACGAAATCCTCGTTTTTTCCGTGATCATTTGGCGAAATTACCGTTTTTTCCGTGATTATTTGACGAAATTCCCGTTTCACGTGATCCTTTAACGAAATTTGCATGTTTTCACGAAATTCGCTTTCTTCTGCGATCCTTTGACGAAATAAGTCTTTTTTCTGCGATCTTTTGACGAAAATCATGTTTTTTTTTCTCAATCCTTTGACGAAATTAGTTTTTTCCGCGATTCTTTGACGAACTTTGTATTTTTTTGCGATCTTTTGACAAAGTTTGCGCTTTTTCCGCTATGCTTTAACAAAATTCGTTTTTTCCTGTGCTATTTTGACGGAATTTGCGTTTTTTCTGAGATTCTTTAACGAAATTTGCTTTTATTTGCGTTCTTTTATCGAAATTTGCGTTTTTTCAATGATCTTTTTACGAAATTAGTGTTTTTTCGCGATCCTTTGACGGAATTCTCGCTTTTTCCGCGTCCCTTTGCCGAAATTTGTGGGGTTTTTTTTCGCGATCCTTTGACGAAATTAGTTTTTTCTTCGGTTCTTTTACGAAATTTGCATTTTTTTTCATGATCCTTTGACAAAACTCGGTCTTTTTCCGCTATGCTTTTACAAAAATCATTTTTTCCTGTGCTCCTTTGACGAAATTTGCTGTTTTTCTGCGATTCTTTGACGAAATTCGCTTTTTTTCTGTGATCTTTTGACAAAATTAGTGGTTTTTTGCGATCCTTCGACGAAATTCGCGGTTTTTCCGAAGCTCTTTGACAAAATGTGTTTTTATCGCGATCCTTTAGTGAAATTAGTTGTTTTTTCACGATCTTTTGACAAAATTCGGGCTTTTTCCTCTATACTTTTACGAAATTAGTTTTTTCCTGCGTTCCTTTAATGAAATTTGTGTTTTTTTCTGCAATTCTTTGACCAAATTATCTTTTTTTTTTCACGATTCTGTGAAGTAATTCGTGTTTTTCCGCGGTCCTTTGACGAAATTTGCGTTTTTTCCGCGATGCTTCAACAAAAGGGGCGACTTTTTCTGCGAACGATTGACGAAATTGTTTTTTTTTTTCAGCGACCATTTGTTGAAATTCGCAGTATTTTTCTGTGATATTTTTTTATGTCTAAATTTTTGGACTGATGGCCGATTTTTTAAAATTTTCGGAACGGAATGCCTTAAATTTTCGAAAAATTCGAAACGGAATCACCCCTGGCAAATAATAAATAAGTCGTACATAAAATTGGGGTATATATATATATATATATATATATATATATATATATATATTTTTTTTTTGTATTTAAAAAAAGAAAAGTTACAAAAACAAAAATTATGTTTTTTTTTTCTAAAAAATTTTCCACAAAGTTCCGAATTTTGCGAAAAATTTTCCGTGCACACGTGCGTCTATATTCTACAACTCTGCAGAGGGTATATGTAGCTTCTTTAAAAAGTCCAGAAAGTATATGGTGTATACCTCCGTATACCCTCCACTATATCCCTGGTAGTGATGTTTGCTTACACCTCACTGTGAAGAGTGGTTTCAAAGAAAATTGGGCCTACAATCCAACGACGAGGTATCGCATACCACATGTCAAGTTTTTGCGAATGCAGAGGCAGTTCATGGAAAACATGTGGGTTGTCACTTGACCAAATTCTGGTGTTTTGGTTGTTGACATAGCGACTTAGATGGAACCATGGCTCATTGTTAAAAAGCCTATGGTCTAATTTCCTACTTCTGTGTTCTTCCACGAAATAGTGAAACCATCTACAGAACAACTGTCATTTTTCGTAACCAGGAGGCTTCAATTCCTGAACTGTGGGAACTTTATATGGCCGAAGATGTAATTTTTTTGCAGCTTTGATTACTACAGTTCGCAATATCCGACACTCCATTGTGATTTTTCTTGTGCTTTTTTTTTTGGTGAACGCAGAAACTCTGTTTCAAATTCTCTCAGTTTTTCATCATCCAAAATAGAGGGCCTATTGGCTTTTTTCTTGCCAGCTACTGATCTAGTTGTCCCAAAAGGGTGAACTAATTGTGTCATTGTTCAAATTCAGGGTTTAACTGTACAATAATTTATTTCCAGTATAATTATAATTTTAAATTAAAAACCTACCAGTGAAAAAAAAATATGCTCTAAAATTCAAAAAAACCAATGCAGAACTCTAATTACCCAACTGCCAAGAAGGGTTATGTGTTTCACGGGTATCTGGGTATGTGGATTTCTTTATACCCTCGAAACATCTCAACAGCTAGATGGATTTTAATGAATGAGGTCTCTATCAATTCGTCTTAACCGTCCGATGGTTATAGGCTACGTTTTTTTTTTTTTTAAATTTAATTTTTACTTTTTTTATTTATGTTAATTAATATCCAAATAATTTCAAATTAAAATTAAGATGTGATCAAAAACGCATTTATAAGAGGGGGGGGGGGGGGGAACCGACCTGAGATTAAAATCTGGTTATCAAACCCAATCTAAAACTCTTCTTATAAATATTTAAATTAATTCCATTATAATTACAAATTAAAACTAACATGATCAAAAAAGAATTTAAAAAGAAAAAAAAAAAATCCAACATGCTGTAAAATCTGGTTATTAAAATTTAAAGCATTTTAATTGATTTTGTAATAGTTGTAATAAAAGGTGTGCTTATAAAGATAAAAAAAATACAGGATTAAATTAAAGTAATTTAATTCCAGAATAATTATACAGTAAAACCCGTTTAAGAAGTTCCCGCTTAAGAAGTTTTCCCGTTTAAGAAGTTTATATTTTCGATTCCCATTTTTCTCTTATTCTTACAACGCTAAATTAACTGGTTTAAGAAGTTTAGTTCGAAACTCTTTCCCACTTAAAAAGTTTTATTTTTCCTTCCATTTTTACTTTCAAAGCTCATTTATTTTGTGTTTTTGATTATTATTTTATTTTCTGTGCTGGAAATCTCTTTCTTTAGATTCTTCGCTTTTTAAAAAGGTCAATGTTTAGGACTGATAGCAGTTGTGGTCACCTCTATTTTACCTTAAAATCTGTTTAACGTGTTTGATGGAAATGGAATGTGGGTAGAGGAGGGGTCCTCATCACTGCAACAATAGTGACTGATAAAGAGAAAAGGAAATTGCTCCGCCCTACCGAGGGGTGGTTCTTTCAGTTTATTAGTTACTTTCTGATACAACAGATTCTCTCCCACCCTCTTCCATGAGTGTAATATACCAAATCTGCATTTGGTTTATTCATTTCACAGTTTTTAAGTCAGTGTAAAGTGCATAACATCAAAGCTTTCTCTTTAGAAACTACACGAACAAAAAATTTTGTTTTTTTCTCCCAAAAGTATCGGGCAAGGCAATTAAAAGGAACAGCCTTGTCAATTGAAGACAAAATCAAAATTTTGAAAGAAGTTGATAGTAACGCAAAAACAACAAGAGTCGAAATTGCAAAGAAGTTGAACATACCAGTGACTACTCTGAATGGAATTACAGCAAAACGAGATCTCATTTTAAACTGTTCTGAAAAATCTCGTAAAATTAAAAAGGTGAAAACAGGAAAATATGAAGTTATGGAAGAAAAGTTATTGATTTGGTTCAAATAAGCCAGATCTGCTAATATTCCTATAAGCGGACCTATTCTTAGAGGAAATTGTCAAAAAAATGGAGATTGGATTTACTCCTTCAAATGGATGGATTGATAGGGTGAAGAAAAGAGCTGGATTGACCTATAATTCTATACAAGGTGAGAGTAAAAGTGTCGATCGACAAGAAGTCGAAGAGTGGAAGAAAATCTTACCAGATTTGATAATTGGCTATCATCCTAAAGACATTTTCAATATGGATGAGTGTGGACTTTTCTACAATCTTTTACCAGATAAAACATATGCATATAAAGGCGAAAAATGTCACGGAGGTAAAAGAAATAAGGAACGACTTACAATTTTATTGGGTGCCAACATGGATGGTTCCGAGAAGTTGCCAATTTTAGTTGTTGGAAAATCGAAGAAACCCAGATGTTTTCAGAATGTGAAATCGCTGCCTTGTGATTATGAAAGCAACAAGACTGCGTGGATGACAATTACAATTTATGAAACTTACTTGAAAAGATTGAATGATAAAATGAGGAAAGCTAAGAGGAACATCATCATTTTCGTAGACAACTGTGCCGCCCATTCCAAAAACATGAAAAATTTGAGCAACATAAAAATCCATTTTCTACCACCGAACTCAACTTCCGTTTTACAACCTATGGATCAGGGAGTAATAGCATTATAGAAAGCAGCATTATAGAAAATGGCTAGTGAAATGGAGGATTTAAAAACTTGACAATACTGGAGAGTTAAAAAAAGTGAACATTTTAGAATCAATTCATTTTATTTTATCTGCATGGGAGTTAATAACCCCATCTGTCATTGCCAATTGTTTTCAAAAAGCGGGATTCTTGGATGGAGAATCAACAGAAGAATATGAATTTGATATTGAGGATGGTTGGAAGACTCTTTAAAAAAAGATGGATTTCACTGCATTGTTTGAGGAGTATGTGTCGGTAGATGATGAAGTAGTACCATGTGAAAAGCTTACAGTGGATGATATTTATGAAATGACAGTAGATGAAGAAATGAGTGAAACTGAGGAAAAAGATGTGGAAATTCCTAGTTTTTCGGAAACTGTAAAAGGACTAGAAACCTTTCGGCATTTTATCGAAAGTGTTGAAAACGTGCCTGAAGAAGTTTTCAAAAGCTTAAGACAATTAGACTCAGGGCTGAAAAAAACCCGTTTTTTTTTTTTTTTAAACCCAACCCGTGTGGGGTTTTATTGGGGTTTTTTGTTTTCTTTCGGGTTTTTGGAGTTTTTTGCTTTGCATTTCTTTGAACAGTGCCAGCTATGTTTAATTACTTACTTGTTATGATTCTATTATATATGTAAGGTAAAATTTCAAATAAATTTAGATTTTCAGACATCTTTGTATAAAAATTAAAAATGATTTGAAAGAACTGCAAGACCCAACCCTCTCCAAATTAATATAATCCAAAGAACTTGTATTTTTATTTTTCTATGATTACATAGGAAAAAATGACTATAATGCATAGGTTATAATTCATTTCTTTAATAGTACATAAAAAATGTGCTCATAATGTATTATGTATTTTTGCAGTTGTGGCTGTATTTAATATTTCAATTTTACTTATATGCAGAGTGTCTAAAGAAAAAAAGTTTTCTTATTCAGACAGGTACAGAGTAAAAATGTCTCCTTTATCATTTTCTGATTTTCATCATATCTATTATCTTAAGTTGTACCCTTTAATAACAAAAAATTCAAAAATTGGGATTTTTGAGAGTAAAACAAAATGAAATATTAAATGCAGTTCAACTGGAAAAATATTTAATACATTATAAACATATTTTTAAGCAACTGATATAAAAATTTTTTGATAAATTATATGGACGTTAATAAATGTTATGTAATATATATATATATATATTACATAACATAATACTAGCTAAAGTACCTGGCGTTGCATGGAATTTTAAGAATGTTTGTTTTGAAAAATCAAGGATTGCGTGTTAATTTACGTAACTTTCACACTTTTTTTTTTTCATTTATTCCGAATGACACATAACCTACTTAGTAAATATAATCTGTGATCTGGATTGAGACCGAGATTAAAACATTTTGATGAAAATTTGTTTCCGAGTATTTTGTTATTTAAATAATTTTTTCATGATTAAAGAAAAATGGCAAATGCAAAAATTCTATGAATTTTATAATAAAAATATTTGACATCTTTATTTCATTTCTTCACTAAGAATGAGCTCTAGGGACCTAAACCTTTGTAGAAATTCTAATATACATGCATACACAAGAGTATATATATGGGATAGATTTAAAAATGGCAAAAACAAATTCAGAGAACCTCAAAATGTTAAAATGCCAATTATCTTATCAAGCTTATGCTCAGGTTTTTATCATGTTTCAATGCGTTTTTTCAAACTCATATGACGTTATATATTCACCTGCTGACTTCCATTACATTTCCAATGTGACATAATATTAACTTCTTTTTTAAATTCGTCAAATTATTTATTTCATTTTTCATGTGGAAATCTTGCAATAGAAAAGTTATGACATAATATTCACTTCTTTTTTTTTATTCGTCAAACTATTTATTTCATTTTTCACATGGAAATCTTGCAATAGAAAAGTAATTGTTGTGATAAGAATTTTATTGTGGATTTTTAATTGTTAGCAGCTGCTATAACATAAAATGTTTAAATTTGATAGAACTTGCTGTTAAATTGGTGATGTTTTATTAATTAAAAATTAACTGTAAATTATTTAGATCCCAGATTACTTTAGTTGCCTCGGCCGTGTTTTAATACACATATATGTAACATTTCACAATCCAGTCTTCCAAACTATCGATTTGTATAGAATTACAAACAGGCAAATTTTCATTTTTACATATTAGATAATGAATGATAAAATATAGTCATTTTTCCTTTTGGATAATTTTAATTTGCTGAGGTTTGGGTTTTGCAGTTCTTTCAAATCATTTTTATCTTTTTATACAAAGATGTCTGAAAAGCTAAATTTAATTAAATTTTTATCTTACAAGTGTAACAGAATCATAACAAATAAGTAGTAATTAAAAATAAATGATACTGTGCAGCAAAAAACTCATATAAGCCAAAAAACCCAATAAAACCCACTTTTATGTGGGTTTTATTAAGTGGGTTTTTTTTAAAAACCCACCCGGGTTTTTTTTTTTAAAAACCCACCCGGGTTTTTTTGGGGGGCGGGTAGGTGGGCAGACAGCCCTGACTGTTATCAATTAAAGGTTGCTGAAAAAAAAAAATAGAAACAAAAAACTATAACTGAATTTTTTTGCAAAAACATATCAAATGACTCTTAAAGAGAAATTTCTTGTCTTGGATTAAGTAAAGAGCTTCTAAGGTAATTATGTATTTTTACTTTATTAGCTAATTTTTTAAGTGTGCAAACTAATTTAAATTTCGTAAGAAAACTCAATTTTATAGAAAGTACTCTTTGTATTATTGCACTAAGATAAAATAAACCCTTTTCTGAATATCAATATTTAAACTATTGATTTTTTCAAAAAATGCTAATTTTCCTGTTTAAGAAGTTTTTCCCTTCCATTCCCTTGGGAAACTTCTTAAGCGGGTTTCACTGTAAATGAAAACTAAGTTGATAAAATTGTACTTGTAAAAAAAAACCTAATGTAGAACTCTACCTTTTATATATTTTAATTAGTTCCAGAATAATTATAAATTAAAACTATGATAAAACATACTCAAGGGAAAATAAACAAAAACAAAGTCTGAAATTGTACGTCAAATGGGGCAAACGAAGTGCGTTCATACTATAACTAGTTTTATAAATATTCAGATCTTAGTGCAATGGCTGTTGCACTCTTATGCATGAATGCAAAATTTTTAAAGATTTTTATATTAAATTCAGTAATACAGAAATAATATGACATAATCTCCATGGCAACCTAGAATCATTACCTATCATGAGATATCATTGAATTAATTACATATGATAGGTTTTAATGGAATAATCACTATTGCAATCTAGAATCATTATCTATCATGGAATATTGTTTAATTAATAATGTATGATAGGATTTAATAGAATAATCACCATGGCAAACTAGAATCATTACCTATCATGAGATATCACTGAATTAATTATGTAGGATAGGATTTAATAGAATGAGGAAAACTTTTATTAATATCTTTTTAAGTTTTGATTTGATTTTCATAAAATTTGAAGTGACTCAACAAAATTCTGCAACAATTATATACATTAAATTTCAAACCATTCGGTTGAGTAGTTTTTTGTGCTGTTATATGTGGACATATGGATGGATCAGATGAAAACTATAGATGCTACATATTTATATAATTACGAACTCAGCTAAAAACTAACCCTTGAAAAATTATATTATCTGATGCAGTGCAGGATTTAACTTATTTACTTAACGTATGTTAATGTATTTAATTTAATGTATTTTAATAAATACCAGTCTAATTATAAATTAAATCTGATAAAAAATGTACATATAACAGAAAAAATCCCAATCCACGTTAAAAATCGTGTAGTCTGGCCAGGTTCTATTTTTCAGTATTTTGATTATTTCCTGAAAAAGTAACAGTTAAAATTAGGTTAATCAAAAATGTACTTAAAAAGAAAGTTTATACAATTAGCTAAAACTGTACTAATTGAAGATGAAATAATCGCTCTGAAAAAGTGATACCTACTCATAAATTCATGAACATTGGAGCAAGAAATTCACTCCATTTTGAAAATATGAAGTCTGATGATTGACTATCAGTTAAGGGCCGTACGAAAACAGTTTTTTACTTTTTTGATTTTCTTTTCAGGTTATTTTTATTGAGAATACTTTCACTTTTGAAACTGGTTCCAAAAGTAAAAGTATCCTAATAAAATTAAAAAAAAAATCTGTAAACAAAATCGAAAAAGTAAAAAACGGCCTTTGTACAGATCCATCTCATCTAGCCAATGCAAAAAAAAATCATTTAAAAATATTAAAATGCAAACGAGATATCTTTAAAAATTTCTTCCATAGGATTAACATTAGTGAATGCATTTCAATATTTTTAAATGATTTTTTTTTGCATTGAGTAGTTGAGGTCGATCTGTACAAAAGCTGATTTTTACTTTTTTGATTTTCTTTTCAGGTTTATTTATTGAGAATACTTTCACTTTTGAAACCGGTTCCAAAAATAAAGGTATCCCAATGAAAAAATTTGTAAACAAAATCAAAAAAGTAAAAAACAGCCTTTGTACAGATCAATCTCAGATAGCCAATGCAAAAAAAAAAAAAAAATGTTTAAAAATATTGAAATGCAAACAAGGTATCTTTAAAAAATTCTTCCATAGGACTAACATTAGTCAATGGATGTTTTCACTTGAGTGAAGTAGCCTCTTAACAAACCAAATTTTTCCCCTTTATGCTTTGAATAAGTTGAGAATTTAGCATAAAGGATGTCCATTTCTAAATCGGAGTGAACCTTTCAATGAGCAGCTAGTTTAGCTAGCTTAAATTTCAAGTTGCTGTGTTTGCACTAAATCAGCTTTGTTGTATTGATTTAACTTCAGATTGCTGCACACATTCTTGCTTGCATTAGATATATCAAGCTTAAGTTAGAATTCCAGGAAAACTTTAAATAGATAAGTCAGTGATGATTGTGTTAAATTGATATTTTGCCTTACATTGATATAAAGCCTGTTCTAGTCAAAAACAATGTGACTGAATGTAAACATTTCTTTCTCTGTATGATTTTCTTTAACCTTATTCTGTTATAATTTCTCATTTTAAAATATTAGATCATACTGTATGAATTTTTCAAATTATACATACTACATGTAAAATCATTATACCATTGAAAATGATATCATTTGGCTTATATCTCAGCCCCATATTTGTCAATAATTTCCTATACTTTTAATATGTGAAATCAGCTTCCTGAATTGCTAAAGGAAAGCCAGAAAACAATTGTAAATGATGGGCTTACAAGGAAGGTCTCCATACGGGCATACTCAGAAAAATCTGAAAAAATTACAGAATGTTCTTCTCATATGGATATATATGTTTATAAAAAAATTTTTGGCGGAACCCCGATACAGTGTCCGTAAAAAAATAACAACATTTTCATTTATTTGGCGATTTAGCACCGGTTGGCGATGAAAAAAAAATATGCTTTTATGTAGGAAAAAACTTTTTATGTTGAATTTATTTATATAAGTTTAATTTAAATAACTTTAGTTTTGTCATTTTTAGTTTGTTTTAACTACAGTTTCTTATATATATTTATATGTATTTATAATAAAATCTAAATGTCATATTTTACGATTTAAAGCAAAATTTAAATTGATTTAAATTATTTCAAGCTCAAAAATTAGGCAGATAGAACACTCTCGATTTGATTTTGTTGCTATGGAAACGACTTTGTCTTTGATATGAAAATGTATTATGGCAATCAAATGTCAGCTGACTATAACTTAAAATAGATATTTGCAACTTGCAAAGCATAGAAAATATTTTTACAGTGATAAAATTAAATAACTACAGCAACAAGCAACATATATATGTAATATAAAAAATATACATTAACCTCTTTCATTGATTAAGTTTAGATTCATTAAAAACCATGCATTCTAAAAAACAATTAATAAACAATTTTCAGATGCATTAAAATCATTTGCTTTTGGCGTAGAAAAATCCTGCACGTCAAATCGCGTGTCACTTTCGTATTTTCGTGCCAAATATTCGAAAGTATATTATTTTTTTACAGACTTTCTACTGAAATTCCGCCGTTAAATTTGACTGATCCCTTATTACATACATGAGTAGTTTCATTAGCATTTTTTTCAACATGTTCTGAGTATGCCCTGTATGGAGACCTTCCTTGTCAGTAATTACTTTTTGGTTAAGGGTGTTGGTCAGCCAGATCTCTAATTCCTTTGGCTATTGTTAACCCTATGGGCATGAAATACATTCTTATATTCAAAATATCTCTCCTCATGAAATTAACATTTTTAATTTCTTTTTTCTGTGTGCTCTTCTTAAAGGATGCCTCTCTTTTTATTCAGTTGTCAAAATATATCTAAAATATGTTTAATTTTATTTGAAGTGTTATAATCTTACTCAAATTGTTTTGACAAAATATTTTATGTTGTCAACTAAGAAAAAAGAGAGATGCTTTAAGAAAAGTACACATAAGAAGTTAAAAATTCTTGATGATATATTTTTTAAATACAAATGCATCCCACACTTGTAGGTTTAACGTTAGCGAGGGGAATATGAAATCTTACTGACCAACCCCTTAAGCCTGCTAGTCACCCAGCTTCTGAATTCCCCTTGTTAATGAATGCTAAGTCTATGGGGCGTAGAATGTATTCGTACATTTAAAATATCTCAACAGGAAATTAATATTTTTAACTTTTTTATTTCTGTGTACTCTTCTTAAAGGTGACTCTTTTTTTTCTTAGTTCTCAAAATATTTCTTAAGTATATGCTTAGTTTTATATGAAGTGTTAAAATCTTACTCACAGTTCATCAGCTTTTAAAATATAAAATATTAAATTAAGCCTATATTTTAGTCCGGTAGCAGAAAGTTTGAGACGAGAGACGGGCGTCACAGATTTTCTTTTCTCTTTTGCAGATTCTTTTTCATTGAAACTTTATTTTACTTCATATTGTGTTTAGCTTTATATTACTTAATACAAAAAGTTAAGATTATTATTAATAAAAAAGCTACAGGTGAGTGATTGATTAATTAACACTTCAATTGTAAAAATATTTTACCTGCAGATTATTTTTGCCTCTGAAGTATCAGTTGCAGACACTTTGAGAAATTTCTGCTACTGGGTATTTTAGAAATATTTTGAGAGCTAAGAAAAAAGAGATATCCTTTAAGAAGAGTATGCAGAAAAAATGATTTAAAATATTAATTTCTTGAGAAGATATTTTAAATAGATGAATGCATCAAGCGCCCATAGACTTAACATTCATTAATGAGGGGAATTCAGAAGCTGGGTGACTAGCAGCCTTAATGATAGAAAGCAGTAGGAGATAGAAGCAGTAGGGGAAAATGTTCCTTTGGTCCAAATGGCAAATCTAAATTGAAGTTTATATAATTTTTTCCCTTTGCTACAATACAGTAGCTAATATTTATATGCAAAATACTGTGTATGATTGAATTTTGTGTTAGAATGTTTTCAATAATATCGATAATTTTCCTTTAAATGGGTTTTCTTTGTAATTTTTATGAGCATTTTAATACATTTCTAGATGTAGTTTTTCTTGCACAAATATTACATTGATTTGATTATTTTTTATTAAAAAAAAAACACTATTTTTTAACAGATAGAGAAAAAGAAGCTTCTGAAATGATTCTTGCATTCAACCAGCATTTACTGCAAGTGGAGATGGATTTTTTCTGATGTGTCAGCCAAAAATTGATGATATTTTTATGCAAAAATAAGTTTATTTTATGTATTGGATCTTGCATTTTGTGAACCAATTGCCTCTATAAAAAATAGTGAACAATGAAAGGCTTTTGTAGTATCTGTGTATATTTTTCAATCTTATCTATCTGTGTATACTTTTTTTTTTAAAGGTCACCAAAATAAGATAAATTTAATAATCTTAGATACTTAACTGTGTGGTAGAACAAATTTCTTTTAATTTTAAAGATGCATTAAAAAGAATATAAAAACATGAATGTCGAACTTATTAGTCCGAAAAGAAAATCTTTCATCTGTGAGGTATGCAATAAAGGATTTTCTATACAATATCTTTTAAATCGACACTTGCGAACTCATACCGGAGAGAAGCCTTTCCATTGTGAGGCATGCAATAAGAGATTTTCTGGAAAGTCTGATTTAAACAGGCACATGCTTGTGCATACTGGAGAGAAGCGTTTCATCTGTGAGGTGTGCAAAAGAGGATTTTCTCGGAAAAATAGTTTAAATCAACACTTGCGAACTCATACTGGAGATAAGCCTTTCCTTTGTGAAGTATGCAATAAAAGATTTTCTGAAAAGTCTTATTTAAGCAAGCACATTCTTTTGCATACTAAAGCTAAACAACTTAAGCTTTTCATCTGTGAAGTATGCAATAAAAGATTTTGTACGAAATATCGGTTAAAACTACACTCAGTTGTTCATACTGGGGAGAAGCCTCCTTACATTTGTGAAGTATGCAATAAAGGATTTTTTCAGAAATCTATTTTATATCGACACATCCTTGTTCATACTGGAGAGAAGGCTTACATTTGTGAGGTATGCAATAAAGGATTTTCTCGAAAATCTGCTTTAGTGTTACACAATAGTATTCATACTAAGGAGAAACCTTTCATTTGCCCGGAATGCTTTAAAAGATTTTCACAAAAGTCTTATTTGGATAAGCACTTACTTATTCATACTAAACGTTTTATTTGTGAGATATGCAATAAACGATTTCCTATAAAATATTATTTAACTAGACACCTTGCTTTTCATAATGTAGGATTTTCTGATATTGCTTTAGAGAAACACAACATTAGTCATACTAAGGAGAAATCTTTCATTTGTAAGGAATGCAATAAAGCATTTTCCCGAGAAGATACTTTAAAGCGACACTTACGTACTCACACTAAAGAGAAGGCTTTCGTTTGTGAAGTATGCAATAAAGGATTTTCTGCAAAAACTGATTTAAACAGACACCTTCTTATTCACACAGGCGAGAAACCTTTTATTTGTGAGGAATGCAATAAGGGATTTTCGCGAAAAGATTCTTTAAATAGCCACCTCCTTTCGCATACTGGAGAGAAACCTTTCAATTGTAAGGCATGTGATAAAGCATTTTCTCAAAGATCTTCCTTACATGTGCATATCCGTAGATTCCATACCAATTAAATATATATATTTTTGAGATTTGCGATAAAGAATTTTTCCAGATATTTCTTATACTCATGCTCTCTATAAATCTTTTTTTGAGGTAAAAAGAAAGGAATATTAAAAGAACCCTGTTTTTGCTTATATAAATGTATATATTTTTTAGATTTGCAATACAGAATTTTTCCAAATATTTGTTATATTTGTACTTTCTATAAATCTTTTTAGGGAAAAGAGAAGAGATCATTAAAATAATCTTCTGAGACTTCAGCTTAATTTAAGCCATTTCACTCTCCCAAAGAAAAACCTTAATGTGTTGGATTCAAGCTCATTCAAAACAAAACCTTTTGTTTGTTAAGCTTGTTGTCAAGGCTAAATCCTGAAGACAAGTCAATGTACTTCATTGTATTCACACTGGAGGGAAGTACAATAATCTCCCAAAAATCTGTGATTGTCTAAAATTCTTGTATCATTTCAGATATAAACAGTGAAACTTACAATTAAGTTGCATGAACAAAATTCAAGATGGCACTGAAATTAGTAACGATCACAACTTTTTTTTTTTTTTTTTACTAAATTTTTTCTAATTATGCTGTTTTGGGTATTACAGCTGATTAATTACTAAATAAAATTATGTTACTTTTGATTTTGAGGTAAATTAGCATATCCATAGCAGAAATTCACCATACTGTAGGTCCTGTGTAATTTTTGCAAATGTAAACTGGAACCGAAATATAACACTAGATTTATTGGAATTGGATTACATTAAAACGCATTTTTTTTTTTGTAATAACTTTCATTCATTTTAAATAGAAACACAAACTTAAAGAGCCGGTGGAGAAAGTGGGCCAGGACATATATATATTAAATATGTGCATCATAATATCTTCAAATTCGTATTGCTCTAAAAATAAGATATATTTTTGAATGATTTCAAGCATAAAATTGGAAACCGATCTAAATGACAGATTCCTTAAATCCAGTGTTAATGAAGATCAGTGCTCATAGGCATAGAATTGTATGGGCCCGTGGGCTCGGGCCCCTCCAATAATTTTTTGAGATGGGCTACATTTTTTGACGCCAACTCACATAGAAAAAAAAATCTCAGATTTTGGATTTTCACATAATTTACAAAATTTTTTAGCATATAATGTTTTTGATGGATAATTTTTCTTTCTCTAAATTCACTGTTTACTTTTATTTTTTGTAAAAAAGTAAAACAATTAGAAATTTTCAGCGTAGCGTATGGTAAAAAACCAAGCACTCTCCATGGTGGTTTTCCTTTTCTTTTTTGGACACTGACACACTTTCTCGGAAGAATTTGTGTTTCAGCGTCATAGACATAGGGCAATAAATTCACGTTTTCGACAGACAACAAATGGGGTCCTATGATCTGATTCAAGCACAGATAAGATGGGTTGCCGTTTCTCAAAACTACACAATATTTTCGTTAGGCCTAAAAAATTTCCTATTTATGAGTTTTGAAAAACTCGGCAGGGGAGGTGGGGGTGGGCTTCAGAAGTTAAATTTTGTTTTAAATGAACAATCTAGAAGAACCACCATGTCTCCAATGCATAAAATATAAAGAGAGATGTTCTCTGTCTCTAAATCATGTATAAAGCTCATATTTATTAAAATTGTCCAAATCTGTCAAGTGATCTCTTGCAGTAACTGATTATTCACCAGCATATGGTAACAATAAACAGTACATATTCAATTGTTCTTACTCGGATCTAGCAAGAAACCGGATCTCTGGTCATTTTCTTTCATTAATAGTAGGCTGGGTAGTGACCGGGTCTACATTTTTTTTGTAAACCCGGGCCAAGTCTGAACTTCATTTTTTTTTTCGTGTCGTGTCAGTCTGACATTTGATTCAATTTCCATGATATTTTAAAACTTTTCTATTTTCATATAAATGTATCCATTTGTACAGGCGCATTCATTGGCGAATAAGCGGTACGCTTTTTCATGCGCAACACTGTAGTATTTATATTATAAATTTATACACTAATTAGCTGACATGCCCGCCGTCGTCCGGCCCATCAAAAAACCGTACAAAGCACGAAAAAGCTAAAAAAAAATTGCAAAAAATTAAAAAATCTCTGCACAAATTCCAAATAAACTTAGATAACAAAATTTACTATTTTGGGTTAGAAAATATTATAATAAATAATAAATATTATTATATATTACCTTTTACTAATGTGGAAAAATTGTAGCGGATTTCGAAGAATCTCTAAAAATAGCTTAAAAGTAAAAAATTGCGGAGAAAAAATTTATTATTATGGACTAAAAAAGTTAAACAGTATTCCTTTTACAAATGTAGAAAAATCGACTGGCAGCGTGAATAATCTGTAACCAATGCATAAAAAATTCGCAAAAGATTCAAAATCGCTGTACGAATTTCGAATAAACTTTACTGAAATTTTGAATAAACTTTACGTTTCTTATGCATTTTTTATACTCCACTTGACCTACCTAAAAATTTTGAATTTCTCCCCTCCCCCTTTTGACCTCCAAAACATAGTGAAACAACTGTATTTTTTGGGGACCGGATCTTCATTTCTTGTGCCAAAACGAAATTCTTCCCAAATTTTTGATGAATGGCCATCAGTTATTTCAAAAAAACCTATTTTACCTGTAGTATTTATCATAGTAAAAAAATCGCTGCGAAACACGAAATAATTCTAAAAATTGCATACAAAAATTTGCGAAAAATTCAAAAATCGCTGTATGAATTACGAATACTCTTTTTTGAAAAGAGAACAAAATTTATTATATTAGGCTAAAAGATTGGAATCGGATTTATTTTAATAATTCAAAAAAATCGCCGCGAGCCATTAAAAAATGCTAAAAATCACATAAAAAATATAATTGAAAAAAATTTAATCAAAAAATGAAAAATCGGGCTTCGAGGTGCGTAACTACATACATGGAGGTATCTTCATACCAATTTTTGTAGCTCTGCATGCAGCAATTTCTTCAGAGCATAGACGACACACAGACTAACTAATTTCCTTATTATTATATACTAGCTTAACCGCCTGGCATTGTGGTAATAACCTTAAAGTAACTTCAAATTTATATGATTTTATATAATTTTATACATTTAATTCGATTTTATCCGAATTTTTAAATTAAAAAAATCACAAAAAATATTGCTTTTTAATGGTAAAAGCACTCATATAAGAAGTCATTTTCTAGTTTTTCACGTTGGGTCATATCATAGTTTATTTTTAAAATAGCTCTTGTTTTCCAAACTCTTTGAAATTTTTAGTGGTTAGAAATATAACGGTTTTGCAGGCTGTGTGTAAATTTTGTGAAAAAATATTCATATCTACTTTTAAAAGAAATATAACTGCATCTGAGTACTCTATAAAATTTCATGAAAAATATATTTATTTAGTAGTGAAAACGTGAGCCAAACCCAAGCGAAACACCCTGCTTTCAGCTTTTTCGTTGAAATTTCCTCAGATTTTGTTTTAAAAAAAATACTTCTACTCGTCCGAACATTTCGAAATTTTTGTAATATATGTAAAATCCAGTCTGTTGAAATGCTCTAAAAAATTGTGACAAAATAAGGACCTTTAGTTACTTTTAACATAGAAAAAAGTGACCTTAAGTCAAGAATTAAAAAAAAAAACAGTAAAATTGGTCTTTTTGAAAACTGAACGTATTTTTGTGAATCAACCTCTAAAATTGATCCCTGAGTAAGCGTTGGCAAAAGGGAGAAAAAGAAGTTTGAGAAGTCACTTATTGAAAAAACTTTTCAAAGGGTAAACAACCATATTTTTTCGAACTGATTGCGGCGTTTCAGACGTAAAAGTAGGAACTTTAAGAATATGTCATCCGCTTTTCCATATTTTAAATGGCATGGCTGATGGGCAATAAAACAAAATGGGTAAAAAAACAAAACAAAAAAACTGTATTTTGTTCTCCTTCCTTTCCGTACGAAAAGCAAATTCTGGTCATGTACGAGCTCGCATCTGCCGATTTGCAAAAAAAAAAAAAAAAAAGATTGCTTTTATGATGAGTTTTTAATTAATATCTCAAATAATTATAAAAAAATAAAAAAATTCTGACTCTTACGGGTATCAAGACCTGCCTTGGACTATTCTCATACAAATTTTCAGACCTATGCGCTAGGGTGTCCCAAAAAAATGAAAGTCATTTTATTTTTTCGCATACCCTCTCATTTTTTTCCTTTTATGTCAAAACAATTGTAAATAAAGTTTCATGTAATTTGGACCACGGGAACCCGTGCCGACTTGTATCTAAATGTCTCAGTCAGTACTTGTGCACATAGCGAGCGAACGCTGGCACATGTCACCCTGTCACGTGTCTGTAGCGGAGCACCCAGCAGTTGCAAATGAAAAAGATGAAACAAAACAAAAAAAGAAAGGTTTTGGAATGCTTGTGACAATGCGCAACCCGTGAAGAAACAGTGCAAAAACCTGTGAAACGTGTCAGTACCAGTTTAATCAGGGCAGTGCATATCTATGTGTCAATGTGCGTATAATTCCAAGTTAGTCTTTTGTTAGTAAATGTCCGGATAGTTTTTAATCAGTGAGCAGAACATGGCAGTGGAATTGTATAGTTCTAAAAAAGTGATATTTTTAATAAGGAAAATTAAACATCAAATAACGGGTTCAAAACTTCTGTCTAATGGACAAGTTCTCGCAGTTTTGTTTTACAATATTCGAGAAGAGAATTTAACTATTAATGAAGATGCAAATATCGCTATTCATGAAAGTATTATTATTTGGGAAAAGGAACACATGCCTAAGAAATCGTTGCCAAATTGTGTGAGGAAGCTTGCTAATATGTATCAAGTTTGTAGAGACTTACAAAAAATGCAAAGAAATTACAAGACGTATTCAAGCGGCGGCAACAAGAATTTGTAACTATTTTAGATCTTTTCTTTGCTTGCTGCCATCATGTATACGATCTGGTATTAAAGGCTGTATTCGAAATGAACATTAAACAAGTGACAACAAGTCCCGATATTACACTCTTTAAAAAGCACAAAAGGAACTGGAAGAACATCTATCCAACTAAAATACAGGGCTATGGAGAAACAGTGGAATTGTTCTAACCCGTATCTGAACTTAGCAGTTTGCTTGAATTTTACCGCTCTGAACTTTAAAATGTTATGATCAGAGAAGACTATCAAGAATTGATCAAAATTTCTGTCATATTTTTAGGTGGAGATGCAGAAAAAATTAAATCAGACCTCTGCGTGTTATGTACCAAGCTAGATGCATGGTCCGAGCGGTTTACTCCATAAAACTCTCGTTATTTAGTTCTCATCTGAAATGAAATGCCAAGGATAAGAAATCACTGTTAAACGTTTGCTTCTTTATCGTGAAAATCTATGTTAAACATGGCTTCAATACATTTTGGCAGTTAAAGAACCCTAAAAAGATTTGTGCTTTTTGAAAACTTTGAAAATCTACGAAAATGTGAATGAAGAATTTCTCCAGCATTTATGGTATTTGACTGATGAAATAGCAGTATTAGCACTTTTTGATGATGATGATGATGTTGACAAAGAAACAAAATTAAAAATGATGACAAATTTACATAGAAAAATTTTCTCGACCCGTGAAAAAACATACATTCCATCGAAGGAAGAAAGAGGTTCAATGTATGGTGAGTTTCAAATATTGATTTTGTAATTTTTTATTTAGTTATTCATTTATATCACGCGATTGTTACCAGTTCTTTTATTTTTTTTTTACAGAAAAAAGCATTGATGATCTCATATCTGTCAAAAGCCATTTATTGTTTTCTAGACTCAAAATTTATGATAATTTGGAAGAGTCCCTCTTCATGGGAGAATAATGCTTCGTTTCCCAACACGAAAAAGACGATCTCAATGCTCAGAGCAATAAACAATACAGCTGAAAGAGCAGTAAAATTGATGCAGGGCTTTCATGATTTAATAACGATGACGGAGGAGCAGAAACAATTTTCGTTATGTTGCGTACAAGAACACACGAAGGTCTATCCCGACTGTAAAAAGAAAACATTGAAATGAAAATAAGTTCAGTAATGTTTCATTTACTATAATATGTTAATAAATATCTTCTTTGAAAAAAATAATGTTTTATTAACCAAAGAAACATACATTTTACAATCTTTCCATAGTATTCTCCATACAAGATTTCATGTTCAAGTTTGACCGAAAGTCGGCACGGGTTACCGTTATCTGATTGCAATAACATTTTTTATTTATGTTTCTCAGGTGAAATAGAAAAAAAAATAGAGGGTATGCGTATTTGATTTTGCAAAAAAATTTTTTTACCTTGTATCCTGGGACACCCTACTATGCGCGCAGTAGATTTTCATAGCCATCGGCAGAAGACACACACAAAAAGAGATCTTGTCTTTTATTAGTATAGATACATAATATACATAATTATGTTATATGTAGAGTAAAACTTCTCAAAACGGAACCTGTCTATAGCAGAATCCTGTCTTAAACAGAAACTTTTGATGTTTCAGAATGAAAGATTGCTATACAATTGTACTTAATTAGCCAGAAACCTGTATGAAACGGAATATTGCTTCGGTCGCTTGCGATTACTTTGACAAATGTTTTATTGTATGTACGTATAAGATTAGCCTGTGTAAACGGAACCTGTCCATAACATAATCCAGATTTATGGCAAACCTTTCATGATCCCAACAAAAGGAACCCTTTGAATTTTTACCTGCTATGGTAGACGGAAACCTGTATAACACGGACATTTTTGCCAGTTATTTGTAGTTTTGTCTTAGCAGTTTTTACTGTTTTTGTATTCATGATTCAGTAAATGAATTCAGTGTTCCAGGAGGAGGTAGGGGTGAGGACACCCCCCTCCCCTTGGCTAAGCCACTGGCTGAGCCCCTCCAATAATTTTGAAAACTCTACGCCTATGTCAGCGCTAATACATTTTACGATGGAAGAAGAACTCAATTTCTCATGGTCAATTCAGTTAAAATCTCTTATCTCTCATTATATTAGATTCACTGTTATTGGTTATATAATATTGAAACATTGTGATCACAACTTGTATAAACAATTGCAAATCCAGCTGAATTTTGCTACAAATGAAATGCTTTCTTACTACACAGATCACAAAGTTGTGAGAAGATAGCTCTTGCAAGTTGATCAAAGATTACCCATAGATTTGCAGTTATTTGCACAAGCTGTGATCACAATGTTTCACCTCTTTAGTCCTGAAGGTAAAATAACACTGCAAATACACATTCATTGATTTTATACAAACAAAAAGACACCCTAGATGACAGAAGGAGCCCTTTTTCTGAAATTGATACTTTAGGGGGCTGGTAATTTAGGTTCACAAATATGGATCTAAAATTACTAACACCCTCAAAATATCAATTTAATTATCAATAACTTAAATTCATGCACTAACAAATTGAAGGCCTTTAATTAATTATATGATCAACAAATCCTCAAAATTTTTTATTATAAAAAGCATTTAATTATGAAAATTTCTTTCTTTCTTGGACACACCGTCTAGAATGCATTTTGCACACTCAGATGAAAATAACAGTTATTTTATGAAGAAATGAACACCGTTGAGGCCATTTATTGGATTTGATCCAAAGCTGAAAACATTCAGCTACATAGAAGTAAAGTAAAAAAAATCAAATAGTTTAGTTTGTATCTCCCTCTGTTTGGAAGTATCGCATGTGATATTTCAGAACTGAGGAGGTTAAACTATAATGCAATCCTTAGCTAAGTAGCCAGTCATTGGAAGCTTATCATTAAAAGTAACTGATATATGAGAAAAAAAGAAATCACAAATTTGCATGCTGACTTTTCCCTCATAATCATGAATTTTGGAATTTGTGATTATATGACAGCAAGGATTGTGAGCAAGCAAGTATATAAACTGATGGAGAGACTGAGCCCTAAGTGGTTTTCTTATCAAATAAACCATTTAAATATCTGTGTATAAAAAACCAGTGTATCTAACCACCTTCAAAATTCTGTAAAAATTTTATTGCTGGGAAAGTCAAGGGAGAAGCCTAGAAAATTTACCACTCCTAAAGAAAAGCGAGGTAAATTTAAAATGCCTGAGAAAAAAAAAAAAAAATCAGAACTTCAAAACTTTTGAGAAAAATTCAGGAAAATATTTCTGATTATAAAACTAACGATTTGAAGTTTGAAGTTAAAGTAATACTAGGAGAATCTAACTTTGCTCTACATATTTACTGCAAAAGAGTATTTCAACCTCTCGCACAATTCCTTGGCCCCACCAGTGGCCGAGATGTTCTGCTCTTGAAGCTGGTAGACGGGAAGTGCTGGGTTCGAACCCAATCGCGCCCGTTGGCCTAATCGTTCGGAGTTTTCGTGGTTTTCTTCGAACCTTGGATTTCCAAGCGTTAATACAGGTTAGGTTCCCTTAGAAAGACCCCCACGAAGGGCACTCCCCCGCTTAAGGCCTATATCCCTCGTGTTGATAATTGGCCGTCATAAACACAACCAACCAACCACACAATTCCTTTTGTCTACCTTCTTTCAGAGCTTCATTGTGACATCTGGAGAATTTCAATACCAGCTTCACTGAATCTCTGTACTGCTCTGTAGGATTGCTTGGGTGATTCGATCTCTTTACTTATCTTTCTTTAGAAATTTAACATTTGTTAGCTTAAATTGTTGAATATTTATAATCCTTAAATTGGTTTAGTTACAGAACAGATAGATATATTACTTAGATTTTTTTTTCTCTTTTTTCTAATTATGTCAAACCTTTCTGTATTTAACTGACTGATGTGATAAAGAAATTCATCCTGATTGGACAAAATGGATGTAAGGCCAGATTCAGCCCTCCATTTAGAGGGGAGTGATGACTCTTTTTTTTTGGGGGGGGGGGGGGGGGAGGTCACATCCCTTCATGATCAATTTTTATATTAAAGGCTATTCCTAAATTAAAACTCATGATTTTTCTAATACTTTCGTGAATTAATTTTCATTCTCAAGTATAAAAAGTATATAATTTACCGATTTCATTCACATATCAAGTAATTGAAGTGTTTCCCATTTTTTTTACAAAGGCAAAGAATGATTCAGAAATGTTGTTGAAGTTAGCATTTTAAGCCAATTTTTAGAACTTGACAGCCACAGAAATGTCATGCGAGCAATTAGTAGTCGTGCCCGGAAATTTAGTTTCAAATGCCAAATTTTATGGAATTTTTTGAAAGATCCTTTGCTTTTATTGAAAAATGGAAAACACTATTTAATCACAGTTTCTGAATAAGTGCACTTGCAAATTTCTTCAGATTAAAAATTATTTTATGGATGTGTCAGAAAGTACCTAATTTTGATTTGAGTAGGGTTTAAAGTAATGGAAAGATTCACATTGTTGAGAGGGGAACAAATCGAAGAATTTAATATATATATATATTTCCTTTTTAAAATGATTTTTAACATTTTTTTTTTCAAAGGTAGGGGGTGGTCATGCCCCCTTGGATCCACCATTGAATGGATGAAGCCTGATTCTAAAAGTGTGTATCTGAAAAAATGTTTAGTATGTAAAAAACATTCTCATTCAGAAGTATAGGGATGTTAAGCAATCATTAACCGTAAAATAAATATCTAGGTATTCAAAAATTTGTTTAAAAATTTTGTACTTTGCTTCAGAATTAGTTATAAAAGTTCCACTCTCAAATTCCCAGTTTTTAAGATTTTTGTATGTAACATCACAAAATCTTGATATTTGGACTGTGCACCCTTTTGTTCAGGTTTTTGTCAAAAAAAAAAAAAAAAAAAAAGCAGTACCAGCCTCGCACAAAACCATGTGTAGAGTCTCAAAAATCCGCACAGTTTAGGAGCAGAGACTGTGCAAATTATAGAATTTTGCAGATTTTAGAGTTTTGCAGATTCTAGATTAAATGATTTATTTTTTCATCTGTATCCATTTACAAAAAGAGCATGTAATAATTCAATTTAAGCAACCCAAAACATGAATCCCTTTTATTTACTTGTACATTATCATTTTAGTACCCAAAATTATTTTTTATTATAACAATGATTAAACATTTCTTGTATAGTCCTTTGTTTGAGAACTTTCATTTTAACTTAATAAAGTTTATTTTGAATTCTGTAAATAGCCATTTTTCCCTGTTAGTCTACGCAACTTTGCTGCTCCAAGAACTTCCAAAAATTTTCACCTAAAACCAAGCCTTCTTCAATTTAATTTTTTTCTCACAGTCACAGTCAGACTCAGTTTCACTGTCTTTGCATAGGTTCATTAGTGTAGAAATAATTTCTTCATCTACAACATGATTTACCAAAACTTCATCTTTACTACTCACCAATTCAACAATTTCTTCTTTGAAAAGCTCCTGCGAACCTAGGTTGAAATTTTTTGCCTAATTCAACAGTTCAGATGCTTTAGCTTGTGAAAAGGTTAACTGGAAACCTGAAAAATCTGTATCTTCACCCTTATTTTTTGATCAATAAAGAACCAAGCCATATTTTATGCTATGCGTTAATTAAAGTATCTTTTGTAGTAGAAACCCATGCTTCATCAATTAAATATACAGCTCATATTCAAAATATTAGAATAATTGAGAAAAAGTATTAAGAAAGAAATATTTTTCATTTATTTATTTTTGATACTAAGTAAATGCAATTAATATAAAATACGATGTTACATTCTGATAAAATTTACTTAAAAAGGTGCTAAAAATACATAACAGGTTTTCACAACATCAAAACCGTCAAAGATCTTAAAAACACCCGAGCGCTTTCAACTGCACTGCAACAGTTGTCATCAGGGGAAAATCAGAGGAGTGAAAGTTCATGGAAAATTCTCTACTTAAGCAGAGAATAAATTTCCAGATAAAAAGAGAAGCAGAGATAAAATTTCCAGAGGCTATTTTAATTTAACTTTATCTGACAATATGAAGTATTTATACACTTCATTCGGACAATCTAATTCTAAAGTTTTATCTTTGACTAATGTGATAGTGCACTTGCACTTACAACATTTTAATTTATGTAAAACTTTACAATATAACTAACTATGAAAGTCAATATACAGTCATGGTTTATCATGGTATAGCATCACTGTTGTTAAACACATCGTAAAAGAAATCTGGCATGTTTAATTCTTCAATTTCATCAACAGTTGTATTATAATTTATGTATTTTAATTGAAATTCTCCATTTTACTTCGAGTGTAAGCTAATTAAACTCAATGTTTAACTTTCTTTCTGCTTCAATGACTTGCATACAATAAATGTTTACAATTTCCTCCACTCATCTGTAAATATAGCCCAAAGCGGGCCTTATCAGTCTGAAATTTTCCCAAAAGAATGTATTGCGAATTAGTCATTTCAAACATATATTTAATAATTTCAATGACATTATTTGTGGTGAATTTCAATGCAAAGAATGTTTCTTTTGACAGAAGTCCTTCTTTACTTGGGATACCCATTTGTTTTTTCCCATATGCTTTCAATATATTTATTTTATTCCATTCACTGAATTTAATTAAAAAAAAATCATCTTTTGTAGATTTTATTGGATTTGATAGACTATCATTTAGGTGTACACCTTCCATAGGATCTAATAGAAACAATTGTCCACATTTTCCAAAAATTATACACGTTGTCAAAATTTGAACGGGATTAATTTGGTGCACAGCATTTCAGGGTTGAGATGAGAAAAGCATATCTTGTTTATGACCCGCATCTCCTGCTTGCAATCTCAAATCAGCAGGCCCATAAGAGAAGAAAGTTGTTTCGTGATGGCCCTGGTATAAAGGACAAAATTCCTTTTCACAAATTGAGGCTATGACCCTCATTCAATAACTAAGTCATGACTTAAAAAGATAAAATATTTTTATAGAAAACAGTGTAAAGTAATAGGGTGTGGATAAAAAATCCAGTAGATTTATAAATTACAGTTCGTACAGTATGAAAGGTAAAACATGCTGTATTGTCTGTCTCCCCTGTGTAATCCATTGTCATTGATTGAGTGAATAAATAATACAGTAGACTTTCTGATATCCGCACTGTTTGGGACCAGATGTTGTGTGTATTTTAGAATTTTTGGATTTCTGGTCATTGATTTGTTTACATTTTTTAAACATAATTTGAATGTAATAATGCAATCGAAATTATAATGAATTCTTACATTATAGTAGAATATTAAAATAATTAAGTAAAGTAGTAAATTCAAATAATAAAAATTAAGATGATTTTAAAAATGATTATTAAAGTATTATAAGTAAATGTCAAGTAAATAGGTACCCTACTAATTCACATGAAAATTATAAAATAAGGAAGTTTTATTTCAGGTTCAGCCAGATTTATAACCAAAAAAGCTTGATTAATACATAAATATATTTGGTAAAAAGATTGTGATTACCAAAGATATCAGCAATATCTTGAATTTTTTCAGAAATAAATTTATACTTCCTTCATGCAAAACAATGAGTTCAGTCATATTATCGAGAATTACATATTGAAATGCATACATTGATACTGATATAAAAATAAAAAAGTCTGTGTTTTTGACCCTACATCTGAACTGAAAATTTCATTGTTTACATCTGTGATGATGTGCGGATTTGAGGAAGTCTACTGTATATATATATATTTCATTCATACTATCACAATTTTTGTGGGTGGTCGGTAATGTTTAATTAATGGTTATATATATATATATAACTATTATATATATATATATATGTATATAACCATTATATATATATATATATATATAACTATTATATGTATATATATATATATATAAATGAAAAAATTCAATCGAAATTATAATGAATTCTTACATTATAGTAGAATATTAAAATAATTAAGTAAAGTAATAAATTCAAATAATAAAAATTAAGATGATTTTAAAAACTAGGGGGCTCAGCCCCCTACGAGCTACGCTCGCCAACTTCCCGTTCAAACACTGCAGTCTCTAAAAGCACGCTAATTTGATCAGCTTTAAAAAGATTTTGGAAAATTGAATTATAATTTAAAAAAACAAGGCGATCTCCCTATAAACGGGTTTCTATTCATTTCTCTTTGATTGGGGAATTTTACGGAAAAATCAGCTGCTGTTAAAAGATACAATGGCATTTCAAAATCATCTAATATAAAATGAATTAAGTAAACAGAGTCTTTGTCTCCCGGTATTTTTTAACAAAGCGAAAAAAAGTCCTTTTAAATAAGACATTTTAAATATATCGTTTTTAATCTGACGTAATTTTCACCAAACTTTTCTTTCCCTTTTTAATATTCACGTGAAAATACTTTTATTAGAAATAAAATATTATTTGCGCTGTCCAAAAAAAAAAAAAAAAGAAAAATAGTTGAAAAGTTCATCTCAAAATATCAAGTAAATGTCTCGCGCTATTTTTAAATTTAAACTATTTTGCAATATTATTTTTTGTTCATTTTATGTAATAAGTGTAATGTGACGTAAATGTGATGTAAGTTCTCCTATTTAAGACTTCTAACGCACGTTAATGAATTCATTATTTTACAATATCCTTTCTCTTTAAAAATTCCCGTGTAATTATAGATGAAGTAATTTTCAATAAGTTCCTGCTTTTTATACGTAATTATTTAATTCTAATTTGAAAGGTTTTTTTTCTGTTTATAATAGTCACGTGTAAATAAATTTTTAATTTGAAGCAAACATTATTGTTTCCGTTGTTTATACAGTTGGCAACAGGTTAAATTAGTACAATTTTCTGAAATAAGTAAAAAATATCTCTCAAATTGCTGAAAATTTGAATTTAAAATAGAAATGAAACCTCGAAAAATGAGTCAAATTAAAAAAATAAATTAATTCTGCACACCGGGAAATTATAACATATAAAATGATCTAAAAATTATTAAATTCCGATGTATAGTTTTTGCTCCTATAAAACTTTTTTAGTGGAACAATTTTGTCCAACTTTAGCATTAAATATCTCTTAAAATAATTCTTTGATTTGAAAACTGTCTGCATCAGCGTGTTTATCAAACATTTCTGTATAAAACTACCGATTTTCATATTTTTGTATGCATTATTTTTCTTAATATTAATGAAGAAAGACCTCCGGTCACAAAAAATTCAAAACCGGCGGCGGCGGTGACAGCGGTAGTTACTTTTTTTTAGAATAGAGAGATGATTATTAAAGTATTATAAGTAAATGTCAAGTAAATAGGTACCCTACTAATTCACATGAAAATTATAAAACAAGGAAGTTTTATTTCAGGTTCAGCCAGATTTATAACCAAAAAAGCTTGATTAATACATAAATATATTTGGTAAAAAGATTGTGATTACCAAAGATATCAGCAATATCTTGAATTTTTTCAGAAATAAATTTATACTTCCTTCATGGAAAACAATGAGTTCAGTCATATTATCGAGAATTACATATTGAAATGCATACATTGATACTGATATAAAAATAAAAAAGTCTGTATTTTTGACCCTACATCTGAACTGAAAATTTCATTGTTTACATCTGTGATGATGTGCGGATTTGAGGGAGTCTACTGTATATATATATATTTCATTCATACTATCACAATTTTTGTGGGTGGTCGGTAATGTTTAATTAATGGTTATATATATATATATAACCATTATAACCATTATATATATATATATATATGTATAAATGAAAAAATGCATAGGGAAAAAAAGAGAACCTTTGTAAAGAAAGAGTAAGCTGCAGTTTTGAGATTAAGCTGATCAAAGTGCCAGAGAGATTGGTAGAATTTGTATAAATTTGTATTACATTAGGAAATATCAGCCATGTGGAGACTTTCAATGAGACTAAATACTGCTAAAGAATGAACCAAATCTCACACTGTAATATATTACTAACTTTCCTTTTGACAGATTTGTAGGTAGAGTATCAATGATTTTAATCGCATATTTTTTTAAATCATTGATCAAAAACCAGAAATTGTGTTAATTTTTAAAATGATATAAAAAAAAAATAAAATTTAAGACACATATTTACAATGTTTTTAATGATGTTTTGCCTAATGAATAAATAAAAGAAGCCTTAAATAATAGTTAATTCCTTTAAGCTTGTGAACAATAAAGTACAATAAGCTTGCAAAACAGCAACTATTTATCAAGAATAAAAGCATTTCATTTAAAATTGATATAATTAAATTATTATAATTCTCATTTTCTTAACTCTTTATTGGTTACCAAGTTATTCACTTTTATACAGTGCGTTAAGAAATTATAAGACCACTAACGAATTGGTGCACTTCTGAAGAAGAAGACACAATATGCAAATTTTTAGCATGTGCATTTAAAATTTATCATAGAACGTTTTCTGTTATAATTGTTACATTAAAATTTAAGTTACATTTTATTAAAATCTTCTAATTTTTTAAAAACGTAAATAAAGTGACTGCTAAGAAATTATAAGACCTCCTGAGGAAATTAGCATATTATACATCACATCAGAATCATTATATAACTTAAGGGTTTGTATATCGTGAAAGTATTTCAGAGAAGCAGAGGTGCAGGTTTAGCACCATTATTTATGATGTATTTGAAGATGCTGTGGGGGTAAAGCGTTGTCTGCGACCGAAGTTAGAAAAATTTGATTTTATAAGGATGCTGGTAAATCTGAATGAGAAATAGCTCGGTTAATGAAGCGTTCTAAAACTGCCTTTCAAAGAAATGCAGACTTGAACCCTATGGAAAATCTTTGGGGGCATATTAAGTCACAAAGTTTGTGCTAATAATAAACAGTTTTTATCTGCCAATGAACTAGAAATAGCCATTGTAAAAGAATGGCACAATATTTCTGAATCTGTACTTAATCATCTGGTCACTTTTATAAGCACAGAGTTTGAGGTTATAAGGAAAAATGGAGGACTAATATCGTATTAATTTACATATTATTTTTGTTTTTAGACAAGTGGTCTTATGATTTTTTAACAGTGTATTTTTCAATCATTGCTTATATTTTTGTTAACATACTTATTTATTGCATTGTTTAAAATTATTGCAAACTAATTTTAATATGTTGTATTTTGATATCTAATGTGTTTAAACTATAATTAGAACCTTTATTTACTTCATAATTTTCAAAATCAAAGTTGGTCTTATAATTTCTTAAAGCACTGTACATATACAGTGGCGGCCAAAGTTGTGGACATTTTTTGAAATTTTCATGTTTTATAACTTTGTGTGCTTGAAGAATATAATAAATTTCACTTAAATACAAATATTTATGTATCAAATTCAAGGAAATTTAATGTGGAATTTAATTAAAAAAATATTTAAAATATCTGCATTACAAAAAAAGTGACGCTCACAAAAAATGAGATCTATCTTAGATTTCATTATATTTTAAAGTTACACTTACATCCAATATTTAGTAGGATAACCCTTGTTTTTTTATTACACCTTCACAGCATCTTTTCATTGAGAGAACTAGTGTTTGGAGTTCATCCTTTTTAATCACTTGATGCCAAGAATCAATTATAGCTTCAATAAGTTGCGTTTTATTAGATGGACACTTTTTTTACACAAGGATTTTCAAATGTTGCCATAAATTTTCTATAGGATTCAGATCAGGGCTGTTTCCTGACCAGGGTAATAATTATATGCTTTTATTTTTAAACCATTATTTGCATATTTTTGCCATATCCTGAATCCTGCTGAAAGATAAATGGTACTTTATTGGTGAAGAGATCCCTGATGGAAGGTATCAATTTTAGTTCCAGGACAGTTTCGATGTTTTTTTTTTTTTTTTTTTTTTTTTCATTCAGAATGCTACCAATCACTTGAATGTGGCCCACACCATCTGCAGACATACAGGCCCAAATCATGACATTCAGGCAATCAGGATGCAGCTCTTCCCCTACTCTACGTCACACATATTTTCACCCATCACTACCAAAGACTCTCATTGCTCCAGATTATTTCCTTCCAGTGATTTTCTGAACAATATGTTCTTTTGCCCACTGAACTCATTTCTTGTGTTGCTGAAGATTTAAAAATGTTTTTTTCCTCGGAATTCTACCTTTCAGCCCAAAACCTGCTAATCTCCTCCTTATTGTTCTTGAACTAACTGAAATACCCATTGCATTCATTTCACATCTAACAGCATCTGATGAAATTCTTCTATCTTTGAGGCATATCCTTTTATTACTTTCTTCTATCTTTACAAGAAGAAAGTATTGGATTCATGAAAATTTTCGAATTCCGGTTTCGACGGATTTACACGTTTTAGGGGTCAGAGATTCCAAAAAACATGTTTTTACAAAATGTCTGTCTGTGTGTATGTGACACACATTTTGTGGGCGCTCTATCTCAAGAACTAATGCACTGAATTGAATAAAAATTTATATTCAGTGAGTCCCTAATACAAATTGATGCTGATTAGTTTTTGGTGTAAATCGCTCAACAGGTGGCGCTGCTATGCTCCATTTTTCACGATTTTCGCAATAGCTCTATCTCACGAACTAATGCACGGATTTTGATCAAACTTCAGATTTAGTTAGTCCTTGATATGAATTGATGCTGGTTACGTTTTGGTGTAAATCGCCCAACAGGTGGCGCTGTTATGATGAATTTTGCAGGATTTATACGATTTCCCCAATAGCTCTATTTTAAGAACTAACCCACGGATTTTCACCAAACTTCAGATACAGTTAGTCCTTGATATGTCTTGCTACTGATTATGTGTTGGTGTAAATCGCCCAACAGGTGGCGCTTCTGTGCTGACTTTTTCACGATTGCCTCAATAGCTCTATCTCAAAAACTAATGCACGAATTTTCATCTAATAGTTAGTTGTATGTTGACACAAGTTGTTGTTAATTAGGTTTTGGTGTTAATCACCCAATAGGTGGCACTGCTATGCAGGAATTTTCATGATTTTCGCTATAGCTCTATCTCAAAAACTAATGCACGGATTTTCTCCAAACTTCAGATTCAGTCAGACGTTGACATAAATTGTTGTTGATTAGGATTTGGTATAAATCACCCAATAGGTGGCGCTGCTACGCAGCATTTTGCTGGATTTAGACTATTTCAGCGATAGTCATATCTCAAGAACTAATGCACGGAATTTGCCATTTAATTTTGGCACTATGATAGCGAATTTTGAAGTATTAACATGTATGAGATAGAAGAAAGTTTTGGGATTGGTACATCTGACTAGTCTTTCTATCATCAGAAGCACTTGTGCAATTTTTTTGGCCTGATCTTGCCTTATTTATCGCTGATTTAGTTTCTTCATAACATAAGCACAACTTTCGTACACCAGATAAAGTGACTGATCCACCAACCTGTCTTGCAATTTCAGCATAAGAGAGATAATTTTCTCTCAATATGATAATTCTGTTTCTTTTTGTAGGTGTCTAATCAGTTCTTATTGTTGATGACATTGATTTAAATTATTTGCATTAAGAGAAAAATAGAAATATTAAAAAAAAAAAACAAAAAAAAAAACATTATTCTATTTAGTTACACTAGTATTCACCCTTCTGTAAAATTCATTCCTGCAAAATACCGCTTTTACAAATCAAAATATACTACAGTTTAGTTAAAGACATTTGATTGGTTCTCAGAACAGTCATTGTGACTGGCTTGGAAGCTTTTACTGCAATGCACTTCATCATTCATGACTAATTGTGTTTGTATTTTAGACTAAAATAAGCGTAACTGTTTTTGTGATGCAGATATTTTAATTTTTTTAATTGAATTCTATATTAAATTTATTTGAATTTGATATATAAACATTTGTAATTAAGTGAAAATTAATATATCCCAATGCACACAAAGTTATAAAACATGAAAATTTCAAAAAATGTCCACAATTTTGGCCACCACTGTATATATAAGCATAGTAAGCGTAATAAATTTCTATTGATAAAAGAGAGTAGGGATTCTCTTATTTTCTCATTGCACTTTTACAAATAAATATATATCAATAAACTAGAGTTGAAGAAGAATTAAAAAACAATGACATCTGCTTAAGGGGAGTGACTCTTCACTCACATGAAAATACCTCTTCACTAATGTTAAACCTATGGCCAGGTTATTTTCGAATTTTTCATTTAAATTTGAATATTTTTAAATGATTTTTTTTTCATTGGATAGCTGAGTTCGATCTCTAATAGGACCATTTTGTACTTTTAATTTTTATTGCAGATTTTTTTAATGAAGGTACTTTCACTTTCAAAACCAGTTCTGAAAGTGAAAGTATCTTTAATAAAAAAGTCTGCAACCGAAATCAAAAAATCACAAAATAGCCATATTATAGATCTAGCTCAGCTATACTATGCAAGAAAAATCATTCTAAAATAATCAAATTTAAATGAGAAACTTGAAAACAACCTGGCCCATAGGTTTAATGTTAGCGAAGGGGTGTTTTCAAGTGAGTGAAGAGTCCCCTTAACAGCTAAAATACATTATGAAGTAATGCAGAGGATAAAAAGAGCTAATCAGTATCAAAATGCTAAGCACACCAGCAACTTCTTCAGCAGAGGTTTAAAGAATGTTTTTTTTTTTTTTTTTTAACTTATGCACAACAGATAGATAAATCAGGAATTGAAAAGGCAGCAAAAGTTTTAAAATTTGAAGCACAGAGTGACAATAATGTCCAATGAAAGGTAATAATGCTAATTTTTAACATTTTGTGAAATTAACATGGATTACAGATGTGACTGGCTATTCTTATGATATAGTTACTCTGTCTCCCTCAGTGTGTATGAATTAATATATATATTTATATATTTTAGGCATACATATACATAAGTTTAGATTTATGCAATAACAGTAATTTTACAAAGCATAGTTTCAAAAAGAGCTGTCATAATATTTGATTTGTTATTTGCGCTGGTTATATTAACCTGTTAGGGACCATGGGTGCATATATGCATCCTCATCAAGTGCTTAAAACGCTTGAGTTTGATACCAGTAAAAAAGAAAAGTAAAATTGATTTTATTTAATTACAACATTTTTGTGATTTACAAAGTTAATTCAAATAGTTAACAAAAAGTGGTGCCAAACAAATAAAATTCATGTAAAAGATGCTGGTCCTGAATGGGTTAATGAAGCTACTGTGTTTTATTTTTTTACAATTAATTATAATTTTATTTAAAAAAAGATAAACAAATTTATACCATTTAATATAGTCATCTAATTGAAGGAATGTTTTGGAAACCTTAAATTCTTGATAAACATGAAATATTTTAACACAGAAAAAAAAAAAAAAAAAAAAACCATAAAACACTGATAAAAAAAAGAAAAGCAAAATCAGATTACATTAAAAATAATAATAAATAAATAAAAGCAAAATCTGACATTAAAATATATATATATATATTTAACTAAAAAGAATTTTTTTTTTTTTGTAAGGAGGGGTCTCAACTCTCCTCCTTCCATTATACATGAAACAAAACCCGTTATAATGGCAAAAAACACCTGTAAAATATATATATATATATATAAATTTGTTATATATATATATGTTATAAAATTTTATATATATAAATTATATAAATTTTATATATATTTATATAATTTATAATTATATAAATAATAATTATATAAATTTATAATTAATATAAATAATATTTATTATTTATTTTATATTTATTATAATATATAATTATATATTATAATAAATATAATATATAATTAAATAATTAATAATAATAATAATTTATAATAATAATAATTAAATAATTAATAATAATAATAATAATAATAATTAATAATAGTAATAATAATTAATAATAATAATAATTAATAATAATAATTAATAATAATAATTATTAATTATAAATAATAAATATATTTATTTAATATTTATTATTTATTTATTTATAATATTAAAATAATATTTATAATTTTATAATTATATAAATTTTATATATATTTTATATATTTAGAAAATTTTATAAAATTTAGAAAAAAAAAGAGAAACTGAATTTCCAACGTGATCAGTATGACTTTGATGTGTTGATAGTGGGTATTTTGGTGAATTTAACTGCAACAAGCACATAGCCATGGCATCCAAAAATTTATTGTAGCAGTGGTTTTTTTTTTTTCTCTTAATTACCACAGATTCCTTTTCTTATTTCCTCTGTCTTTGTGGACACCCCAGTTTTTTAAAATTCTGGAATGATATGTGGATTTTAGGCATTTTCAGATTTTAGAGTTGTAGATTTTTTAGATTATAACTGTATATAAAACAAATTGTGACTGTATATATATAAATTGTGACTGTACTTGACTGTATATAAAAAAATTGTGATAAATATTAGTTTGCAGGTTTAATTTGAATAGCATTTTGCCTAAAATGCTTAATGAGTTGAATGCCACAAATTACAATGAAGTGGTTTTTTTGGCAGACAGTTACAAAGCAGTATTCAGTGTTTATCGAGTCTTTGCATTTCTCAGCATATTCAGTGTTTTTGCAATTCTCAATCGTGGCAAAGTTTATTAATTTTATACATTTTTAATTAAAAAATATGAAATATTAGTTATTTTTATACATTGAACGCCAAACTGAAATCACTAAACTTGTCTGAGGGATCATGAGGTTCTTTTTTTAAGCACATGGTAATAAATTATCAATAGTTCATAGCAATAAATTGTCTACATGAAAATATGGATGGCACATGTATTGGTGTGGTTTGGTGCCAAGGGAAAATTTCTGGCACACATATTTGAGTGCCACAGCAGTCAATGTGTTAAAGAGATTTTTAGCTTTTACAAATATTTTTAATTTTTTTTTTTTTTTTTAAAGGAGTAAAAGCTATAGGGGGTATGAGGTGCAATTCTTACTCCTTAAAAAACAAGTAGGAAGCCTGCTTTTTCAGAATTTAGTGTCACCCCCAATGAGGAAAAAAAAAATTATTATTGTCACGAGGAGGAACTGTCGAATTTCGGCGAAGGAAAATGTTTAAGAAGGAATTGTTTCATTAATTTATAATAAACCTACAAAATTAGTTACAATAAAAAATGCATCTTAAATAGGTTAGGCTAACTCTCAAACAAATATTTTAACCTCAAGGTCACGGCTCTTCTATAAAGACACTCTAAATTTTTGTAAAACTTTGTGTTTTATCCCTGTGTGATTTCAATTCCGTGATTTTCAAAAGTGAAGCATTTCCACCAGTGATGAATTTCAAAGCCGGTGGAGTGAAAATGGTGCACTTCTACAAACCTTATTTAAATTTTAAGACTTAAAATACACGGTTTTATTTTATATTACATGACGTCATTTGCATTCGCTGAAAAATTCCACATTTACAATCCAGTCTTAAACAACATCTATAGAAAAATATGTATATTACGTTGCTATCAGGAAATACTACACAAACCCAGCAAAAAGTAATGGTGTAAATTCAACAAAAAAGAATCGGCTATCTAATGATTCATATGCTTTCATTTGTTTGTAAGAATAATATGGATACTTAAAATTAAACATAGTTTATAATGTTTTATCAGAAATCATTCATTTATATTTTTTCAAAATAGCACATATTTTAATTGCATTTCTCTCCCCTCCCCCCATTGTTATGAGAAAATGGCAATCAAAAGATGAAGTAATCTACTATTTTCCATTTACTTTCGACAGAAATGGAGTACTTCAGGTGCCACCTTTATAGAAATGAAATTAAAAACTACAAAAAAAAAAAAAAAAAAAAAAAAATCCATATCTCAAAAATAAATTGAGATGAAGTTTTCAAAAAAATTGCAGTTAAAATTACTTTTTTTCCCGATACAAAGATGTAAAAATTGCAAATGTATGAGGCTTAGAAGTTAAAAAAAATTGCAGTAGAGATTATCAGTATTTAAGCGAACAATGATACACCTGTTTTGTTATACAGCTAGCTTATGTAACATAATGTTATTTTTTAGTGACGACTCTTTCAGCAGAATATTTCAGGGTATTTCAGGGAAGCAGATATTTCACGGTATGAATTGAGAAGATTTGAAATGATTTATTAGTTATATTAACTGTCACTGCAAAATAACAAATGTTATAGTAATGTTTCCAAGAAGTATATTAATGAGTTCTAAAAATTTTAATCTGTGTGGTGTTGTAGGTGGATAAAGAGTAAAAATTTCAGGAGAAGGGTGACTTAGTTGAAACTTAAAAAAAAACTGGAATCAGCAAAAACACGAAGAATTTCCTACTCATCATGGGACAAAGCTTGTACTGATTTGGCGATCACCATTCAATTTTACAAATTTCTTGACTTTTCCAGTTTTTGGATAAAATACTTGAATTCCCTGACTTATTTGCCCACTTTCCAACTTCCCTGACTTTTAGAAGTGGTGTAGCAATCTGGATGAATGAATATTTTTCAAAAACATTAAGAATAGAAATTTGAATTGATCAGTCTGGTATCACATACATGGGTTGATGATAAGCATTTATTGCAACATAGCAAAATTATAACAATAATAAAAAAAAACATACATAAGGAAGCTCTTTTATTTTGTCCAATAGATTTACAATTCATCATTCAATTTATTTTCCACACAATTTTAAATAAAATCTTTTGAAGTAACCTTCAAATAAAATAAAATACATAAAATATACATATTAAAATATTTAAAAAGATCAACATTTTTATCTTTACACATAAGGTCACAAATTTATAGATTTAAATAGTCCATAATTACAAATGTGAGGAGCAATGTCAAAATGAACAAGGTTAGTAAAGTGAGTAATGATGTTGATTTACGATTTGGAATGTGGTGAATAATGATGTGATTGTCCACAGATACACTGATTAGAGAGGTTTCGTGACCACCGGTAATTCTTCGAGATTCTTCAGTAGAAGGCAAAAAATGTAGAGAGGTGACAAAAACCCCATGGACATAGTCAAAACTACGAATACACTAAAGAAAAGTAAAAATAAGTTATATTATAAAAGATAGGATATTTATACATAACAAAATTAATGCATTGCTGACCAGCACCATTGCCAATTTAGTACTTTTTTATGCAAAATATTTACCAGAAGTTAAGTTTTCCAACCGTAGTTTTAGCTTTATTTAATTACAGACATTCCAGAATTAAATAAACTAAAGATTATTACTCAAAAATTCTGGTATGATCAAGGTGTTCTGAATTTAAAAATATGTTAAGTCACTGATGAGTATCTTATACTCATCACTGGTGGACAAGGTGTTAACACTGTTAGCATAGTTTTTCATTCATTACAACAGCTTTTGTAAAATGTAAACATGTACAGGTAAGAAAATAAAGGATTTATAACAAGCTGGATTCATGGTTTGTTGGTTGAAAAATTAGAGTAAGCAAAATAGAAATTGTAATCTACTACATTCTAACCTACAATATGTTAGCCAACGACCTTTAACACCTTCTTGGTCAGTGTTTGATGTCGTACGTTTTTGTTTTTGTTTTTTTGTGCCCATATGGTTTGCATCAGATGCCATGTGGCAAATAGAAAAATTGCATCGCTGAAGGTGAATTAATGTTATTTTCTGCATTCTTTTTTATTTCTGAATATTATTAAGAAATAGCGCAACTACAGTCTTATTATTTTTATTTTATGTAATGTCAGCATTCACAATGATGGACGATTCTCGAGAATTTACAAATGGAAAAAAAATCACCATCATAAACAAGTAAAAGTTTAATTTAAAAAATCAAAAAACCCGACTGCGTAAAAAGCAAACTAATTAATTATTTCTCATCAGTGTGAAACTATTTTTTTTATAATACTTACATATATTTTTTATTTACATTTATTGATGACTTCTAAGTTGTATTTAATTGTTAGCTCCTATCTATAAAAGCTGTTTTGATGAGGCCTACAGAATTCTGTGATGGTTAGAGTTGCAGTAAAGCTAGGGATCCTACCTACACAACTTCCAGGTAGTGTAATATTTAAACGGAGCTTCTGACTGTAAAATAGTCAATGAAACATCATCTTCATTTTGAAAGACCTATCCAATGATATGCCACTCAATAGGGTGGATAAAAAAAAATTTCGTCTCTATCGCCATTTTGTATTTATAAAAATAAATCCTAGCCTATAACCATCAGACGGTTAAGACGAATCGATAGAGACCTCATTCATTAAAATCCATCCAGCCGTTGGGATGTTTTGAGGGTATAAAGAAATCCACATATCCAGATACACACAAAAGACACATAACCCTTCTTGGCAGTCGGGTAAAAACACAATCGATAGAGTCATCGATTAAATCTCAGAGTCAATAATCGAGATGTTCTACAATCAGTTATTAAAATCATAGCTTTAACAGCCTTTTAAAGTAGTTTTTAGTATAAACGTGGCAATTGAAAACAGATGGAATAAAAAACATAAATCTATGTAAATTTAGCATTTACATAACTTTCATAAAAAAGGCCCTCTTCTACAATCTTCATTTGAAGCTGAACGAAAGATGGTGAAAAAGACAACAGCAGTAATATAGTTAGCTGCTATTGTTATTTTCATTCCATTTCAATTGATGTAAGGTTTCCTAATATGAAGCCTTCAAAAAGTAGTATTCTAAAATTTGTTAATCTTAATATAACTTGTTTTGTATACATCTTATTAGATTTTAAGCCTCTCAAAAGAGATATTAATCCCTAAACCTACTTCCCCCTCTGCACTAGTGGTTTTTGACAATAAACATATTATTACAAATGTGCTATTTCAAGAAAACAACTTTAATATTACACTATCTCTGCTATAGTATTTATCCTTTGAATATTATACCTTTATTAACGAATATATACCCATATTCATGCTGACTCATTCCAGTTCACCTGCAGACGATTGTTGATAAGATCGTATTGGATATCGTATAAAAGCAACTGTATAACTGGAGTCATTGAGAAACATTTGACGCAATTGAAAAAAATCGAGATGCCCATACAGTTGGAAAGATAGATAAAAACATCTTGTTATCGCCCATTACTAAATTATTGTTGCATGTCATAATGGCTTTTATGGTGGATTCAGACAGCGAGTCTGAAAGTAGAGAATTCAATCAGAAGATGATAATCCTGATTTATTTAGTGATGACATTTGATAAATAAGACTATTTTTTAAATTTAAAAGTTAGATGCATTGCAGAAAACACTGGAGATCAATGAATGACATACTACATGTAGGATCGCCACTAAATCAAGCAAAAAACTGTGTAACATATTAATTTTCAGCAATAAAAAAAAAATGCTTTTAGGATCGGAAATGTGAAAAAAAAATCTGACCAAGAAGGGATTAAAGATTTTGCCAATGCTAGCAAGAAAAAAAGTATCAGACACAAGATGCAAAGAAAATGCATTATTTAATAAAAAACTATAGATTCTGCTAGTAGCTGGTAGTCACTGTAATTAATGAATAAGTTCATGTAAATTTGTATTATCCATTGTCTAACTTACTATGGACTGATAATAGTTGGGCAATAAAAATTCAAGAAGAAAATGTAATCTAGCTTGCATAAACAAAGACAGAATCTATTCTAAGAAATAAAGTAATCATAATAGGTAAACATACATAAAAAAAAATATATACAGTCGAACCCAATTAAGACGTGTTTCAAGGGACTAAACAAAAGTTGTGTATTAAATGTGATTTGCATAATTTTGTAAGAATTGATCGTTTTTACTTGTCTAATCATCTAAATAAGCTTTAGTTTATATGTTTATGGTTGAAAGTTGCATCTTTAATGCATACTTAGATTAAGATGTAATTGTGTTCAAGTTAAACTCATTGTTTGTCTTTATAGAACCCACAGGAATAATAACTGAAAATAAACGTGTATTCAAATATAACCTTACTGTCGATATTAATACCTCAAAACAAGAAATAAAACAACAGTACTTTTTCCTACTAGCCTAATTTCATTTAACGCAAACCAAAGATATTAAATCTTTGCAGCACAACCCAGTTAAAATAATAATATTTAGTACTTTTAATAATAAGTATGCTTAATTTGTTATATAATGAGAAAAAACTATCTATGTTAATCTTTGTGTAAAGATATTAGTATGGCAAAAGGTAAACAAAACATAGAAATAAAAGAAATACACAAAAGCAGTTGCTTTTGTTCAGTCTTCAAAAGGTTCAGTACTTTTTTTTCTTGCTCTGGTCTTAGTTCAAGATCTGCTAATTTATTGGGGCTTTTTATTCAACTATCTATCAATATTTCCGATTAGTATTATTCACTTTATTTAATCAGCAGTGTCAGTTAAGTGGATTTTTTATTGCAATATCTATCTCTATTTCCGAATAGTAATAGTCATCTTCCTGTCATTAAATAAATAAGCTATTACTAATTGGAAATAGTAGTACGTATTTAAATAAAAAAATCTGCTAAATTGGCAACACTGGAGAAGAGTACATGAATTTACATGTGTCTATGAATTCACATATTAACCGAGATTTTTTGCCCAAAGGGACCGAACTTAATCATGTGTTAAGCTGGATCATGTAATAACTGTTTGCATATTAAGCGGGATTGCATAATAACCATTTGCATATTAAACAGGATATTAACACTTAGTCTTATGGACGATGTTCAAGGGACTGGAAAAAATCTGCATATTAAGTGGGATCATGTCTTATCCTCCTTTTTTAAAAGTCAGTTAATAAATCTTCAAAATGTAAATTTATTTATTAAAAATGTAATGATTATTACGGATAGCTAAATTAATATGAAGATCATAAACATTTTTGAAAAGGTAATTTATTGCATCTTAAAATTTGTGACACATATAGGGTACCTCAAAAAACTTTTGACTCATTTTAAAAACTAACATAAAAAAAAAAAAAAAAAAAAGATAAGAACTTGAAATTCACAGATTTATTAGCTTAGCTGATATATTTATTATATTACATGCTTATTAGTAAAGTGACAATTGAAAAAAAAAGTTTCAAAGTCAAAAAACTTTCTAGCATGAATGTAATTTTTTTCTTTTCTTTTTTTAATAGATCAGAAGAAATTATTCTTTTTTGTGTGTGTTTCACAAATGCTCAAATCAAGCTGATAGCCAACACTAAATTTTCATGACACCCTCATTTACATAAATACCAAGGATGAAGTACGATTTTTTTTAAAATAAAAAATTACAAAACACTCTACAAACATAATTGATAAATATTATACAACCCTCCAACAGTCTACTTTACATTGTAATTGAAATCCAGAAAAAATTACTAAATTATGACTTTTGTTCAATATTCAAACTAATAACCCCTTTAAAATAATTCCACTTTGAACATCTTGTTAAGATATCAAAATATCACTAGATTTTATTTTTAGTATGAACCCAGAAATAGTAATACAGTAGACTTCCTCAAATCTGCAAAGCTTGGGACCAGAATTTGTGCAGATTTTAGAATTTTGTGGATTCCTGGTACTATTGTTTTTTTGTTTACATTTTTTAAGCAATAATTTGAATGTAATAATGCAATCAAAATTATAATGAATGCTTGCAATAATAAAATAATTAAGTACAGTAATAAATTATAATGACAAAAATTAAGATACTTTTAAAAATGATTAAATATTAAAAGTAAAGGTCAAGTAAATAATTAATAGTGTATAATTAAACATGCATAATAAAGATGAGATACACTTTTGATGAATTATGGAATGAAACTTGCTTCATAAAGGCACCATACTAATTCACATTAAAATTATAAAGTAAGGAGGTTTTATTTCAGGTTTAGCCAGTCTTAATCACGAAAAAAGCTTGATTAATACATACATATATTTGGTAAAAAGATTGTGATTACCAGTGATATCAGCAATATCTTGATTTTTTCAGAAATAAATTTATAATTCCTTCATGGAAAACAATGAGTTCAGTCATATTATTGAGAAAATACATACAGAATGATATAAAACTAAAAAATTCTGTAATTTTGCCCCTACATCCGAACTGAGAGTTTCATTGTTTACATCTGTGATTATGTGCAAATTTTAGGCATTTGCAGATTTTAGGGAGTCTACTGTACTGAGAAAAAAGTATATAAGCTTACTTGTAAACTAAAAGCAATGAAGATCTTTATACTCCCACTTTGAGTACCAAGTGCTAAAAAATGTCCATTATCACTAGAAAGAGACAATAAATATCACTAAAAAAATACAACTATTATAAAAATGACAAAAAAAAAAAAAGTTCACTCAATTAGGAAAATTAAGTCAAAATTCTATCAATAAAAAAGATCTAAAGTTATAGAATAACATACAATTAACCATTATCTAAATTAGGTATTTTCAACCTTTCATGTACAAGGGCCACATAAATATACTCTTAAAGTTGTGCAGGTACCATATATGTCAGTTAAATAATGTAGGCAAGAAGTGTATCTGGGCATTCTCACAATCTTTTGACTTTGAGGAATAAAAATCTGGTGAAATTAAACTTGCATAATTTAGTTAATAATGCAGTTTAAACATTTTAAACTTATAGACAAATGCGTTAATGATTCAAAATAAAGAAAAAATGGTCAGCTGAGAATTTTTTTTTATTTAACTGAGGTTTAAGTTAAACTTAAGAGTTTAATTTTCCTTACCATTTTACCACTAACTTTTTATTTTCTTCTAAATTTTTACTTAATGAATTTGCATAGTACCAACAGGACATTCAAATAAGAAATAATAACAATGTAGTATTTTTAGTAAAACAATTTGGTATAGCATTGTCTTAAAGGGGTATTAAAGAAGGAACGGTAAAGAAAAAAAAAGGGGACAGTATAGGCATAGGAAAAAACGAAAGGATAGGGGAAAAAAAGGGATGGTAAGGATGGAACAGTAAGGAAAATTACCACCTATTTTTAGGCAAATCATGTTAAGACTAAGTGATAGCCACAATGTTAATTGATTTTTAGAAACAATTATTTACATTGGATTAAATTAAAAAAAAAAATAATTTACCTCGAAAAGGGCAGGAATAAACCTTGGGGACGGTAAGACTATGAATAAAAATATGATGCTTGAAATTGATATTTAAATGCTGATTTAATTTTGCAGTAAATTTCTTGGCAAAGAATTTTAGAAATTCTCTCTCTAGCATACTTCTGCACGACAGAAAAGTTGAAAAAAATTCTGTGGCTGCATCTGAAGTGATTTTCTGTATAATTTTAGCATGGAATCTAAAACCCGAGGACAGAGTTTAAAAAAATAAACAATAAAAATGTGTGCAGGTTAATTTTTTGCTACATATTTATGTAAAACAATAGTTCCAGTTTCGAAAAAAAAATTACATTGAATTACTTTTATTGAAACAATTTTATACAGACAGCTCCAAACTTAAAAATCAGCATCAGGGACATGGGACGGTATAGAAATTTCCTGGTATATTTGTACCCTTAACATTGTCCAAAACTTATTTATCTCGTTAATATTCTTATACAGTCATGCAATGGGATTTTTCCCAGTATGTGAAAAAAAAAGCCCGCAAGAATATGTACTAAAATAAAAATTATTATTGAGGGACTTAAAAGTCGAAAGATTGTGAGAATGCCCCATCTATGCCTAGATTACAATATCAGGACTTGGTGTTATACGGATGTAAAATTACAGAATTCTCACTTTCCCTGATTTCGTCCCATCGATTTTGTCCTCAACTCATCATGGTGTGTGAAAATAGTGCTTGATTGCCAATTCCTCAGTGTTTACCGCTACTTCTTCGGTGTTTACTTCTGAGTGCAACACCATAGTTCATCTTCATTTGCCAGCAATGTTGTATGTACAGTCAGGGCTATCACTAAGACTTTTTAAAGCGGGAAAGGGGGGAGGGGGGGAAGGACCTTAAATTACCAAAGTCAAATTTCAGTATGTTCCAACTCATTGAAAAGCTAAAATAAATAGTTCTCGCTAATTTATTAGCATATTTTCACATTTGTATCTTACTAATTGATGTATCATGAACTAATATTAATTAATTAATCTTAAAAATTCATAAATAGTTGGGCCTTGTTATCCTGACATTCCTGGACCCGAAAAGGTGTCATCATGTATGTGGAGTGTCGTGATAGCTCGAGATGCAAAAGGTCATATTTTTATATGAATTTATGACCATTAATTTATTTTAAGGCAATTTTCTTCTATTCTTGCATTTTTAATATATATATATATATATATATATATATTTGATTTCAAAAATACAATTGGCGGGCATGATTTCTCATTTAATTTTATAATAAAAAATCAAATACATTTTTTGTTTTTCTTTAAAGCCACATAATTTTCATGAAAAAAGCATCAAAGTGAGCATTTGAGCCTGTTTTTGTACAAAAGTGATGAAAAAGTGGAATGCGAAAGCCCATTGGCTGAAACTCGAGTTCTATTATAGCGACAGAAAAATGGTAAATGTCATTCAATGCATTTTTACTTGAATAGTCATGTCTCCAAATTTCATTCGCTTTCATGGAAAAATAGGCTTCAAAAGTGTGTTAGAATGTTTTGTTTCAGCCAGTGGACATTTTGAAAATAGCCTTAAGAGAGGGAGAGAAAAAAAAAGAAACTGATCTAAACTTGTATCTCTTGTATCCAATATCAAATGATTTATGCGTCAAAAAATATGTTTTACCATGTTCTTTTGATTGCTGCTTACTTAGAATTTTTTTTCATTATTACACTGGTTCATGTCACAGTGTCTGGATTTTAGAGTTTAAAGCTGGGGATGTCCTATAAAGGATGCAGACCACATGGTCATTTAGTTTTACCAGGCACAAAAGTAGAAAATGGAAAAAAAAATTCTATCAAAATGATGACAAACTCTTATAATTTAGACACATTTTAACAGATATTTATACCATAAAATGAAATATAAATGTAAGTATGGTTGTTATTTTCTTTTTGTAACTTAGAAAATATTAAAAGCAAAAATAAATTTAAACAAACGATGTATAATGTATAAAAATCAATGTATAATTCATTCATTCAAAAAACGAGAATAGAAAACACTTTGCTAAAGGTGTAAATCCAAATATATCTGATGAATTTATATCACAGTGATTAATTTTTCAAAACAAATATTATTATGTTTTTTTTTTGACTGTTTAAGATTTTTCTCTTTCTTCCTAAAGGAAAAAAAAAAATATTCTTTATGCTAAATATATGCAAGTCAATGAGATTTTTTACTCCAGAAACACATTTCCAAATATCTGAAATTATTAAAAGTGTTGCATAAATGAGATATAATATTCTATACCAAAAAAGAAATCTTATGCAAACCTTTTTTTCCTTTTAAAATCTAAGAAAAAAATTCACTTTGAATAGGCACTTTAAAGAACTTCATTCGAGGACATGAGTTTCAAAACTCGCTTATCCAGAAAAACAAATTTTGGGAAATTGCAAAAAATCTCTGGCCTGCGTCCATTGGTTTTCATTGTAAACCAAGATTTTACAATGCAGAAATACAAGACAAAAATAGTTTTTTTGCAGATTGTAGTATATTTTCGATACAGGTTCACCAATACAATAGATTGATAAAGAAAACTTGATTTTTTAAATTTTGGATAAGGCACGTTTTAAAACTCCCGTCCTCATGTACATAATGATTGACATGTCTTGACATGTATTATCACCAGGGTTCTCACTGCCGCTCGCCATTGCACCAAAATGTTTCATTTGGCGAATAAACGGACGATTAGACTCGCCAAATTGCGAGTGCTCTGTTTTCGCTCATCTTTTTTCTGGTTATGCCAGTATAGGTGACACTCGTATTTGAATTATTGGAAGATTAATGTCGCTTATCATGTTCAGTCGTACCGCACCATTTACATTATTTTTAACAATAGTAACCCAACACCAGTTCGATTTAGCATTAGCCAAGCCACAGTAAGGGTTATGCGGACAGTGTCAAATCACCATGTGCCAATCTAATAGGTGATGTCAGCTAATCACTATGTCTGCAAAAAGAAATTCTAGAAAAACAAAGTTTTTCAGACATATTTTCAATTTTTCAGAATTCATTGAATGTAATATCTTAAAATTCTGAATTAAGCGGGATTGGAAGTTTTATTTCATAATATTTTATTGAGTTAAATCGGGTTTGGAATTTTTCTCTTGAACACGCAAAACATTTAGAATATAGCTATTTTCTTTTTAGTTTCTGTAGTGGATAATTAAATTTAGATGAATAACTGATTTATAAGCAGTTATGAAAACTTTATTTTAAACATATTGAAAAAAGGGGAGGTCGTACATTAAGGAGTTAAATGATCGCATTTTCAATGTTTTATGACGAATTTATTTTACTATCATTTCATTTGGCGAGTGTTTTTTATTTCTGATTAGCCAAATTACTAACACTGGTGAATAGTCGCGAGAACCCTGATTATCACCCTTAACATTTCTGACCATCAGTTCGGATACATCCTCAATGTTGCTAGATGGAATCTCACCTAATAGCCATAGTTGATAACATGTCTTTTCCTGTTGAGATATTTTTTTCCAAAGAAAACGTTTTTGTGTCCCATTTGCACAAATAGGATTTAAGAGGAGGTTTTCTTCTTACTGCAGGATTTAATGTACAAAACAAAACTATGTCATTTGAATCCTCTACCGAGCCAAACCTACAAAATAAAAAAAACAGTATGTACAGGGTAAGGAGAATAAAAAAGAAAATATTTTATGTAATATTATAAAAAATGCTTAATTTTTCAGTGACAATACTGGTGTAAATTTTGCGACAAACATGATATTTCTTACACTTTAGCTTTACATATGGCACCGAAATTAAAATTAGATTTTTAATATTGATATGCATGTCTCCAGAATATTCTTTTTCATTTAGCAAAACATGTTTTAAATCCTTTGTGGCCTACAATATTATTTTTTTCAATTTTTGCATAACATAACAATTAATAATAGAACCCCAGATATATCCAAAATGCATGTTAAAAAGTTTAGCACCACTTTCAGTTAAGAAGGGCCTTATTTATTTATTTATTTATTTTTTTTTTTTTTGAGGTGGGGTATGAAATCTAACCCGTAGGCTTGGTAGAAAGAAAAAATATTTTTACATTCATATACTTCTTATAAATAACATAAAATATATCAAATCCATAACTATTTCCCAAAGTGAAAAATTTTCAAAAAAATAAAAAATAAAATAAACACAATTTTTCAAATCAAAATTTGCAGTGAAAAACTATTGATTTTACATAAAAATTATATTATGTATAGCTTCACAAATAAGATACTATTATTTTTTTTGTTAAAAGATGGATTTTTTTAATAGTCATCTTTATGATATTCATTAAAGTTAATGATGAAAAAAAAAAAAAAAAATAGCAGTCTCACTGCGAGGATGATACAGGTTAAAGGGTTAACACACATGGGCATTTCTTTATCTGATTTAGTGTAAATGAATGGTTTTTAGTTTTCAGGTCTACTAGCATCAAAATTTTAAAAGTGGTTTCTTAAAGGGCAAATACACTACACTCCCTCAAGTCCTCACAGCTTGGGGCCAAAGGAGAGGTTCTGCAGATTTCTGGTCATTGCTTTGTTTACATTTTTTAACAGTAATTTGAACGGAATAATGCAATCAAAATTATAATGAATGATTGCAATGTAGTAAAATATTAAAATAATTAAGTAAAATAATAAACTGAAACAATAAAAATCAAGATAGTTTTAAAAATGATCAAATTATTAAAAGTAAAGGTCAAGTAAATAATTAATAGTGTAAAATTAAATATGCATATTAAAGATGAGATACATTTACCTTGAATTATTCAGTGAAATTTGCCCCATAAAAGTACCCTACTAATTTACACCAAAATTATAAAATAAGGGAATTTTATTTCAGGTTTAACAAGACATAATAACCAAATAAGCTTATTTGGTAAAAAGATTGCGATTCCCAGTGATATCAGCAATATCTTGAATTTTTTCAGAAATAAATTTATACTTCCTTCATGAAAAAGCATGAGTTCAGTCATATTAATGAGAATTACATATTAAAATATACATATTAAAATACAGACGGAATGATATAAAAATAAAAAAGTCTGTATTTTCGTCCCTATATCTGAACTGAAAGTTCCATTGTTTACATCTGTGGTAATGTGCGGATTTTAGATGTTTACTGATTTTAGGGTTGTGGATTTGAGGGAGTCTACTGTATTTTATAAACATTTCACTTATATCATTTGTTGCTTAATTGACTTATATCATTTATTGCTTAATTATATTGTAGTGGTTCCCAAACCTTATTGTTAGGGAAAGCACCTTACGCGTTTGAATTTTCTTTGCAACTCACCTAATAATACATAGTTGTTTTATACTTTTTTTTACCCTTATTTTCAAATAGCAATTTAGGTCTTATTTAATTGCAGAAATTCTGGAAGTAATAAAGGTGAAGATCACACTATTCGGAAATGCTAGTAACAAAAAATCATATAAGTTGGCAGCTATGCTAATATGGGTGTTTACAAAGCTTTTTCTGTGATCTATTCTACAGAAAAGGTGAATTTCTGCATAAAATTTGTTAACATAAAGAGTACTATATAATTCTAACGTGAAAGTCGAATTAAAAAAAAAAAAAAAAAAATTCTTCCACTACCTAAGAACAAATGATTTATGATAATGTTTTTCATCAATGAGAATGTCTATATTAATGTTGAAAATTGGCAATGTTAATTTTAGCCTCAAGTTGTTCTATACATCAAGTTTATTTCTGTATTTATTTTTCAAAAAATGGTAACATTTTGGGTTTGTTATATTTTTATAGTGTTTAGAATAATGATATACTTTAAAAACCTGATCAATCGTTTTGCAACTTATATAAATACCATAACCTACCAGTGGCTTGTGACCCATGGTTTGAGAATTGCTGTTATTTTGTACAGTGTAAAAATGGTGAACATATGGCACATGTGCCCAATTTTGCATGCAAATTGATTGTAGATAATAACATTCACTCTAAAGGAAATTTCCAATTTTATGAACTAAAATATTGCTTAAGATGTACAGACAATTAAAAAAAATAATTTTTTTTTGGATGAATTACTGCATTGTAAATTTCAGTTTAGGCATTGTGTAGCCTTTAAAAAAAAAAAAAAAAAAAAAAAAATCATTCGGCACATAGCCTTGCAAAGTTATTTTGCTTTTTTATAAAATGCAAAGAGGTTCATTTCTTCAGTTTCATTTTCCATAACACTTCAAACAATAAAATGCCCAATGGATCCATTTCTATAATCTAGTTACTAAAAATGGTAAAATAACAACCAAATTCAGCTCGTAAAGGACAGTAAAAAAATCTTTAAAAAAAAATTATTAATATGGATTTCAATGTGACTGTCTATATTACTGAGCTCAATCATAACATTAAATAATTTAGCAGTAGTGTCACAGTTGTACAGAAAAACAGAGAGTATAGGCTAGAGCCGGCGAACCTTTCACATCCATGTGCCAATTTTTTCTAAAAAATATTTTACATGATCATGACGTGCCAACCAATTTAGTGCATCAAAGTATCAAAATTAATAAAAATATTGATTTTAGGATTTAAAATATTACATTGAGTAAAAAGTTTTCTGCCAAGGGGAGATGCCTTCGCACCAACATTTGTCATTTACGTGGTTGTTAGCCTTTCAACAAACTAATTTTTGTATTCGAAAGGTGACCATAAGACCTACATGACTGTGTAAGTTGTTTATTAAAAATTTATTATTTTGTGCTTCAAAAAAGTGTTTAAGATGTGTGCTATCATGTCAGCAGATCAAAACGATTATGTACTATGAGTTCCGTAACAAACTCAGTGTGACTGAATGCCACAAAAAAATGTATGGAAGTTTAGACATCAATACTGTTTCTTATGATACCATCAAAGTTTGGTTGATGGGGGGGGGGGGATACATAAGTACTCATGCAATATGCTTAGCAGTGGGCGGAGCTATTGACATTGCATTATCAATGAATTATTAGGTATGGTGGGCCTTTTTCCTCATTTTAAGTGTAACATATTGAATTTACACATCAGGCTAACTTTGTAAAATAAAACTATCAATTTTCTAAAGTTAAACTTACACTATGTGCAAAACTACTTAAAAGATGACAGAATACTAAAAAGATGTTAAATTATTTTAATACCTTAGTACTTTCAACTATAAAAAAAACATAGTCTTCGTCTGAGGAATATAAGAAATACAATTGTTGTTGGCGTCTAATTTTCAAAATTCACATAGATGGTGACGAAAGGAGTGAAAGTTGAAGTTAATTTTTAGATCCGGAAAACATTAATAAATAAAATAAAATTAATGTTTTTTGGATCTAAAAATTAACTTCAACTTTCACTCCTTTCGTCACCATCTACATGAATTTTGAAAATTAGACACCAACAACAATTGTATTTCTTATATTCCTCAGATGAAGACTATTTTTTTTTTTTTTTTTTTTTTTTATAGTTGAAAGTACTAAGGTATTAAAATAATTTAACAGCTTTTTAGTATTCTGTCATCTTTTAAGTAGTTTTGCACATAGTGTAAATTTAACTTTAACTTTTTAAAGATGAATTAAGCATTTCTATGTATTTATTTACTGATATCAATTTTCTTTATGTGTTTTTAGTTAAACCATCTTTGTGATTTCTGCAATTACCCCCAGTAGGCCCACCCTGTACCACAGGTTGGGAACCGCTGATCTAGAGCCATGGGTATAGACAAGTGTGCTGCAAAAATTCTCACTGAAGTTTTTATCAAGATGTTACAAATTAACAAAGATATCATTACTTTAAAATGCCATATTTGATATTCTGTAATTTACTATGTAATGAGGTTTATTGCTTGAATACTGTTTAAAAAATTATGAAAATAAGCTCGCACATATTCATATAAAGATGATGCTTTGAGGGGGAAAAAAAAAGAAAGGTGTTATATTAGTAAATGATATAAAAATGCTCAAAATAGTGTAAACTGGATTTGGACCTCATTGAAAAAAAATTTACAAACTTCATGTGCACAAATTTTGAAGAGAAGATCAACCCACAAATGCTTGAAACAATAAGTATTAGAAGAATAATGCTTGTTTTACATGCAATGTGTATGCATGCAAGCAAATATTTACATGCATTGTTGATGAGGAAAAGTTAGAGGTAGCAGATAATTGCAGTGAAAAGAATAGCAATAAAAAAAAATGACCAGATATTACATGTTGTTTCTCTCTCAATCACAAAGCTGTTTTGTTTGAGTTATTAAATTAATTAAAAAAGAAATACTTTTCTTTGTATAGTTTTTTAGCCATTCTAATCATAGTATGCCAAACACTTTCCTACAATTATACTTAGTCGTGGGATCAAGTGTGCTGCAAGATAAAAAAAAAAAAAAAAAAAAAAAAAGGTTGAAAAATACTGACCTAGATCAATTACTTTCGAACTTTTATGCCTTGTGCACCCTTGAAGATATGTACATGGATTTCCCCTACTATTTCTTTTTTACTTGTAGAAGTGATGAATAGAAAAATGAAAACAAAATAAGCAATGAATTTATACAAATAAATATAATTTATTTACTAATGTGAGATTTACAAGTAGCAATTTTTTCAGTGTGGCGGGTCTGCTTTTTTGTTTAGCCTTGTACACACATATTCAACATTTGGTGTTAGTTTGCTGAGATAAAGCCTTAAATTATCATTCAACATCTAGTGCGCTTAAAAAAAAAAATCAATGATGAAAAGCTTTTAAACTAATTTAACTGTGCAATATAATATGGTGGTTGCCCAATAAACTTGCCAAAACAAAACCACTTAATGTCTGTAACCTTTTTGCATATATCCCCAAGGAATATGTATACCCTAATTTGAAAAACACTGATCTACTGAATACCTAAAATTCCACTTTCTGGTAGAATTATTTATTTATATGGATGAAACAGCATCAAAAATCTTGTGATAAATCACAATTAAATAATAAAGCTTCATATGAATAAACATAAAACACGTGTTTACATTGGCTGATGATAGACTGTTAAAATTTCCACCCCAAAATGTGTCATGTCTGTTCTTTTATTTTATGGTGATTCATACAAAGTTTTATTATTTAATATTTATTTATATGTCTAAAAATAGCATACCTGCAGCTCCTAAAAATATATTTATCAGATTGTGATTTTGAAGGCAATGAATGAGCCAACTCTGTAATAAGATTACCATCTACAGAACTCCAAACTTTGCCATGTCCATCTCTTGAAACTGATACAACCTACAGATAAAATTTATAATTTCAGCACAAAGCGAAGACATTAGTTTTACAAAGTGAGATCTTAAAAAGATGGCAAAAATGAACTGAGGACAGGGTAGAAGTGTAAAAAAGGAGGGGTTGAAGCTCATCTCATTTAAATGAAAACAATTTTTTAAGGTCGCATGAGCTATTAAAAAAACTATAATTTTCTGCCTTCAATATTTGACAATTCATATCTGCAAAAATAACTTTGTGCACAGAAGTACTATATAGATTACAATATAGACTGAGAGGCGGAAGCACAGACAATCACTTCATTGAGTTGGAGGCTGAATTCCAGAATTAGTTAAAACTCGATTCGCATATTAAAATGAAACTGGTCTGCCAAGTCAAGTGTTAGGTTTACCATTGTGTTTTCCTGCTCCCAGTCCTTCATGTTTTCATACCTTTGGGTGCAAGAAAACACAATGATAAACCCATGAGTCAACCACTAAAATCGCGTTTGCAGGTGTTTTCCACAAGATATGACTTGGCAGACCAGTTGCATTTTAATATGCTAATTAAGTTCTGTCTAATCCTAGAATTTCAGCCAGGGCCATGTGAAGCGGGGGGCAAAGGGGTCAGTCGCCCCGAGCACGGAACTTGAGAGGGTGCCAAATTTATACTACAAACCTCGTCTTTTTCTTCTTTTTTGTAAAAAAAAAAAAAAATGTATACTTACGTATTGGTAATTTTTTTCTCAGTGAAAGTATAAACATTCTTCGTTTCAAAATTACTGCATTCTCCTTTACCTCACACCAAAATACAAATTTATGAATAAGGACTTCTTTCTTTTCAGAACTTGTTTCAGGTTTTTGTCTTTGTCTCTTTTGTTAACTTTCTCTGTTCTGAGTGTGCTTGTGACGAAAGCATATACTATCAAAATAGGATGGGGTTTCTTTCTTGGAATATAAATGGATTCCAAACTGTTATACTGTACTCTTATAAAAAAATTTTCTACACTCATTTTCCAAAATATAAGTGCAATTTTCTTTTATGTTACTTAGTTTTTTGAAATTTCTGAATTAAAATTAAACCTAAAGTTTCAAAATAAACATGAAATATGTATTCAATAGACTTTGTTTCTGTTTCTGCACTTTTCAATTTTGTGACACCTGTCAAAAAGAAAATTGGGAAGTGGGGGGGGGGGGGGCGCTTCAAATTGAAACTTTACTCCGGATGCACTTTTCTCTTTGCACGCTGCTGATTTCAGCCTCCAACTCGATGAGATGATTGTCTGTGTGGTCACCACTAATGAGTAAATCAACAGATCACAGACTTCAAAAGCCAGCTCTGCACTGACACTTTGTACGATTTAAAATTGAAAGCTTATCAGAGCATTTGCTATCCAAGTCAAACAAATTTCATACATAATGTTGTTTTTAAATTTCAATTTCGCTAAGACAAAAAATTAACAACTGCTCACTGTTTATGAATTTTTTTCAATAGCAGATATAATTTATCAGGATATTTTATACTTGAAAACTTGTTTAGAAAATTTAATTCCTGTAAATTGTACTGCAGAAATAGGATTACATACATTATTGATACTCCAGGACTTAATTTTTGCAAAAACTTATTATTTCAATGGGCGCAGAAAGAATGGGTTCTTTCATTAATATGATAATTATAAACACTATAGAATTCATATAGCTGCAATGCTGCAAACATTTTAGCCTCCCCCCCCCCCCCCCCCACAAATCAAATCGAATGAGAAATTAATTGATAATTGCACATAGAAATAAAACACAGATCACAGACTTCAAAAGCCAGCTCTGCATTGACACTTTGTACGGTTCAAAATTGAAAGCTTATCAGAGCATTTGCTATCCAAGTCAAACAAAATTTCATACATAACGTTGTTTTTAAATTTCAATTTCGCTAAGACAAAAAATTAACAACTGCTCACTGTTTATGAATTTTTTTCAATAGTAGCTATAATTTATCAGGATATTTTATACTTGAAAACTTGATTCCTGTAAATTGTACTGCAGAAATAGGATTACATACATTATTGATACTTCAGGACTTAATTTTTGCAAAACCTTATTATTTCAATGGGCACAGAAAGAATGGGTTCTTTCATTAATATGATAATTATAAACACTATAGAATTCATATAGCTGCAATGCTGCAAACATTTTAGCCTCCCCCCCCCCCACAAATCAAATCGAATGAGAAATTAATTGATAATTGCACATAGAAATAAAACACAGATCACAGACTTCAAAAGCCGGCTCTGCATTGACACTTTGTACGGTTCAAAATTGAAAGCTTATCAGAGCATTTGCTATCCAAGTCAAACAAAATTTCATACATAACGTTGTTTTTAAATTTCAATTTCGCTAAGACAAAAAATTAACAACTGCTCACTGTTTATGATTTTTTTTCAATAGTAGCTATAATTTATCAGGATATTTTATACTTGAAAACTTGATTCCTGTAAATTGTACTGCAGAAATAGGATTACATACATTATTGATACTTCAGGACTTAATTTTTGCAAAACCTTATTATTTCAATGGGCACAGAAAGAATGGGTTCTTTCATTAATATGATAATTATAAACACTATAGAATTCATATAGCTGCAATGCTGCAAACATTCTAGCCTCCCCCCCCCCCCCCCAAATCAAATCAAATGAGAAATTAATTGATAATTGCACATAGAAATAAAACACATTTCATTAAATTACTTTTCTAGTTTAAATTGTGTTTATTTGACTTTTAAAAAAAGGAAGATTAGTAGATATGAATTCATTATCTTAAAATCTTTTATCTAAAATAATTTAAATATTGATTTTGTCGCAATTATGAAAATTAGTAATCAAATTAAACGATTCTAATTTTTTTAATTTATTTGAAAATGACTATCTGAGCTCCTACCATATTTTTTTAAATGCTACACCACTGATAAGAAAAATGTTTCTATTTAAATTTTTCATTTATTATTACTATTATTATTTTTAATTTAAAGGAAAGGAATCCATAATTGACAAATTTAAGTATAGTTTTTATCACTCATATTTTTAGATTATAAAGCTTAATACTATTTTTGAAATAATGCAATTAATTTTCTGACACAGAAAATCTTTATCTCTCTAGAATAAAGCAAAGTAACAAAATAGAAGGAAAATGTTAAAAAATTTCCTAAACCAATTTAATAATCACAAAACCATTTATTCTATCCTTGGAAAAATAGATTTTCAAGTATTTTATTAATAAAGAATTTGACATTACCAATTTTCTATGAGGACAAATATCCAAGTCATCTACATCATCAGTGTGTGCTTCAATATCAAACACTTGATTCAATTCTGGATGCTGCACAAAATAATAAATAAATAAATTTTAAGTCTACACAATCATAATTACATTAAAACATTACCTCAATTTATATTGCATTTGAAAGTTTAAATCTTAATCAATTCCATTAAGGCAGGTTGGGCCACACGTGGCCCGGTGCTGCAGTGAATGGGACATGACAGAGAATTAAAAATTTATTTAAACAATTTCAGATTTGAATTTAGTTTATTTAAATTCATGGCTTTCATAATATATTTATTGAAAATATTACACCAAGATGATGCAAATACAAATTGATTATTGAAAGAATACATACAACACATTTCTTGAATTACCACAATCCGATAAAATGTTAACACAATTCAGAATATAATTCTTCATGGCAAAGTAGAAAGCTATGTAAGAAAAGCTATGTAAGAAAAGCTCACAATAGAAAGCTACCATTTTGTCAAAAAAGCCTGAAGTACAATGAGAAAGGCTTGGGATTTTGATAAAGGTTAGATGGTAGCTGTCCAGCTGCTCAGAATGAGTATATTTAAAGTTCCTGAATTGAGAACCAGGGGTCGATCCAGGCAAAATTTGGGGCCTATTTAGGGACCTTTCACAAAAATCTATTTAATAAAATAGGCCCCTTCATAAAACTAAATTTAATAAAATGGGTCCCTTCACAAAAATGAACTTAATAAAATGGGTCCCTTCACAAAATCCCTTTTAATAAAGCAGCCCCCTTCATAAAATTCCTTTTAATAAAATAGATCCCTTCGTAAAATGCCTTTTCATAAAAATTTCATAATTTCATAAAAACTATTTTAAAATATGCAATTTGTCAATAAAACCAGGTAATGAAAAACAAAAACATTAGCTACAGGATTTAAAGAAGTTTTTGTTAAGAAATGCTTGGTTCGAATTTGAGTAAATGGATTTCAACTTTAGTTACAAAATGTTATTTTTCACAAAAACATAATAAAATTCACAAAAATAACTTTTACATTTCACAAAATGGGCCCCACGAATAAAAAACTACTTCGACCCCTGAGGACTTATAAACTACACCACAAAAGTATTGAATCTGGGTGATTTATATTTGAATATTTGGTACAGTGTACCTTTGAACATTTATTAAGGACTTTTGGCTTCCATCCCAAGACAGGTCCATAATTAGAAGAGAATGGGGCAGAACAGGCAATTCCCAAAGTAGCTTTTGTCTGTCTTAGCACATCTAACCTGTCACTCCCCACTCCTCCTTTTACTTTTCTTTTTTATAACAGGGTGTCTACAGAAGTTCTAAAAAAAAAGTTCCCTGATTTTTCCATGATTTCCCTGACTATTTTTATCAGACTTCCCTGATTTCCATTATTAACAATACACATACGGTATTTTTTCATGTATGCCGATTCCTCATATAGCACACTTATCCAGCTTGCTAATATCCCATATCTTGGGGGAAAAAAAAGAGAAAAACATAAAAATTGCTTAATATTCATTAAGTATTGGTTGACAGTTTTATAAATCTGAACTCAACTAACTTCATAGCGTCCAACTTCATTAGTCCAACATCATATAGAAGCCAATGGATATAGGGTGACCAGAAAGTTTCCTCATTTTCAGAAAAATATTCAATTCTAAGACTTATCTAAATCTGAAGGGATAACTAATTGGATTAAGCTGGGCACCTGGTCAGGTTATGCTACTGTATCATTTAAAATTTTTAAAAATGTGTAAATTGCCTTCAATATAAGTGCTATGTACAGAAAATGAGGACATCTGATCACCTTAATTTACATTAAATATCAAAACTCATACCATGCACATCTTTTAAAAAATATTGGGAAAGACTGTGAAAAATGAAATGTGTGTGAAATGAATGTGAAAAATATGGTACGTAAAATAGACGAATCAGTCTTATTGACAAGGTAAAAATGCAAATATTTTCACAGTATAGACAAATTTCCCTGATTTTCCAGTATTTTTACAAAGTTCCCTGACATTTTCCTGATTTTTCCAGAGTGATAAACCTCCCTGATTTTTCCATGATTCCCTGATTTCCAGATTCTGTAGACACCCTGTATAATCTTTTTAAAAGGCGAAGTTGAAACCCCTTTTCCCTTAATCTCTGAGATCAACTTTTAGAAATGAAAACAAAACTAGCAAAATTTTTATTTATAAAGTTTATTATTATTTTTTCGGCAATTCCCAAACTAGAAAAGCTTTTGTCTGTCTTAACACAACTAACCTATCACTCTCCACCCCTCCTTTTACTTTTCTTTTTTATAATCTTTTTAAAAGGCGAAGTTGAAACCCCTTTTCCCTTAATCTCTGAGATCAACTTTTAGAAATGAAAACAAAACTAGCAAAATTTTCATTTACGAAGTTTATTATTATTTTTTAGGCAATTCCCAAACTAGAAAAGCTTTTGTCTGTCTTAGTACAATTAACCTATCTCTCTCCACCTCTCCTTTTACTTTTCTTTTTTATAATCTTTTTGAAAGGCAAAATTGAAACCCCTTTTTCTCTTAATCTCTGAGATCAACTTTTAGAAATAAAAACAAAACTAGCAAATTTTTCATTTATAAAGTTTATTACTATTTATTCTCACTAAAGGCTATCAGTGATTAGACAGAGCCTTATGTTTCCCTCACTTTGTAGATATTTTCTCTACCACATCAAAAAGGGCTGAAACAAATTAGTTATTTATCATCAGTTTCCTTCATACAACTGTCACCACATGGCATTTTCGTAATCAGGCACAGTCCACTGAAACCTGTCAAGAGTAAAGAAAAATTTGGTTCTTAAACTACTGAGATTTTAATATAGTTTTTAAAATTTGTAGATTTCACAATACATTTATTGAGAATATTCATACATCTAACAGTACATCTAAACACCTTTGTGTTTTATTCATTGTAAACTTCATTGGAAGCTTTGGAGTTTTTAAAATTCGAAATTAAAACATTAACTCTTTTTACATCTGTGATTATAAAGGAAAAAATGCTGTGAAATTGGTGTCACAAAGAATTGCAATTGTTATAAGCGGTCCGTTCAGAATGAAGAAGAGATTTGCATTATAAATAACATGCATTTTTATATTATTAAATGATATAGAAACAATCATTAAATAATACAAAATAAATTTACAAATGAGAAATTACATAAGTTAGTTACAACAATTGTTTTGAATATGCAAATGCATGTATGAAACTTATTATTTTCACGTGTTTTGCAAGTTAATGCTAATAGAAAAAAATCATTTATCAACTTACACATAGTTTTATGTATTTTAATTTAAACAACATTAAACATGTTACTATAAAAAACCAAATATCTCATTTCATAATGAAAATATTTTCAAGCATAAAGCACTGAAGGGAAAAGCATACAACATAGATATTATTAATTGCACTTGGATTTTTTAATGAAATATTTTATCTCTCATAAAACATCCATTTGTTAATGTTCTTTAAAATAATGCTTTATGAACAGATATCATACAAACACATACAGTTTTGAAAAAGTTCAAACTTTTAACTTAGGGGTATTGGTCAGTGTGATCTCAAATTCTCGTCGCTAAAGTTAAACCTATGCACAGTGTTCCCCCTAAGACACTGTGCATAGGTTTAGGGTGCATTAATTAAGGGTGCAGCACCCGTGCCCCATAGATTAACATCCAAGATCGGACATTCCCATAGAGCGTAATGGTAATGCGATCGTAGTGCCCTTAGTGACAATGGGGAAAAAACTCCCCATCCTTGTAGTAAGTTTATTATTGAGTATCTACCTTATTGTGATCTTTCTTTTTTTAATGTTGCATGTTTACGTTTTCGATAGAATCTTACACCGATACATGAACATAGAATAGACATTCTATTTTATATATATAATATCTATTCTATGTTCATGCCAGGGTTGGCATTTTTGCCGGCAAAAAGGTATTTTTGCCAGGACAGTGGCAAAAACTGGAAAAAACCAGGGCAAAAATGGAAAAAACTGGCAAATTCTTATTTGACTTTAATGTGTAATAAAATCTCTAAGCTAATAAGGATAATAATGGTATAAACAATTAATTTTAATAACATATCATTTAATATTTTTATTTAATTTACTAATTAATAAATATAATTAAATATTTTTACATATTTTAAATCTTTATAAAATAGGTAGGATTCAGTCTAATGCTTAGGAATTTAAGAACCAAATTAAAAATTAGATATCTATTTTTTTTTTTTTCCTTAAGTAAAGTATTTTGTCAGGCATTAATATTTTTTTAATTATATAAAGGTTATAACTTTGTTACTTTTGTTTTATGTAATGAGTCTTAAAAATATGTAAATATTTAAGTCTTTGGTACTAATTTATTATTATTTATCTGATCAAAGTAGTGTGTTACAGATAAAAAAGTAATTAAATTAAATTAAACTGAATATTATATATTGAGAAAACTATGTTATGTCTTGTTAGGAAGCTAGAATTTTTTTATCTCCTTCTTACACTCCAAGAAAGGGATAAAAAGTTACATTCTTTACTTTCAGTAAGTAGTCAGTAGCCATTTTATCTTTTTGTATTATATTCACCACCACCCCCCTCCTCCCCACAAATAAAATACTCTTTTGAAATTTTCAAATCCAGCAGTCTATTGTCAAATGACCACAAGACAGATAACAAAATACCAGAGTATTGCACCCTGCTTATCACATTTTTCAAAATTAAAAAAGCGATTTGAACAAGCAGTTTTGCTGTGTCATCTTGTAGCATATTTGTTACATCCAAAGTACAGAGGTGAACTTTTAAATTATGAACAAAAGGAAAGCTGTAAAGCATGGTTGTGTAAAATTAATCCTGACTTTATATCTTATATTATTAATTTCAAGCTAAAAGAAAAACCCTTCCCTAATTCATATTTTGCAGAAGAAGTGATTAGTAGTGTCAGTGTTCATAATTGGTGGAGAAGTATCGAAAAAGCTTGTGAGATTTCAAAAGACTTCTGTTCATTAGTCGCACACCTTCAAATATGTCCAGCAAGTAGTGCTGCTATTGAAAGATTTTTTTCAAATTTTTCATTCGTGCAAACTAAAATTCGAAATAAACTGTCAACAAATACTCTATCTAAACTAGTTTATTGTTATGCTATGCTAAAACAGCAAAAATTAGGTTGAGATGGAGATATCACTGAATTATTTGAAATTGAATAGCGTTCTGCTTTAAATATAATTTTATATTAAAAAATTGAATTTAGAATATAATTGTTTATTTGAATTTCTAACGCATATAAACATAAATGCTTTACTCATTTAGAGCCTCCACAAGTCTATTATGTGAATAATCATTAATAATTGTATAAACAATCAAGTTTTCTATTCATTTATATAAAATTAATATTTTTTTCATTTTATAAATTATGTTATAAAAGTTGGTATTTGTTCATAAAATGCATAATTATACTTATTTAACTTTAAAGATTTCAAAAATAAATTTAGAGTATTGATTTTTTAAGTAAGTTTTAAGTTTCTTTTTTCTTCCATGAAATATTTTTTTCTCTTTTTCTGTGAAAAAAATTAAATGGACAACCTATTTTTGCCACCACTTTGGCAAAATCCTATTTTTGCCGGGACGGTTTCTTCCATGGTTTTTTCCGCCTATGGCAAAAACTTGCCAACCCTGGTTCATGCTATTTTTTTTTTTTTTTTTTACATGATTAGTGAACGATTTTAAGTGCAACGAATACTAGGTAAAAATTTCGTCTTGAATTTCTTCTATATATGGTGGTGTAACGTAAAAATATATGAAATGTTGAACTCTACAAGTCCCAGAAAATTTCATAATTATTCCCCTTTGGCAGAAAAATTTTTATAGCCCGTGTTTTATAAATTTATGAAGTTTAAAGTATTAAACAATCGTCACAATAATCTTTTAAAATTTATGCATTTTCACTTCCTTACAGATAAAATAAAAATATTGTTTTTAATGTAAATAACGCACAATCAATTCAATAATGTTTATAATATTAACATATAAGAAATAATAATAATAATATTACAGATAGGAAAAAATTCCTTTCGACAAATTTTTAGAATTTTATAAATCTAAAAGTTAAAAATAAATAGAGGTACTGACATTACACTCAATAAAATTTTATTCGATATGAATAAATTGACACAATACCTGAATTTGATTTTTTACAATTTAATCTTATAAACTTACATATTTGCATTCTTAACAGAATTTTCTGGCGGCTTTCTTTTATATTATTAGTCTAATTATCATTCATTTTGTAAGTTAAAAATGAACAATACAAGTACGGTAAAAAAAAAAAAGCAGCTAAATAAATAAAGCAAGCATGAATAGACTATCGTCTGACACCTGTTTCGTTTTAGGAACGAATAGATATTCGAACCATAGAGGATAAACATATTTCTTCAACATAGGTAAATTTCGGAGGTTTGTTAGTTCGTCCCCCTTGCCGATGGTGACGCTAGTACTGTTGCCATTACAGATTTTGCTGTAAATGTCCCATCTTGGTCCTTAATCTATGCCGTGCCCATTCTAAAATCGGCAAAATGCATCTTGCCTTTTTTTAAAAAATAGTGAAACGCCCCCTTAGTTGTATCAAGAAATCTTTTGTAAAAATCTATGTCCATATTGCAGTATTTCTAAATTAATGTGTCTGAAAGCTTTAAAAAAATCATACACTTTCCTTACTTCTTTACTTAAAACACAGGGATTATTAAATCATGTTTTTTTTTTATTGTTGTTGTTAATTAACACTTTTTATACTAAGAAGTGTCAAAAGACACCTTTTAGATTTTAACTTAAAGTTATTTTCTAAGTTTAATAATTTCTTCACAATTTTTTTTTTTTTGACTTTTTGTACAATAGTTGTTAAATTAATCCAGCGATATCATTTTCCTTCAGCTCATCCTGGGTCTAAAAATGTGCATATGGTATACAGTAGAGCGCTGATTATCGGAACTCCAATTAACCGAAAGCTTCCAATTATCCGAACAACCAATTTCTCTCAAAAAATTTTTTTTAAACCGATCTTCCAATTATCCAAACACCCTATTTCTCTCATTTTTCGCCTTCAGATTTAGCATTCGAAATCCACTCCCCGATTAGTGTATCGTTGGGAGCCATAATAAGAGAATAAAAAGCTTGGGGAAAGGGGGTGGAATGAAAGAAAATGAAAACAAATGCTCTGAAAATGATCCAGTCCATCCCATAACGAAGCCTTTGAATGATTGGAAACAGCTATGAAATGACTCGAATGGCAGAAGAACGCTGATCCTATTCAACTAACGTATTTAAGAAGAATTCGAAATATGATAGCATTGAAAAGAATATCTTCTTTGAAGCAAGCAACAATCAAAAACTTTTTTGTTTGAATTATAATCTCTGGAGTTGAGAAAATGATAAAAAGAGAAAAAGAAAATTTTAAATGATAAAAAAAGTAAAAATTAAAACACGTCAGCACTAACTGGTGCTGCCAGTCCTAAGCCTGGATAAAGTGTGAAGGTCTCAGTATAGTCAGGAACATCCCTTAAATTGTCTGTCCATTTATCCAAACTTTTGCTTATTCGAACTAAAGTCTGTTCCAAGTTGTTCAGATAATTGGCGCTCTACTGTACCTATTTCTACCATGAGGTGTCTTTTGACACCTTAAGGATTCTATAATTTTTGATTTTTAAGGATTTTTTAATTTCTAATTTTAAACCATTTTACATGTAAATATCAACACCATTTTACAGCATCATATAAATTATAATCAGATTAGAGAATCCCAATTTCAGTTGTAACATGAAATACAGGAGTTGCTGAATAACTTTGACATTTGATTGTTTTCTATCATGTTGCAAATTAGTGTTAACATTGCAGTGACAAGTTCTAAAAAAATGAATAAAGAGTTTTGTTCTCCAATTCTGGTAGTGAGTTCAATATTTGTGAATTGTTGTTTCCATTCGTGTAAAAGCTTTGATATTGAATAAGGGAAGAATTTTATTACACTGCTGTTTTTATGATTGCTTTTTTTTTTTTTTTTTTTTTAACCATTTGGAAAAATGCTTATTGTCCTCATCAGGGTAGGAAATCAAAAGCATATCTGGCGCTTTTCGTTTTTATTGGTTTAATCCACATTTTATTCATTTTCTGATTGGTTTATACAGTAACCTGTATTTTCCTTTACTTTCAACAGAGATGGATACTTCTGTTGCCACTATGACAAAGAAGTAATAAAAATTACAAAAAAAAAAAAAAAAAAAATAATAATAATAATAATAACTCAGAAACAAATTGAGATACAGCTTTCAAACAAATTGCATTTAAAAGTACTTTTTTTTTTTTTTATAACAAAAATTGAATTTTTACACATGAGACTGAAAGTTTGTTAAGTTAATAATATTAAAATGTTTAATTATTTTTCTAATAAAAATAAAAAAAAATGAAAAAAAAAACATTTTTCAATTATTGTTTCTGTTTGCATAAAACACATTAAATTATATTTATGTATCTTTATATTTTGTAGATTGATGAATTAAGCTAGAATTTACAACCTGATTAAATAATCTCTAATATGTACGCATCAATGTATTAATAAATATATTGCTCAACTTATATATCTATATTATAAAGGACAAACATATCTGTGCGTAACGCATACGTCATTCTGCGAATGGCAACACTTTCAAATTTGAGATGAATTTGCGTTTTGCAATTTTCGCTACTGAAAATTTTTAAACTTCTACACATCGCACATTTTTAATTTTTATACCGACATATAAGGAAAAAAATGTACTTTTAAATACAATTCGTTTGAAAACTGTATCTCAATTTATTTTTGAGATATTAAATTTTTTATAGTTTTTAGTACCAATTTTGTAATTGTGGCAACAGAAGTACCCCATTTCTATTAAAAGTAAAGGGAAAATAGTAGATTACTGTATTTTTTGTTGCCATTTCCTCATAAAAATTGAAATAAAAAAAACATGCTATTTCAAAACTACCGTTTGTTATAAAATCCGGTGAATTTTGGTTTTATTTCGTTTCTATTCATCAATTAAATGTTTCTTTGTTTATAGCAGAAATATTTTACAAACAATGTAACACTTTCTCTTTACAAAAACGTATTTTAAATAATTTGTGTGTCTTTCCTTCACAATTACTTATTACGTATCAGAAACTGAAAGAATGCAATTTTATTTATCCGTGTGTAATAATATTTTCCGAATTTTGTAAAAATTATTTCTGATCATGATTTCTGATAAAACATGGAGCTATTATAAATAAAAATAAGTGAAGGTATGTGTAATGTTAAATATCCAATTTCTTTTGCCAATCTTCTTGAATGAAGATATTGCTTTTTGTTGTGTTTGTGTATTATTCTGCGATAATGACGTCATTTCAATACTTTTCTACAGATGTAGGACTGACTACAAAATTTAAGAATTCTAGAAGCTCTATATAGATGTTGTTTAAGACTGGATCATAAAAGTAGAATGCATGGTGGAATAATACAGTGGAATGGTTAAAAAAATAGTGACATATTCTTTAATACATTCTACTATAATTTTATTAAAATAATAAAATTTGCTTAATTTATTTTTTTTATAATTTTATATAATCTATATATTTAAAACACAAGGATGTTTTTTAATCATCTGCCTTGAGTTTTCTACTGAATCAATTTTACTAATATGTTTTTTTTTTAATTGGAAGCTGTTCATTTGTATATGTGCCTGCACTAGCCGTTTTTTTAATATCCCCATTTTAATATTTTAATGTTAAAAATATTTTATGAAATTTCTTTAAAATGATCGTAATTAGATAGCTTTCATTATTGCAGAATTGAGAGAATAATGAAGTTTATTTACCTTTATTCATGCCAGTTTTTGATAAAATTAAAAAAAAATAAATCTTTTTTTTTCTATGATTTAAATTTTGTTTTATAGGATTATGTAGCGCAAAATCCCATTAGGAACATATTGGACCAAAATATTTTGAATGGAAAATGAAGTACTGCTTTTGAAAACATGCAGTTTTCCTGATAAAGTTTCCATATTTTTTTCTTCTGCATGAGTGGTGATACTAATTTTGAGACACTAGGCAAAAGGCTTAAGTACGTGAAAATGACATCATATTTAAAAGAAAACGATCAATCTCTTAGATAATACTAAACATTTTAACACAAATGCATCTAAAAAACATAAATTACCACAATTTTTACTCTTCGGTATTGAGATTAGTATCTGAAGTTAAGAGTGTGACTGTTCACATGCAAATATGTTATTGACAATCGTGACTTCAAGTTTTGAGTTAAAATGAATTTAAAATGATCAAATTAAAATAACATTTTTTTAAACATGGTGAATATGGATATGAGAAGTACAGTCGTGGAAAAAAAAAAGTAAACACTCCCTACTAACTCCTCAACAAATTATCGTAGAAGAAAGTTACTGGTACCGAACGATTGGAAATAAAGTCTACTTTTAAATGATGTATATAAAATTTGCTTAGGAGGCCACCTACATATTAAAACGAACCATAACTTTGTTTTTTTCAATAGCAGTGCCCAATTCTGACAGCATAAATGAACTCTACACCCTTCAATTAGCCTAAAAACGAATTTTTATGCAATTCATACCATAAGTTTCTGAGAAATTAATTATTTTAAAACGAGCGTATTTTAAGGGCTGTATCCAAATTGAAGTTCCGTATTGGATTGTTCACCGAGAGAGCCGCTTCCTTGATCAAGGCACCTTAAGCGCCACTCAAGGAGTCAATGAAGCATGTTAGATTACAGTACGGCAGAATAAATTTCAAAATGTCTACTCACTTCCCTCATAGACGGCCCCTTAAACCATCATTTTGCCGTTTTTTAAGCATAATTTGAAAACTACTTGGAAGAAAAATGTGAAATTTTTGAATTTCAATAAAGCAGGTCTTAATAAATCTAAATCCACCAAAAAAAAGTGTAGGTTGCAATTCGTAATTTTTTCGAATATTAATTTTATAATTCATATCATAAAATTATAAAAATTGCAAATTCAGCTTATTTATGTTTGGGTATATTAGTATTATTACCACAAAAAAAAAATAGCACATTAGGAGCATAATTTCGGGAGATATAAATAAAAATATGAAAATATAATTTAACATTAGAAGCACTAAATTTTGAATGTTTATAATTCAAAAACTTATCATTCAAATGACTTGAAATTTGGTGTCTAGGCATAGTTTGAACCGAAGATTTGAAATATCTTGTTAAAATTGGGTATTGCTATTGAAAAAAATGAAGTTAGGATTCGTTTTAATATGTAGATGACCCCCTAAGAAAATTTTATATACATCATTTAAAAGTAGACTTTATTTCCAATCGTTCGGTACCAGTAACTTTCTTCTATGATGATTTGTTGAGGAGTTAGTAGGGGGTGTTTACTTTTTTTTTTCCACGACTGTACATATGTAAGTCATAAGATGGTGAAAATGATGTCGGGTTTAGATTTTACAGGAAATAAAATCTGATTGTATCAAACTTTAATAAATTTTATCATTTTGATTTGGGAAAATGAAGCATAAGAGACGTAATTGACAACTTCATCATAATAACTGTTTTTTATTATATTTTACTGATTACATATGCGATTAAACTTTAATTTTAATAATTCAGGCAACACAACTGAGTTTTATAGAAATAGTATTTTGTTAATTTTAGATTAAAATAATATTTGTTTCAGAGTTAGACTAACCAATTTAAGATTCATTTTCTATTGTAACTAATTTTGTAGATTTATTATAAATCAATGAAACAGTTCCTTCTTAAACATTTTCCTCCGTCAAAGTTCAACGGGTTCCACCTTGTATATTTAACGGATAATTTGAAATCCCAAACGCTTTGGTAATTATTTGCATTCAAACGTAAAGGTGTCAAAAGACACCTTTTGGTAGAAATAGGTATACACAAAATCGTGGTAGAAATAATGTTAACACAATACATTTTCTTTCTTGAAAAAAAAAAGTCCATTTTTACTGAACTAGTGCCATTTTTCTGCTTTAGTTATGCATTTATTAATGGCTAGCACCCTAACTTTTTAACACTTTCCAACATAGTTGAAAAGTGTTTATGAATTCGGCTTGTTTGTCTGTCGATGCTCTAACTCACGTAAATATAGTCAGATTGCCATAAAATTGATATATGTTATAGGTATTTTATTGTGGCATGTTCGGTATTGAAAACGGAGTGTGTAGCATTACAGGGACACTCAAAAGAATTCCATTACATTACAGACTGTGGGAAAAAAAACATTTGCAGTGTATTTTAATGATACTATACTATTTTAAAAATATTGAAATTTGTATATATCACTGAGGTGTAATACAGAACATTTACTGTAGAATCTGGTGTGCATATGATTCATCGTTCATTTATAGGGACACACTAATAGACTGGGAGGTAGCAGCATAGACAATGACCTCTTTGAGTTCACGGCTGAAATTCCAGAATTAGATAAAAAACTCGATTCGCATATTAAAACACAATCGGTTTGACAAGTCATATCTTGGTGGAAAACACCTGAAAACCTGATTTTAGTGGTTGACTTGTAGGTTTACCATCGTGTTTTCCTGCACCCAAAGGTATGAAAACATGGAGGACTAGGAGCAGGAAAACACAATGATAAACCTATGAGTCAACCGCTAAAATCGGGTTTTCAGGTGTTTTCCACCAAGATATGACTTGGCAGGCCGATTGCATTTCAACATGCGAATCGAGTTTTAACTAATTCTGGAATTTCAGTCGTGAACTCGATGAGGTTATTGTCTGTGCTGACGACTACCAGCCTATAAAGTATTTGGCTACAGTATTGCCTAACATGAAGAATAATTGCCGGAAATTCATTTTTGTTGTGATACACATTTTAAAATTTAACTATTTTTTTTGTAAATTACTTTGTGGTATATAAATTGTATAGATCATATACAGGGCTACACAAAAGATCTAAAATGCATTTCCATTTATGGATGGAAATGGCTGAATGAGAAATTTCAACTGTGCTATGCGCTTAATTGAACTAACTTTTAGCATACTATGTAATATACATATGAATCTATGGATCATATACTCAGCTGCACAAAAAAATTGGGATTTTTTTGTACTATTCATGATAATTGCAGAAACTGGGTTTTAAAATGCATTATGCATTTTCTAAATTTTTCATTTAGACAGCTTTCACCTTAGTAAATTGTAAATTTTTGTTACTGTATTCTGAATGCACTGGGACATTGTTTCATAATCTATGCTAGATTCATGATTTTTCATTCTTGTTCCTTTCTAGAGTAGTGAACATTACCTATTTGTACTTTTAAAATATCTCCTCAGAAAATTGATATTTAATTTCTTTTTTCTAATGTATCAAATTCAGTCCACAGAAGAGTAGCAATTTTTTACAATGTGGGAATGCAGGTGCTTCTTAACTGCAAAATTTATTCTTTAAGTCTGATAAGTGCATTAGATAGAATTGTGTTATAAAGATCTTCTACTGTATTATCAGGGTCAGGTGGGATGGAATGGGTATAAAAATACAAGTTTTTGAAATGATTACGGAATCATTCCTAATTGAAAAGGAATTTATAAAAAGTAATGATTGAGTGTTTACATTGCATTTATAGACATCACATTTTCATTGTAATTGTTTTTCAAAAGATTATTTATTAACATTAAAAAAAAGTTTTTCTGATGGCTGTTTCTATACCCATTCCACCCCATAGGGTGGGGGTGGAATGGGCAACCAAGTATAAAAGGCATTCTAAGCAACCAATAACCCAAATTTCAGTGATTTATATATTTTATTACATCAAATTATTTATTGACAATTATACTGGTCAATTTATTTCTCATTAAATACATAATGTCCCTGATTATTAAGTGTTGGTTGCCTAAGCTTTCTGAAAGTTGTTTACTGTCAATTTCTACCTTTTCATGTTTGTTAGGAAAGGTATAGAAGTTTCCTACTGATGATTTATGCAGGAATTTTACAATTTAAGTAAGCTAATCATATACCCATTTCACCCCATTTTACATTTTTAATTATAACTTTTAAAAAATAAAGAATTTTTCTTACATCTTTGTTTCAGTCAATAAAGGACACTGCTATGTATAAACTGTGCAGTAAAAAAAATTATTTTTGCAATAAAATAAAAAAAGACAGTAAAATTAATGCCGCACTAAGTGATGTTGACATTCACCATGTGCCTTTCAAAACTGATTCTAAATGGACTAAATGTTGCCAATATTTTTTTTCTAAACTTAAAATGAAAGTTGAAAGGCTAATAAATTATATACATGATTTACAAATATTTGTTGTACATAGTATGATTTTAATTCAGACACAAAACAGTGTTACCCATTCCACCCCACCTGACCCCATTATTTTATACAGGCAAAATAAATTATGACTGCATAATCACTATGTGATCTGCAAAATTAATCCTACCTTCCAGAATCTGACATGACCATCTGTACCTCCAGTAACAAGTAATTTCGCTACGGATGAAAATCTAACCACCTTTTGAAATGGTTCCTCACTAGAATCTGTCTGGAATGACTTTAAGGGTTCAATTTTAAAAGTTAACTTGGAAGAAGCATGGACAGATTTGTAATCACAGTTTCTAAGCTCGTTTTTGTTCTCACTGGAAGCCAAATTCTTTTTTCTCAAAGTAGACGCATCTGAAAAAGAGTTTAAAAATTTTAGAGCCAGTTAAGTTGCTACTTCACTCATGCAAAAACATTTGCTTACTAATGTCAATATCTGATTTGCATTTCCCTATTTTTAATTAATTATTTTTTTTTTTGCTTGCAATAGTGAAGTCTATCTCTACAAAGGCCGTTTTTTACTTTTTCAATTTTGTTTGCAGGTTTTTTTAATGGGTATATTTTCCCTTTTGAAACTGGTTTTGAAAGTGAAAGTATCCTAACAAACAACAACAAAAAAAAAAAAAGTAAAGAAAATCAAAAAGCAAAAAACGGCTTTTGTAGAGATCGACCTTACTATCCAATGCAAAAATCCTTTAAAAATATGGAAATGTAAATGAGATATTTAAAAAAATTTCTCCCATAGGATTGACATTAGCATGCATGTGTTTTTACATGAGTAAAAGTAGCCTCTTAAAAACAAGAAATAAAATAAATTTTTATAAATAAAGTATAATAAGTAGTAGTAAAAAATGCATGATATAAGGCTGCTGACATCAACAGATAGGTTTGGGGAGAAGAAAATAAAAATTTTTTTTGCTAGTTCATTACTGAAACCTAGAATAAACTCCTTTACTGTACAAATTTTGAGCTTTTTTGGGTAAATAGAATAAACTCCTTGGTGTCATGGAATCATTTTGTAATGTTTTCAGTTTTTTATGTTTTGAACCAGAAATTTGATTTAATAAAAAGTAGCTTCTTTCTATGCGGTATCAATTTTATTTCATTATTAGTTTCTTGTTCGAAACCTGAAAAACTAAATGGGTCCAAAATGACCCCATTGCTCCAGGAGAATTAGAGAAAGAATAACAGAAGGTGTAATTTGGCTGAAGTGTTGAATATTTTAATGTTAATTTTCAATAATAAACATACTTGCATAATTTGTAACCTTGCACATTTTATGAGACATATGCTTTTTTTTTTTTTTTTTAAAAAAAGGACGATAAAATACAAATATCCTCATAATTTTCATATCAAGATTATGAGATAATTTGAGAAAATAAAACTGCATTTATCATCAAAGTTTTTATTTTTTAATAATCCAGGTTGGGTATAGGTATTTTTTCTCCACAATACCTTTTCTTTAGCTGCAGCACAACTGTGTGCAGATGGTATTATAACTGATAAAGCAATATCATCAATACTGTGATACATATCTGCTAATTTGTTTACATGAGAAATTTTTATCATTCATGGTGGAATGTTTTGTGAATATGACAGTAAAGGCAGACGGAGAATTCAGAGTGAATGAAACACTAATTGCATGTTAGCACAAACAGTAATGTCCGCTAAGAAAATAATTAAAAGCTAATTTTGAGGCCACAAATCCATGAAATACATCTCATAGCAGCTGCTAAGCTGTTTTTATGCTTCAAAACATAAAAGGTGTTTTTTTCCATTTTACCCATCACATACTTCAGAAGACAAAAAAAAAAAAAAAAAAAAGTTAGTTTTTTTTGTTATACAACACCATTGATGCCAAGCGTAATAGTTGGTGCAAATGAAACATTAAAAGAAAAAAATAACATTGTTGGTATGAAAGTGAGACTTAGTACCAAAAGCTTATAATGCCCCAGTTAAAAAATTATTTATGAACTTCTGAAACTGATATACATTTTATTTAATGTTAATTATTCATTCATTAAAATGTTACATTCATCATATAGAAGGTCGTTTCTCATTTTATTTTTATTCTAAGATGCCCTTAAAGGAAAATTAATACTTAAATAAAAAATAACCCAGTGAATTATTTAGGCTAACCCTATATATTTTCTATTTTACTTGCAGACGAAGAATTATGAAATTATCTATAGTGTAAAATTTTTATTTTAAAATTGATCTTAATCTGGTATGCTGGGAGATGGAGTTAGTATTACCCTGAAGTACTTAAAAAAAAACAGTATTCTTGCATTAATTGCCCTGGTGCAACTTTTCTCTTTGTTCTTCTTTAAAATCTTCCACTGTCTCAGGAAAAAGTTGAGAAGTTATTCAGTTATATGCATAATTTGGTACATTACTAGACTAAACCTTTTTGATTTAAGCTTAAGTGAGATCAATTAGCCTGCTTAGTAGTCCAATAATATTCTATATTTAACTCAGAGATGGGCTAAATATACTACTATAGAAGTTAAATAGTATTGTAAAACTATAGTTCTTTAATGTTAAAAAATATAATTAATTGAATTTAATAACTATTATAAAAACATAAAAAATCAGTCTTGAGAGATTTATTTATTTATTTTTAAATGTGACTAGAAATTTATTATTTGCAACATATGTCATGCAAAAAAATCAGACAAATAGATCAAAATTCCTTTTTAATGAAACTTAGAAATATTTCATACTTACTTCTTTTCTTTTAATGAAATATAAAAACATTTAAAAATTTCTAACTAAAGAGTTAACTTAAAAATGAAGTTCAATGAAATATGAAACCCATAACTCTATCTATGATAGTTAAAAATCATTAGCACTGAGACACCAATAGTTAGAAAATATCAATAACCCACCATTCTTGCATTGATACTAGCTTCTTTTGTAATCAAAAATAAAATTTATATCTAAAAAATAAAGACCAATTTCTCTTCATTTCACTGAGACAGAACTTACAAATATAGTTGGTGATAAATTATGGGTAGATATTAAAAACATTTGCATCTTAGATATTAAAAAAAAATTTTAAACAGAATTTTAGAGTTTATTATTATTATTATTTTTAATGTTTCAGGTAATTTTTAATCTTTACAGATATTCAAACATACTTAGTGAAAAGTTAGGACTAGACAATGAGAATATTTGTATTTTATTCATTTACCAGAATCTTAGAGTTGATAATTTTTTTTAAAATATTTCAGATAACTTTTAATCTTTCAGACTTACATGTTAATTTTTTCAATTTCAAGCTTTTAAAAATATGAAAATTTCATAAAAGTGACAATTTGAAGAAAAACTTAAAACTGGGATTTCCAAAAATCTGAAACAAAACTGTTATAAAGCTAACCATTTGTACTTTCTTTTATCCCTGTTTGCTCTGTAGCAGGAACTTTCTGTGTTATTTTGTAAACTTGGCAGTTGCTTCCCATTCCTGCAAATAGGAGAAAATCTTTTCCAGCATTGAAGATGGCACAGTTCATGATTGCTTCATTGCCAGTCTCATAATGACACACACACTCAGCTCTGCATGTAGATTCAATATTAATCAACTCATAAATTTCCTTAAAAAAAAAAGAAAATACTTTAAATGAATAAAAAAAATAAATATTTTTAAAAGGAATGAAAATAAGTAAGTTGAAAGCTATATACAGTAGAAGATCTTTATAACACCCCGGTAGCAGAAAGTTTGAGATGGGAGACGGGTGTCGCAGATTTTCTTTTCTCTTCTGCAGATTCTTTTTCATCGAACCTGTATTTTGCTTCATATTTCAGGGTGTCTACAGAAATTCTAAAAAAAAGTTCCCTGATTTTTCCATGATTTCCCTGACTATTTTTATCAGATTTCCCTGATTTCCATTGATAACAATACACATAAAGTATTTTTTCATGTATGCAGATTCCTCATATAACACACTTATCCAGCTTGCTAATATCTCATTTGGGAGAAAAAACAAGAGAAAAACATTAAAATTGCCTAATATTCATTAAGTATTGGTTAACAGTTTTATAAATCTGAACTCAACTAACTTCATAGCGTCCAACATCATATAGAAGCTAATGTATATAGGGTGACCAGAAAGTTTCCTCATTTTCTGAAAAATATTCTATTCTAAGACATCTAAATCTGAGGGGATAGCTAATTGGATTAAGCTGGCCACCTGGTCAGGTTATGCTAATGTATCATTTAAAATTTCTTTTAATGTGTTAATTGCCTTCAATATAAGTGCTATGTACAGAAAACCAGGACACCTGATCACCTTAATTTACGTTAAATATCAAAAACTCATACCATGTGCATCTTTTAAAAAATATTGGGAAAGATTAATCAGCATGTGAAAAAGTATGGTACATAAAATAGACGAATCAGTCTCATTGGCAAGGTGAAAATGCCAATATTTTCGCAATATAGACAAATTTCCCTGATTTTCCAGTATTTTTACAAAGTTCCCTGACATTTCCCTGATTTTTCCAGAGTGATAAACCTCCCTAATTTTTCCATGATTTCCAGATTCTGTAGACACCCTGTATTTTCTTTAGCTCTTTATTACTTAATACAAGAAGTTAAGATTATCATTAATAAAAATTTATAAAATGCCTAAAAACGCTACAGGTAAGTGATTGTTTGATTAATTAACGCTTCAGTTGTAAAAATATTTTACCTGCAGATGATTTTTTGCCCCTGAAGTATCTGTAGCAGACACTTGGAGAAATTTCTGCTACTGGGTATAACACAAATCTAAAAACACAAGGTTGTGCGTTATATAGGTCATATTTCACATGCCATCAAACTTACCTTGTACACATGGCCAAATATGTCTGAAACATATAAAAATACATTAGAGTGTCTTTATACTGCATTCCTTGTCACCAGGAGTTATCAAGATTATAAATTTTTGCATAATATAGATCATTCCACATTGTTAAATTTACTTTATAAACATGGTCCAAATATACCTGGACCCAATCATTCATTATATTACTACTAATTTTCATAAATGTTTATTGTAATAATAGCAATTATTTCATTAAAAAGCTCTGAATGAAGGAGATGAAGTTGAACTAATGTATCAAATTTACTCCTCTAGAGACTAGCAATTTTTTACAATGTGGGAATTCAGGTGCTTTTTAACTACAAAATTCACTGCTTATGTCTGAGAAGATGTACGCTATATATATAGAATTGCATTATAAAGATCTACTCTATATTATATATATATATGTGTGTGTGTGTATGTATGTTCCAAAAAACTGAACCGTGCTTTAATTTTTCTTTACTTTGGAGCTATACATATATAACATTATAAACATTTTGGTAATTTTGGAGTCCCTACCTTCTTAATGATATTGTTATCAATTAAAATAGCAATTAAAGCCTTTCTGCAGGAATAATAAAAAGCAGTAAACCAACGTTTAAAATGCACAAATAATGCGTGAAAAGCCGCAAACAGCTGTTTCGAATCTACTAGCGAGATTCTTCTTCAGTGCAAGATAGGGAAAAAAGGAACAGCGTGCTAGGAAAAGCAAGGCTGAGCAAAATGATAGACAGAGACGCGCTGGCTTATATACCCTATGCGGGTAGCGAGGGCGCCAGAAACAACCAATGAGAGAGAAGCAGTGGAAACGACTGGGTGGACAAGTAGCGACATCTACCGGAGAAGGAGAAAAAAAAAACAAAAAAGGGGAAATTAAATTAATGCTTTCCAAATACTTGGAAAATCAGGAGTACTAGATAAGTCATTGACTAAAGAGTGAGAATTTTTAATGATGTGGTAAGCTTCCCAAAAATCAAGATCAAGGTTAGAAGAACATTTTTGGATAATGGTGGATGAGGAAAAATCAAACCTATGTTGAGAAGACCAAGAATGTTGAGCAATAGAAGAACGTTTGAGCTCCTGATTTTTAACATAACTTTCATGCTCTTTTAAACGAAATCTAAGAGCACGTTTAGTCTGGCCAATATAAGAAAGGCCACACTGGCAAGAGATTTGATAAATACCCCAGTTATCTAGGTGATCAACGGGATATTTGAGATTTGAAAAAGTGATTTTATTAACAGAAGAAAAAATAACATTAAAATCAAACCTTGTTAAGATTTTAGCAACTTGCTGACTGATTTTAGGAAAAAATGGTAACACAACTGAAGTATTAGAGTTGGAATTAGAATGCTTTTTAGAATGGATGGATTTCGTCAATTTCGTATAAATAGAATCAATAATATTAGAGGAATAACCACGATCAACAACAATAGCTTTGAGGTAATTAAGTTCAGCACTAAGTAACTGAGGAGTGGAACAAATATTGGTAGCCTGAAAAACAAAAGTATTGAAAGCAGCGAGTTTCTGGTTAGGTGGATGAGAAGAATGCCTGTGAGGTGGGAGACTGACAGCAAAAGTTTACGAAAGGCGTTGTGAAAATGGCTTTCAGACTACCATCCTTTTGAACCTGATTTTCCAAGTATTTGGAAAGCATTAATTTAATTTCCCCCTTTTGTTTTTTTTTCTCCTTCTCCAGTAGATGTCGCTACTTGTCCACCCAGTCGTTTCCACTGCTTCTCTCTCATTGGTTGTTTCTGGCGCCCTCGCTACCCGCATAGGGTATGTAAGCCAGCGCGTCCCTGTCTATCATTTTGCTTAGCCTTGCTTTTTCTAGCACGCTGTTCCTTTTTTCCATATCTTGCACTGAAGAAGAATCTCGCTGTAGATTCGAAACAGCTGTTTGCGGCTTTTCACGCATTATTTGTGCATTTTAAACGTTGGTTTACTGCTTTTTATTGTTAGTGTCTAAAAATTCTGTATGTTTTTACAATTTTTTGTCTTTTTATAGCTTACAGTGATGTACAGATGTAGGATTTTATCTTACACCTGCTTAAAGATTCACTTGGTTTATAATTACAAATGAATACAGTACAGGACCTCAAATCCGGAATCCTAAAATCCGGAAGACCCAAAATCCGGAATGAATAAAGAAATCTGAAATTCCGCGATGAAACGGAATAAATAATTCCGGAAAACACCCATAGATGGCACTATGCGCACGGTTCCAACTAAGCAAGACTAACTGAATAAGTTTGTTGCAATGTTTTTATATTATAGTTTTAATCTAAATACTATTTGCTGGCAGAGTTAGAAAAGTTAGTGTGTGCACACATTTTAAATTTATTTTAAAAAGAAACCTTGTTCTTCATTTAATAGAAAATACAAAAAGTACAAATAAATAACCAGAAGGAAAAACTATTTTTAAAAGATGCATAGAATATATTTACAATATTTATATGCAAAGATGTTTTGCTATCTCCCCCCCCCCCCCTCCTTCAAATGTTCAACAAATTTCATTTTTCTAAAAAATTCTGTTTGTAAGCACCGTACCAAAAATATTTTTTCTTCAACTCAAAGGGGAAAAAAAATATCTATGGATGGTTTCTTTCTGTATGACAAAGCATACTATCCATCCAAAGCTGATGATCTGATTCTGATAACGTTGACTTCCCACTTCACAGAGTTAAATAAACAAAACAAACCGCAGATAGATATCTCGTTTTTCTTAGCAGTGTTACTCTATAGTAGCCTTTTTTTTAGAGGTACATTATATTTTAATAAAAATTTGTTACACATGCTAATTTACTATTATTGCAGCTTGCTGAAAATTTTAAAGAAATTAGTCAATTAGCAACAGAGATAATTATTTTTTTAATAGATGAAAAAATTTGGTTTTTGCTCTTTTTTCTGATTGCTTGCAACTCAATAATTTCTTTCTCGTGCAATCAAACAACGCGAACTTAATAACACATTTACGAAGTCCTTTTTATACGAAAAGAATAGAGTTTGAATATATTTCCTCTTGCTTTTGTTTATTTTTAAACTTTCTTTGAACATTTTATTTTAAAAATTTAAATGTTTCTCTCTTTATTTTCACTGAGTCTAATACTGCAATTCGCGATATAGATTCCTAGACCTTGCTAGGCTCTCACGAACGACGCATTTTCATTTTCTAAAAGATGTTTTAATGTTGCTAATAATGTGCAGGATTTAAAAAAAATTCTTATTCTTATTTTAAATTCTTTTTTTGTAATTTGTTTTCGTCTGTTTACTTAAACTAAGCCCTACACGGCAATTGATATAGATTCCTAGGCCTAACTCGGCTCTCGTGAACAACGATGCATTTTCTAAACGATATTTTAATATTCCTAAGAAAATATGATATATGCATACTTTACTGGTTCAAATGAAGAGAAGAACTCAATTAAATATCACTATTATACATGAAATAACTTTATCTCAAACTTCAAAGGCAGTAAATACAAAACAAAATATTTCTTAATATGTTAATTCTACACGAGGGGTTCGACAAACTAGTTTTTGGCGTACCAGATTTACAAATCAATTTGACTTACCTGATTTCTGATTGATTTATAAGTGTACACAGATTTACTGATTTATCTGGGATTTACTGATTTATTTGCGATTTACTGATTTGCTTGTGATTTGTTGATTTATTTGAGATTTATACGCCACCTAAGTGTGATGTCACGTTAAGCAAAGCAGAGGTGACGTCACACGTAAACAAAATCTATGAACACTGCAAACCTCTAAGGGCAAAACATTGGAAAATCATATTGCTCATAATACTAAGTTCAGATCAATTTAATAAAGGAGATTTGCTTTAGAATTAATTGTTTGGTTCCAAAAAATTTTTTGAACAAAACACAACCCTCTTGCTGCTTTTTTTTTTTTTTTTTTTTTTAAATCAAAATGAGTTTAAAAATTATGCATTTATTTTATTACATATTTCATGTCTGCATATATTTTAGTGTTAAAATATGTGAAAATTTTTGTGAAAGAGTTTTTTTTTTTTATAAATAGAATTAGAAGATAAAAAAAAAATGATTTGTTGCGGAAATTGCAGGCTGCTCAAATTTTGCTACTTTTACATTAGCCGTGGAAATTGCGGGATACACAGCAAGAGGGTTAAATTTTTGAAATATTCGGAACAGAATCACCCCTACTCCTGACATCCTACATAACCCTCCTGCATTTTTTTTCTAAGTAGCTGTCACCATTTGCAAGTTAATAGAATTTTGAAATGAGTCAGTCAGTTTTAGGACACCTGGTATATTCAGTAACTATTGAGATGATCATGATGCCTGAAAAAAGCATTAAAAAAAAAAAATTAAAGCTACCTTCATTATGTCAGAGCTTTGCGCGGGCTGAAATTTTTAGGCCCAAGATCAGGTCCAACCACCCCCCCCCCCCATATGCACGCAAAAAAAATATTGGCCAGGCCCGGTATAAAAACTAAAAAATCGACTCGAGCCTAGCCTCCATTTTGTAATTAAAATTATTCATAAAGCACACTTAATTATGCTTATATTTTATTTTCAGATTATGTTCGAAATTCAAGAATACAGAAAAACCGTAATTTTAATGACCGTTTAGGCATTAAAATTTATGTACATAAACACTACGTAAAAAGTATGACTTAGACGATTACATTCAATTGAAAATACAATAAGAAAATCAGCTTAGAATTAAAGAAACGGATTATAAAAGAAAATCATATTTTTAAAGCTCTACCAAAAAAAAGTAGATTTTTAAAAATGCAACTCTGTAACTTACTAAAAAAAAAAAAAAAAAAAAAAAATCATCAAATCGAAAAAAAAAAAAAAAAATCTAAGGATTTCACTAAACAAACGTGCAGCATAAATATAATTTTTACGAATAAGTAAGATGCCAAACCAACTTGGGCTCGGGGACAAGAATTCAGGAGTGCACGGGTCACGGTCAGGACAAATAATGCTTATCATACGGGCTGACATGGACCGAACATTTAGCTTTTATTCCGGACCGAGCTCCGACCTGGAAATTTTGGCCAGTGAAGACCCTTAGGAAGAATGAAGTCCAGGCCTGGCTCGACCTGGAAGGAAAAGAAGTTTGGCCCAACCCGAATCTGCAAAAAATTGTAAGATCAGAGCAGGGCCCGGCTCTTAAAGAGAGAAGACCTACCCAGCCTGAGTCCCGCGGATTTAAACTGGTGCGACTCGGGGCAGGTCGCGTCAGGCTTAAGCTTCGCCCCCAAGTCTTTTCCCGTGAGGATGCATGGTGTCGTTTTGCAAACGCTTTATTAGTCCAAGAGATCTGCCATTGTTCTAAAATGATATGTCTAGATACAACACGGAGGAAAGCTATAACTATGATCTTATTTATTTATTTTTTGCATAAATAAATACTGTAATACTTTCAGGTTTCAATTGTATTTATATGGAACGAAATACTTTAAAAACATACTAAAGAAACATTAAGCTTTGTTAGTTAGCAAAAATAACTAAATTTTCAATATTATTTTATTAAAATATTCATTAAAAAACATGTAAACAAATAAATCTCACATTGCAATGCAATAAAATTTTTAAAAACTTCAGATTCATAAGTCTCAAAAGCAATGATGTATTTAAATTGGAAATAATAATTATTTTTCTGGACTTATCACACTAAAAATAAATGATTCTTGAACAACTTGCTAAGCCGGAATTGAAAAAAAATGTGGAAAATTTCGTTTTAAACAAGCTTTTCTGATAGCTAGTACCACATCCTTTATAAGACCAAACCTGCTACGACGGAATCGGATGGAACTGGGAAAAATTCCGTTTTAGAGAAATTTTTTGTCTTAACAGGTGTAATTATAGTTCTTTTTTTTTTCATGGCAACCATAAAAATTTTTCCTTTATAGAGAGATTCCGTTATAGACAGGTTCCATTTTCACAGGTTTTAATATAATTACTTTTTATTGTTTTAATCGGTATTATAAATTATTATTAGGTCCGTCACTGGTCCACTATTTTGCTCATTTCACTTCATCCTTCATGTACTCCAAAATGCGAAATGCGAGCTAAAGTGTGTTGTTAAATGCGCACGCGCACACTATAGATCTCGCCATGGATAAAGTATCAAATTTCAATCGATTTTAAATTAAGATTTACGGATTTATTAGATGATTTTTGAAATGTAATGATCTTCCTTCGGATTTTCCAATATTTATACAGGATTTAAGGATTTCGCAAATATTATATGGGATCTATTGATTTTACATTGATTTATTGATTATAGGATTGATTTACAGGATTTACAATTTAAATCTTGATTTACTGATTGTAACTTGATTTATTAAAAAAATTATTGATTTATTATAGGATTTACTGATTTTACATTGATTTACTGATTTATTACAGGATTTACTATTTAAATCCTGATTTCTTGATTTACTGATTTTAACTTGACTTACATAGTGGTAAATCTGCTGTGTACCAGATTTACAGCGTTGTCGAACCCCTCGACTCTACAATGCATGATTTTCATTTTTCTTTTTCTCCCCCCCCCCCCCCCTCAAAAAAAAGAAAAAAAAACTGCTATATTGAACAAGAAAACTTATTTTTAAAATCACATGTGAACTGCTATCCATAATTTAGGAGAAAAGTAAAGTGTCTGATGGCTACATTATAATCTGAACAACATAATAACATGAAATTTAAAGTGTGCCAAATGGCCAATCTATGCATTGTAGGGTTAAATAAATTGTCATTTTTCTTTGTTTACTGTATTTTATAGTTAAATAAGTATTTAAAAAATACATTTCTTTATAGAGAATAAGTAATTATTAAACATTTTGAAAATTCTTCATTACAGGAGCAATATTCATCGTGGACCACTGTACCCCAGCAGTGGGCAGTCCACTGTGCCCCATGTTAAAGTTCAATACATACTCATAAAAATATTATTTAAAGTTTTCTTTTAAGCATATAAGCTTTAAAATTTAATAAAGACCTGTGTTTTACCTTTTCAAAAAAGTTGTTTTATCTTATTTATCCATAACCTTTAATTATGCAATAAAGAAAAGTATGATGATGAAAAATTTTACTTTTAGGAGCTCAAAACAACCAGTCATGATAAAAGGGTTCATTCTGAGCTAACGATGTGTTCTGAGGGCTATAAGTAATCAATCCAGTGCTGTTATCAATTAGCCTAAAAGAAAAGCTTTAAAAATTTAAAAATAAGTAAAATATAAGGGGTGGTCCACTGTGTACTTAGGTCCACTGTACCCTGGTCTCCCCTACTCTTATTCTGCTGATGTTTTGTGAACACAACACTTGATTTTTCGTAAGGTAAGACAAGTTTTGTTATTTTCACTATAAATTAAGGCTATACTATATGTTCAAATGAATAACCAATATCATTTGTGTAAAGAAAATTAACCTCTTATATAGTTTTGGTGGTTAATGGGTTTAATGTAAATGTTTGTTGAGATTTTACGACCAACTTGTTACTACATCTTGATTACTTGGCAATAATGCATCCTCGAGGGCTGCTATAAATACTGAAAATTTTGACAGAAGAAAAAAAAAACAAACTTGAAAAGTCAGGGCCTTCCCTGCCCTTTTGCGCCAGCCTCCATAACTAAAAAGCAATTAGTTTTAATGTTAGTTTTAGCAATAAGTATTATTTTAAGCTTCAATGTGCTACATAATTTTCAATTGGCTTAATACATATAATGAAAATATAAAATATATAAAGTCATAATATACTTACTATAACATTGAGAATGCCTGTTTTAGCTCCACCACCACCACCTGCAACTAAAATATGTCGATCTGACAATACTGCAATAGTAAATAAGGGAAAATTCACCCGAGCTAATAGATGACTATCCTTTTTTGCTTGAAACATTTGCATAGTTGAAAATAAAATATATTACGAATAGGTCGATAAAAACAATGTCACATGTCCAAAGAGTTGGTATTTTGTTACATATCGGCATCGACCAGTTTTGAGCATAATATAGCAAGAGGGATGTCTTCAAGATGGACTTTTTGAAATAAATAAATAAATTCGAAGTTTATAAATAATTTATTTTAATAAAAATAGAACTTATTTTGCTTACGATTAACTTGTTATTATTTTGGATTTAGGCTATCAAAACAGCATATATGCAACTGCTAAAAATTTCTTCTCTATGAATAAGATCAGAACTTTGATTGACAAGTAATCTGCTGACGACGATGTTTACATGCGTGTGTCTATCCGATTGGTTTGGTTGATGGGCTGATTGATTGCACAGACAAATATATATTTGTCTACGATTGATTGGTTACATCAATAATAATCCTGTGCAGATCTCTAGAGGTCTCATGAATAAAATGAATTTACTTTTTAAGATGATCTTGAAAGTATCATATCTGTCTTATAGTAAATATGTTGTGCCAATTTCAAGTAAAAAAAAAATATGATGCAAGAATCGGAAACACATTTAATCGAATGTTCAAATGAATTGCAAGAATCGAAAGACAGCAATCCTTTTTCAACTTGAATCGAATATTTTGCCATTTTGCGTCATGACCTGAAATTAGATTGGCGTTGGTCACAGTGTTCTAAGTAATAATAGAGATGCAATATGAAAACGGTTTGCAATATGAAGGTAGTTATCGCTGAAATTTAATTAAATGCCCTCATTCGGCTTAGCTGCACTGCACACAGACTCTGTGGAACCGCAAGTGTTTGGGCTTAATTTTGACCAGTTTGAGGGTTGTAATTTTAACATCACGCCGAATCAAAACGCTTCATCTCCATCTCTCTCGTATCTCCATGGGCGTTGGCGTCGCGTCTCTAATCTGACTCCTTCCTTTCGTTCGGTGTCGTTTTACCTCTGCAGATGTACCATTTTATGTGTATTACAGTCTCATTTCTTCAATTTGATATTCAAAACGTACATTTTTTCATAAATTTATATCATTTCCTAATTTGAGTTATATTTATGTGTTAAATTACTACATATACGTTTGATAATCTAGAAGGTATGATAACGCAAGGGCAGACCTAAGAGGAGTATAAGCCTAACCTTGAATTTTAAAAAATCCCTTAATTTTTGTGGCATTTATTAGCAATGTCAGTAACGTCATTGCCAAAAAGTTAATCATCTCGCTTTAAGTAAATCTCCCCCCCCCCCCCCAAAAAAAAAAAAAAAAAATTCTACAAATTTAATTTGCCGCATTTGGCAAATGAAATGGCAATTTCAACGTACTTTTATAAAAATTTCAATGCGTATCATTTTCTTCTTTTAACACATTTCTAATGTATAAAAAATAATATTGTCATAATGTATGCCAGAACAGTGTTCTTTTATTGCACTCATGGTCATTGCTAAGACTTTTTATTGGGAGGGGAGAGGACCTTTAAATGCCAAGTCAAATTTCAGTATTTACCAACTAGTTTTATAATTTTGCCAAGTTAGTACAATTAAAGAATGTAATATAGTTCTTATTTGTAAAAAGTTTAATAATCTCAATTAGATTTGTAACTTTTGCTAAGTCTATCAGAAATAGAAAGTGTATTATAGTTTTTATTAAAGTTTTAAACAAATTTGCTTGCTAAGTCTGTAAATTTGCCAAGTGTAACCAGGGTTGTAGTGGGTAGCTGCCCGGGTACCCACCCGGGCTGGGTTTTTTATAAAAAACCCACTTAAAAAGCCCGGGTTTTTTTAAGAGTATTTCTGAAAAGGAACAAATGATGTATTTTGTTGTTCATAGTTATTTTGTTTTATTTATTCACTTCTTTGAATCTTAGAAAATATATTTGTACTAATTTACTTGCACTTTTAGATTGGGAACCCTATAATTTTAAAACGTTTTAGCTTTTAATTTAAAACGTAAATTTAAGCTTTTCACTTAGCTTCAAGAGTATTATATTTACTAAACTTATTATATTTATTAAATTATTTTATGTACTTTTTACTGCTGAATCCGAAAATGACCTTCATTTTTAACCATCACATAAGGAAAATTAAATAAAAAAAAGTTTTACATCTGTGTTATAGTATCAGATGTTTGCTATATTTTAACTTTGACATTTACGATTTGCAAAAAAATTATAACGTGATGGTTAAAAATGAAGGTCATTTTCAGATTCGGTGCTTACATAAAAATCCATTATCAAAAGTTAAAAAACTCAGCCGTCTCCTCTATTTTATAGTATTTGATTTTTGTTATTTTTTAACTTTGACAATTTATGATTTGCAAAACATCCTGAGATGATGGTTAAAAATTAAGGTAATTCTCAGATTCAGCGCTAAAAAATATATAAAGTTAAAAAACATAACCATCGCAATCTTGTGTTATCTAATCTAAAACTTTTTCTTAAACTTCTTGGCAATAATCTATCCGAAATTTGTGTTATCCTGTAAAATAAGTATGAATGGTAACCACCGAAAATAATAATATTAGATTGTCATCGGATTTACATCAGTATACATGTAAAATTTAGTCTTGATCGGATATTTGAAACTTGAAAGTGAGTTAAATTTCGACTACAAATTTTGAACTGGGAAAACATACATACGATCGTTGAAGTTAAATAAAATAACATAATATTTGTTAAAAGAAATCATGAAAAGAAATAGTCTCAAATCCTTACAAAATAAAACATATGTTAAAATACAATAATTTTAGCCAATCTGAAACTTAATAAAAGTTAACTCAATCATAACACTTTACTATTTTTTTCAAAGCGCTGATACACATGAAAAGTTCTTCGAATACTTTAAGCACTTAGAATATGACCCCTCAAAGTATGGACAAACTCATTTGTGTTCAGATGCAGAAAAGTGGTATAAGTCATGCATTTTTAAAAGTTTCATAACTCAGTCAATTTTAGTGTTATATGAACGGGACTTTTTTTGTCTGTCTTGTCAGTGTAATAGGAAAATTTTACTAAATATAACTTATAGCACTGGGGGCTGTATAAATACTTAAATTTCGTAATTTTTTAAGAAATGTTTTTACTGACCCAAATCGCTTTTAAAATATTTATTTGCCTCAAATGAAAACATTTTTGTAATATTTAAACTATATGTGTATGACTAACAGTTTAGGAATTAGCCATTGGACACCATTGAGAGTGGACACCCTGTATATACATAAGAAACATTTTTGTTGTAAGATATTTTTTATCAACATTTGCTAATCTTATGATAATTTCAAAGGAGCAAGTTTTTTTTAAGTTATATTTATATTTTATTATTAAATAACGCACAATTGATAGCTTTGCAATTTAAAATTTGTTTGTTATTTAAATTAAAGGGATCATATAATATATACGTATTTTAAGAAAAGAGAAAAATATTGAGATCCTTATTAAGACTATGAAGTCATTCCCATCTATTAGACTATGAAGTGTTTGCTTACAAAGATTGTATTTGAGATCAGGATTGCCACCTGTTTCGGCAATCAAATTTCTTGCGTTTTCCTAAGCAAAAAGTTAATTTTCCCTGAGTAATTCCTCTGAGAATTTCCAAAATTTCAACGGATAAATTTTGCAAAGTACCAAAATTTAGTAGCCAATTTACCCGGGGAAAATTGCCCATTTAACCCGGGTTTTTTAATAAAACCCGCCCGGGCTGGGTTTTTAACAAAAAACCCGGGTTTTTTACAACCCTGAGTGTAACAGCATTCAAGAATGCTTAGTGTGGGGGGGGGGGATGCTCCACCCCTGTCCCCTTCCTTAGCGAGGGCTCTGATTGCACTTGGAGCATATTTTTGGTAGTTAGCATTTTATTGCACATTTTTTGTATTAATTATTTATTGTGAGCATCCATGTTGGTGAAAGTATGTAAAAATCTATTTTGCACATTCTCTTAGTATTTCATTTACATTTAAAGATTAAGGGCAGAAATTATCCCGCCATTTCAAAACTTCCTTGAGAGGGGCAAAATTTTCTTTCAGATATTGAGGGGGGGGGGGGGGGGGCTTCTTTTGATCTTGTGCACAGTTGAGAAGTGATTGATGCAGTTTTATTCTTGCATAAATTAAAAAAAATTGCTAAAGTTCCATGAATGATAAATGTCTCACTTTGAGATTGTTGCAATAGCAAATATAACTGATAATTATTCATGTCTGTGCTTAACCCTTTTGAGGGCGGTGTCCTTAAAAAAGGGCACCTAATTTTAATTCCAAAAAGTGACAAACGGCATCAAGAATATTTAATTAAGATTTTCCTTTTATAATGTAGGGTAGATGCACCAGTTTTGGCCACATTGGATCAATTTGTCCAATATTTAGCCTGTGAATTCATGCTAACAAATAATATGCATTCTTACACTTTAAGCAAACTCTCTTTTATCATTTACAATATCATTTGTTTATTTTTTGCTAAAATGTGACTTGTAAAAAAAATAAATGTGTGAAACTGCAGTGTGTGCTTACATGTATTAAGATTTTTGCTTAGCAGACAAGTTTTCAGAATCTTTCAACATTAGGCACTTATAGTGTTCTATTTGTTCTGAAACAAATTTCTATTAGGTTTTATGAGGTAAGCTTTCTCTCTACTGCAATTTTACATTTAAATTACTTATTTTAACAGTTTAATGGGGGTGGCCAAAACTGGTGCATTAAATTTGCTATATGTACCAGTTATGGCCATGGGGGTGGCCAAAAAGGGTACAACATATGTTCCACTTTTGGCCACATGATTCATTATCATTATAGAGGGAATTTTAGCCATTTAATAAACTTAAGAACATCTTAATAAATCAAAATCAATTTAGTTTTTTTTTATATAGTAATGGCTTCAATAATAATAATAAAAGCAAGGCTAATGGCAGTTCTATAAAAGAGATTTTGTTATTCTCTGTCCAATAGATAATTCACTTTAGAAAGAAGGACATTGTGCTAGTCACTAAAGAAAATATAGTATTGTGTTTATTTTTGATAAAGCAAAAGGGGAGGTGATACGTAATTTGTAGATATGATAAATAAACTAAAACATAAATTTTGAAAGATTTTACAACTTGTAAATTAAAACGTTCAATAAAATTATAGCATGATTTAATTGCTTGTATTTTTCCTAAAAAAATGAAGACGTTCCATAATTTTTGCAATATTTCAGGCACACGGATTTAAAAATACTAAATATTGTGAAAATCTTTACTAGAGACATCTAAATACAACTAAGAATGTATTTCACATTATTTAAAAAGAAGAGGATTCATTTTAACAAGTTTAAAAGAGATTCTGTGCTCTTAAAAAATGGCCTAGAGGGAACACTGCTCTAAGATAAGAAGTAAAATTAAGGCCATTCAAAATCTAATGCCAGCACTACAAGCTAGCAAAGTTTTGGAGTAACCCGTTCTTGCCTTACATCAGAAGTTTGTAGGATGGACACCACTTTCCTCTAATAATGTTGAATCTCAAGTAGTAGATCTAGGTACTAGGAATTGAAGTTAAAAATCAATTAGAAAAGTGGATTTTAGATATTGTCAGAATACTATTTCTTATAAAAATGGAACAACTTTTAAGATTCTGTCCAGAAAATTGTAGCCGGTAAGATAGAAACGCCATTTCAAGATGGAAGACCAGGCGTGAAATGGTATGATTCGCTTCTGAAATCACACCCTAAAATAACTTGCAAAGAAGCAGGGTACATAAATAAGGCATAAGCTAATATAAATCAAAAGATAATTTCAAGAAGTATAACATTTTTGATGAAAATCAAACCAAAATCAGAAAATGCTTTCAAGAAATATAACACTTTGATGAAGATTCAAGTGTTCTAAACAAGCCACAATCCATGAATAATTATAAAACTGATTAAATAGTTAATCTTTATGTCCTATAGGCACTGTTGTCCCGTTTATTAATCAAATTTAAATATATTTTTTGTTTTTTAATTGAAACTTTCAGTTAAAATCAAAATAAGTATATTTTACTTGATGTTTTTATCAATTCATAAAGAAATTTGCAAAATTCTCTTAATACAGCAAACAAATATATGTGTGGTAAAATAGATGTTGCATAAAAATGCTTTATTTTTACTTATTATCAATTAAAATGTTTGTTAAACTACATGATATTGGAGTGGCCAAAACTGGTGCATAGAGATGGCCAAAACTGGTGTAGGGGTGGCCAAAACTGGTACAAATTGGAATAAATTACTTGATGAGTTATTACTCACAATCTAAAATATTCTGTAGAAAATCATCATAGTTAACAGAAAGACAATTAAATTTACTAAAGAATGATGTTATTATGATTTAATATGCTTAAATCGGTCAAGAACTGTAAAATTTCTATTTCGAATTTTCTCTAAAAGTGGCCAAAACTGGTGCATCTACCCTACGTGAAAATAAGCAAGTTTGTATTTTCTAATAACTTCGTTTATAAATTCTGGTGTCAGTCCATTATTTTATCAGTTTATAAATAGAATTACTCCATGCTGGAAAGGGTTAAAGTGTTTATTTTATGCTAGTGTTTCTATTTTAATCTGACAAGTTGTTTTAGCTTTTGTGCAATTTTTGGAGAAATTTTTTCTGAGTCGACTTGCAATGGCTAATACATTCTGAAATATGAAATTTGCTGCCCCTCTCCCCCCTCCAAAAAAAAAATGTTGCCCTGCCTCCTGCTTATTTTTATTTCTGGAAATATTGATTATTCAGTTGTGCAGCCAGGTTCCTCATTTTGGAGGGATTTTAAACCATTATTACATCTCTCATTGTGTTACATGTCCATAAGGTGGTGTTTAATGAATAGATAACACATAAAAATTGATGCAATGAAAAAACACAATAAGTTTAAAAAAGGTTTCATAAAAGAGCATATCTTTGCATCTTTAGAAAGAAGAAGAGAGAGAAAAGAACAGTAGCATTCGATATATGTGTTACTTTACTGCTATTGATCTTACTTTCATTAATTTGTTGAAATTGAGGCTCTTTTTATGAAGTCTTGAAAAGTTGAATGGTACGCTGCTTATGCTTTTCTTTACTTTGGTTTTTACACCATTTTATCTTTAAACAAGGAGTTTCGTATGTGTACCTTATCAGTTTAAAAATATTCTGGTAGGGCTTTTAACCGTAAAATCCCTTCCTCCTTGGTTTTACTGTGCCAGTGATTTTTTTTTTTTTTAATATTTCATTATTTAATGTATTTTCTTTCCTTAGGTATTTTTATTCCTACAGTACTGAAAAATACTGCACTATCATTAAACGAAAGAAATGCTATATTAACAGCGCTTTTTCTGTTTTATTCCGAGTTTACTTGCATATTTGTGTTTTTGACATTTTAAACCGCTTAAAATATGGTTTTAAACGTATGTGACGTCAATAACTAGTTTTTGATGGCTAAAACCTGACCCTGAGTAAAATAGTTGGTAATTCGTGTTCTGAATTACATGTCTGACTGCACATATAGGGTAGATGATCCAGTTGTGGCCACATTGGATCAGTTTGTCTAGTATTTAGGCTGTGAATTGATGCAGACAAATAATATGCATTCTTACACCTTAAGCAAACACCCTTTTATCATTTACGATCTCATTTGTTTATTTTTTGATAAAATGTGACTTACAAAAAAAATAAATGTGTGAAACTGTAGTGTGTGCTCACATGTATTAAGATTTTTGCTTAGCTGACAAGCTTTCCAAATCTTTCAATATTAAGCACTTATTGGATTCTGTTTGTCCTGAAACAAATTACTATTGGGTTTTATGAGGTAAGCTTCTTCTCTATTGCAATTTCACATTTGAATTAATTATTTTAACAGTTTAATGGGGGGTGGCCAAAACTGGTGCTTTAAATTTGCTATATGTACCAGTTATGGCCATGGAAGTTGGAAGTGGCAAATTCTTATTTTTTTCGCGATCCTTTGACGAAAATATTTTTTTCCACAATTCTTTAACAAATTTTGCGTTTTTTTTTTCGCGATCTTTTGACAATATTCGGTCCTTTTCTGCTATGGTTTTATGAAATTCGTTTTTTCCTGTTTCTCCTTTTTACGAAATTGCGATTGTTTGATGAATTTCTCTTTCTTTTTCATAATTTTTTGGAGTTATTCGCTTTTTTTTTCGAGGTCCTTTGACGAAATTCCTGTTTTTTTTTTTCGCGATCCTTTGACGAAATTCGGGTTTTCCGCGATTCTTTTATGAATCTTCGCGTGCTTTTTTTTCGCGATTTTTTGACAAAATTCGGTCTTCTGCTATGCTTTTATGAAATTCATTTTTTTCCTGTGCTCCTTTGACGAAATTTGCTTTTTTCTGCGATTCTTTGACGGAATTAGCATTTTTTTCTCAATCCTTTCATGGAATTTGCATTTTTTCTGCGATCTTTTTATGAAATTCGCTTTTTTCTGCGATCTTTTTATGAAATTCGCCTTTTTCCGCGATCTTTTTATGAAATTCATGCTTTTTCTGCGGCCCTTTGACGAAATTCTTATTTTTTCCGCGATCCTTTGACGAAATTATTTTTTTCCACAATTCTTTAACGAATTTTCTGTTTTTTTTTGCGATCTTTTGACAAAATTCGGGCCTTTTTTGCTATCTTTTTATGAAAAATTTTACGAAATTTGCGATTGTTTGGTGAATTTCTCTTTTTTTCATAATTTTTTGAAGTTATTTGCATTTTTTCTGCGGTCCTTTGACGAAATCCAAGTTTTTTCTGCGATCCTTTTATGAAATTCGCTTTTTTTCCGCGGTCCTTTGATGAAATTCGTGCTTTTTCGGCGGTCCTTTGATGAAATTCGTATTTTCCGCAATCCTTTGACGAAATATTTTTCCCACGATTCTTTTACGAAATTTGAATTTTTTCCGCAATATTTTGACAAAATTAGGGCTTTTTCTGCTATGCTTTTACGAAATTTGATTTTTTGACGAAATTCTGTTTTTTTCACTATCCTTTGAAGAAATTCACATTTTTTCCGGGATGCTTTGACAAAATTGGTGTTTTTTTCTGCGAACGATTGACAAAATTAGTTTTTTTTTACGAATTAAGTTCCGAATTTTGCAGAAAAATTTCCAGACACGGCATGCACGCGTGCGTCTATATTATACAACTCTGAATACCACCAGTTGTTCACTTGTAGGTTTATCATTGTGTGTGTCCTACAAACAAAGGTATGAAAACATGGAGGACTGGGAGCAGGAAAACACAATGATAAACATACGAGTGAACCACTGGTGGTATTAATTTTTAGCTTATGCACCGTCTCACTTCCGTCAGACATGAATCATTAGATTCCCCTACCCCTACTCTCTCATAAAATAAAGGTTTTTTTCTTGTGCTTGATAACATAGGTTTTTGTGCTGTCGGCTCTTGGACTATCAGGATAACACAAAATCAATTTAGTTTTGTTTTATAGAGTAATGGCTTCAATAATAATAATAAAAAAGCAAGGCTAATAGCAGTTCTGTCAAAGAGATTTTGTTTTCTCTGTCCAATAGATAATTCACTTTGTTTTCTCTGTCCAATAGATAATTCACTTTAAAAAGGACACTGTGCTAGTAACTAAAGAATGATATTGCTAAAGAAAATATAGTATATTGTGTTTAGTATTGATAAAATCAAAGGGGAGGGGCGATATGTCGTATATGATAAATAAATTAAAACATAAATTTTGAAAGATTTTACAAATTATAAATTAAAACGTTCAATAAAATTACAGCATGATTTCTTGTATTTTTCCTAAAGAAATGAAGTTCCATAATTTTTGCCAGATTTCAGGCAAACGGATTTAGAAATACTAAATATTGTGAAAATCTTAACTAGATATCTAAATACAAGCAAGAATGTATTTGGGTCATTCCACATGAATTCAACCATTGGGTGTTGCACCATAGTCACAGATTTTTAAAATATTTTTATCATAGACAGACATAGTAGTTAAACCCACAAATCTGAAATTTAAAAATAATTTTTGCAATATTGGCTGAGATGTAGCCATTTGAAAATTGGTCATTTTTACCAAATGGCAGCCATCTTGGAATCTTATCAATGTCTATAAATGGCCATAACTTGACAATTAATGGCTCAAATTCTACGTTTCTACTACCTATTTGAAGCTATTTGTACAAAGAATGCATATTTCACATCAAAACAATAGTAAATTTTTTATTCCTTTACTTTTTATTATGTGCAAACTGAAAATATCACCCCCAAAAAGGGCTGACTATAATGGCCCATAAAAAAAAAATGAATCATTATGAATTTTTCTAAAACTTGGTAGAAACATTGCTCCATCTGTGTGCTTCAAATTAAAAAAAAATTGGAGAGGTAAAATTTGTTGTTTTAAAATTAATGCTTTTTTACATATAGGGTGTCATTAACCAAATAATGATAGTTTTAGAATCTGTAAGTATTCCTAATTTAAGAAATAAAGTTTAGACTAATGTCAGACGGGAGTCTTTGTTGCTGCTTTTTTGCTTAGGTATTATCCATTCACAATGCTATAGCATTGTGAATGGATAGTACCTAAGCAAAAAAGACGCCCGTCTGACATTGGTCTTAAAATAAAATTTTCTAACATCTGAATTAATGTAAAAGCATATTGAAAACCTCATTTGTACTAATTTCGTAGGAATCCCCTCCCCCACCCCAACAAAAAATGTATACAATTAAAAAAAATTTACACTGAAAAAGATAAGAAAATAATTTAAGGAATATAATGTATAATTAATTATAAAAAACAAATAAATGCAATACATATAAATGATGATTTACTTTACATATAGGGGAGAGTGGGGTCAAATGGGACAGTAGGTTTTTCTCTTTAGGTATCATTCTAAATATTTCATCAATCACAGATTAGGTGAAGCAATGGTAGCCCAATTTTCAGTCAGGGTTTGCCCAAGTGGGCCCGCCCGAAAAAACCCACCCGGGTTTTTTCGGGCGGGCCCACTTGAAAAAACCCATTGTGGGTTTTTTCAAATTTTCTCATGTTTTCACAACTGTAACATTATTTAATATAAGGCATGAGAATGGGTGAAAACTGGAAAATTGGATTAGCAGTCAGTGGCTGTTAGACAGGGTTTGCCCAAGTGACCACTTGAAAAAAAACATTGTGGGTTTTTTCAAATTTTCTCATGTTTTCACAACTGTAACATTATTTAATCTGAGGGTTTTTTCGAGCAGGACCACTTGAAAAAAAAAAAAAAAACATTGTGGGTTTTTTCAAATTTTCTCATGTTTTCACAACTGTAACATTATTTAATCTGAGGGTTTTTTCGAGCAGGACCACTTGAAAAAACCCATTGTGGGTTTTTTCAAATTTTCTCATGTTTTCACAACTGTAACATTATTTAATCTAAGGAATGAGTATGGGTAAAAACTGGAAAATTGGGTTAATAGTCAGTGGCTGTTAGACAGGGTTTGCCCAAGTGGGCCCAGCCCGAAAAACACACACAGGTTTTTACGGGCATTGAAAAAACCCATTGTAGTTTTTTTCAAATTTTCTTGTGCTTTCACAACTGTATCATTATTTAATCTAAGGTTTGAGAATGCAAAGATAAAGGCCAATTTAAATATATTTCAAAAGAACCAGATTTAAAGGAATTTCTAAGCAGAGATAAAATGCCCAAAAAAGAAAAAAGATTTTCATGCCTGTAATCTAAAATGTATTCAAATGCTTTAAATCTTAATGCACGCAAAAAGATTGCACTTGAACCCCATCCTGATTGTTTGCATTGTTATAGCTTTTAAGATTAATCATCCCATTTATTATCCTGCTTCAATGTTCAATGAAAGTGTTATATAGGAGTTTTCCACACAAAAATGGTTCAGATTATGGCAAAAAAGAGTGAAACAGATAAGTTTCCTCCTGGATTTTGTGAGTTTTTTCTTTACATCCAGTACCAGCTACCTCTGCTTCAATCGAACAATACTTTTCCACATTTGGTCTGGTTTGGAGCAAGTTACGTAATCATTTTGGAGTTGATAAAGCAGCAAAGCTAGTAATAAGTGTATCGCCATTTGTGATATAAATTTACAAATGTTACTGACTTCTATGACAATCTAATTTAACATTTAATACTGTTGCAATATATATGTAGCAAATTTTGCTAAAATTTTCAAATATATTATTGCGAATCCCATTTCTTTCAAAAGAAAAAAAAAAGTCTTCAACTGATTTCTGACTTGAAGTGAATGAAAGAAACTATATAAATTTAACATGTTTAACTTAAGGTAAGAATTATATAAAGAAATCCATTTGTGGTTCACTTAATATATGCTTAGTTCAGCAAACTAGTCCCATGAGATACAGATGTACCTTTTAAATTAATTTGATTTTTTTTTTCTTTTTATATACTTTTTGTTAATTCATACTTAATTAATGCAAATTATGCCCAAGTTTCACTGATAAATGGAGAATTCAGGTATTATGTATATGAAAATTAGAAGCTTAAAGTGCTCTCCAAAAAAACTCAATAAAGCCCGAAAAAACCCGGGTTTTAGACTAGTGGGCCCAGTGGGCTGGGTTTTTTCGAAAAAACCCGGGTTTTTTCTAACCCTGCGTTGAAAAAAGTAGCTGATCTGCGTAAGCTTGCAATTGTATAAAGAAAAAGGAACTACTTGCGAATACGCCCGGAGTCCGCCATCTTGTTTTTTTTTTTTTTTTTTTTTTGCATGAAAAACCCGTTTTCGCGCCAAGCAATTGTCACCAAATAGTAATTTAAGCGACTTTAGGCTTAAAAAAAATTTGAAAAATTCAGAGATTAAACAATTAAAGAAAAGCAAAAATAAATTTTTAACAGAAATCAGTAATTTTCATAAATATTTCTTTTTTTTCTTGCTTTTCTTTAAGTGTTTAATCTCTGAATTTTCAGTTTTTCAAGCCTAAAATCGCTATAAATGACCCTTTTAAAACAGTAGATTAAACCAAATATTCAATTTTAAATAAAAAATAATCCAAAAAATAGCACTCGATTCATTATTTATAATAATAAAAATAATGGACCATCTCCGGGTGATTACTCAAAATCTGCGATTAGCCAAAACGTAAAATTTTAACATTTATCCAAAAAAAGGTTAATAAAATACAATTCAAATTGAACAGAAAAAGCACTCGAATCGTTATTAGTAATAATAAAAATAGTAATTTCCAGGCGATTACTCAAAATCGGCGATTAGCCCAAACGCAAAACATTAACATATATTCATCAATTTTAAATAAAAAACAATGCAAATTGAACAGAAAACAGCACTCGAATCGTTAAATAAAATAGAATGCAAATTGAACAGAAAAAGCACTCAAAACCAGCAATTAGCCCAAATGCAAAATATTAACTTTATCCATCAATTTTAAATAAAAAACAATGCAAATTGAACAGAAAACAGCACTCAAATCGTTATTATTAATAAGAATAGGGGGCCATCTCCGGGCGATTACTCAAAATCGGCGATTAGTCCAAACGCAAAATACGGACATTTATCCAAAAAAAAAGGGCAATATATATTTATAATAGCTGCATTGTAACATTATACACACAAAAAAAAAATGATTTTTTTTCTCGATTAAATAGCAGATAAAATGAGATACAAATGTAATTTTTTCCTTGTCTCGATTAAATAAATATGCAATAAAATGAGATACAAGTGTAATTTTTTTCTTGATTCAATAAATATGCGATAAAATTAGATTAAATATAAGTTTCTTAATCAAATAAAAGAAAAAAACAATATGAAACAATACAACCTTGACCACGTGTAGCTGAGAATCTCAGAACGACAAACGCATGCCTGGACGGGACAACCTCCAAAGATCAAATGACGCTTCGAGAATAATCGCGGAAGTGACGTAAAAAATTTAGGGTTACCAGAAGACTACAATCGTCGGATGTCCATCCGGAGTAAAGCATCGCCAGCACGAAATCGCCAAATTCAAGATGGCGGACTCCGGGCGTATTCGCAAGTAGTCCCAAGAAAAAGATTATTTCAAGAATCAAAAGTAAATTTGCTTCACATACTTTTTATGCTTTCTGTATACTAATGATTTGTTTATACACAGGTGTAATAGTTTCCCCATTTATGGAATGTTATACTGTATATTATCCATGATTTAAACTATGCCTAAAAACAGTATTTCTGTTTATACAAGAAATTTAATATGAAAGAAGGTAGAGAGAGGAATGGGACTAAGTAAGACTTTTTAATAAGATGAGCGCAAATTGCTAATATGCAAATATTTTTAAAGGATAGTATATTAATTATAACATTGAAAATATATTCATTTACTTCAAAATATAAATAAATTGAATAGATAATTTCTTAATATCATTTCTGATTAACAATCCTGAATTATCCTTCCAGTGATGAAGATACTGGAATTTGATATTGTAGCACAGACATTATCAACCTACAATCTTTGTTATATTGTAAATATACCTAACACTAGACTATTTGCTTCTTATAATACATTGTTTTATAGTTGTCCCATCTCCCATACCTCCCTGTTAGTGGGGGGGGGGGGGGGAGATATGGGATACATTTTGAAATTTACAATTTCTTTAATTATAAAATTGTTTCTGAAAATTGTTTTTATATTGTTCAAGGGCATTAGAAAGTGTTCCATTTTGTATTCTAAAAATCGAAATTTTTATTTTTGTGTCAAACAAAAATGATTTTCTCACTTTTGTAAAAAGTGTCCCATTCCTCCCCACTCTCCCCTATATGTAGAACCTATTTAAGACCTTTTCCCACTTAAAAAATTAAATTTATATGGGCAAATTTTTACTCCTCACTTTACAGATTTTCTACTTATAAAGTTTAATATTAGTGTGTAATCCTTTACAGTAGAAAACTTCTACTATATAGGGTAGATGTGCCAGTAATGGACACCCTTAAGGAATTTCTTTAAAAATTATTTTTTTATTAATAGTTAAAATTATTATATTCTAGTTTTTTCAATATTGTATTAATCTATCAACAATATTTAACCATTCTTATAGCCTCATTTCCCAATATGAATAGAAATTTAATTTTAAATAACAGAAATATATCAAAACACCCAAAAGCCCAGTAATGGACACCCTCTGGCCCAGTAGTGGACACCCTCTGTTCCAGTAATGGACACCCCATAAAAAGTAATAAATATAATTGTTTTTATGACTATTTAGAACCAGAATTTAATGAATACATACTAATGAAACAAAATAGTTATTTTCAAATAAATTTAACATTTAGGATACCAATAATTAATAAAGTATTTGTGATAATCATTTATTGTCTGCATCAATTATTGAAATTATCAGAAGATAAATGTTTTAATTATTTTAGATGGATAGATTAAAATACTAAATATCAGGCAATTACAGCTATCAAATTATTGTAACAGTGGTGGATTTAAAAGGTAATGTTCAGTTTTGTGTCACTATTTTTAACAATCTTCCAGAGACTACTTGATATATCATTTATAATAATTAATATTACAAATATGAAAGAAATGATATTGTGAGTTGAATATTTTAAATACTAAATAAAATAATTTCAAAATAAAACTGTAAAACTGATGTTTGAGACCACTGATCTGCAGATTTACTAGTTTCATGAATATTACCTATAACTTTCATTAATAGTATTACATTTTTTTTTAACAAGGAAACATTTAAGACAGAAAATAGATTTTTAATAGCTTCTGTAACTTAATTGTTTTTATTTAAATGGAGAGGGATTAAGCTCTATGAGCCCCTCTTTGTCTGTGTTCTTAAACAATATTTTTTGCTTCCTGGCTGGTTTGATTGCCAGATTGTAAAATATGCAAGGTATATGTACTACATAAAAAAAAATAGTAAGTAAAATAAAATATTGAAATTTCATAAAATAACTTAAAAGCAGCTATTTATAAAAGTTTTGGTGTTATTACATTTTGGTAAGTATAATTTAAAAATTAAATTTGATTATTTAGGTTTGCAGTTAAGCCAAAGTATTTTATGCACTATAAACATTACTAAAATTGCATTATTAGCAATGTCTACATGGGGTGTCCATTACTGGAAAATGACTAATTAACCATCCCAGTAATGGACACCCCTCTTAAAATCTTAAAAATAAATGAAATTTTGTAAATGGCCATTGGTATATAAAATTCAAAGTTTTCTATTGCTACTCAAACAAAAGCATTAAAATTTTGCAAGAAAATAAATAATATATAAATTAAACGAAGCCAACTCTTAGCCTCTTCATTAAGATTTTGACAGAAAAACAGCGAAACTTTGAAACATTATTTTCTGCTTCCTGATTGGTTTGATTAAAAGTGTCAACAATAACCCAGTTTTATAAAATATGCAAGGGGGAATTATAAAAAAAATAATTAAAGCTAAATATTTATTAGTTATTTTTTTATGAACCAAAAACATCAAGGGGTGTCCATTACTGGAAGGGTGTCCATTACTGGCACATCTACCCTATATATTTAAATCATTCAGAATGCATTAAATGTTCAGATGTAAATATGTCAGTTTATGTAATTTTTATTTCAGTATATTTAGTATAACTGAACTTTCTTATAAAACTGATTTAAAAACCTTGGTAGTGTAAATCTGAAGACAAAAACTAGGTAATATATTATAAAGTTATATGCATGTAAGTGAATATTTTGTTCTTATTTTGTCTAGATTTGTTCCATGTGTAAGTTTAAACTTAGGCTTATTTCTCATCACATTCAATGATTTGCCCTGGATTTGTATTACATTAATTTTTTTTTTTTTTGTCTCACAGTATTTAGATTTTTGTTATTTGAACTCAGTGTGAACTAAAATCATCAAATGTGAACTCAATTAACTCATTTATATATTTTTTATTTTATTTAAATTACACAATTGAATAAATTCAACTGTAATTTACAGCTAGTATTTCTCCAACATTTCAGGGGAAAATATTATGTGGCTTTTTTATTTTATTTTATCTTTTTTAATGTAGTTCATTATAGTAAGGGATTTAATATTTGTGTAAATATTTTTTGAGAATTATATTCTCATATTTTAAATGTAATAAAAAGTACTGTAGAAATGAAAATTTACTAGTATTTTAATACAATATATGAATATTTAGTATAAATAGCTGCAAATTGATATTTCTTTATTTAATTATATAATATACATGCAGCACATTAATTCAGATGCCAGAAAATTTTATTTTAACCATTATTTCTGAAATTAGGAATACTAAAATGATCATTATTTGGTTAAGACACCCTAAGTGTAAAAAAACCATTTATTTTAAAACAACAAATTTTACCTCTCCATTTTTTTTTTTTATTATTTTTTTATTTTAAGCGCACACATGGAGCAATGTTTCTACCTAGTTTCAGAAAAATTCACGATTCATTTTTTTTATGGGCCATTATAGTCAGCCCTTTTTTGGGGTGATATTTTCAGTTTGCACATGATAAAAAGTAAAGAAATGAAAATTTATTGTTATTTTGATGTGAAATATGCATTCTTTGTACAAATAGCTTCAACTTGGTATCAGAAACATAGAATTTGAACCATTAGTTGTCAAGTTATGGCCATTTACAGACATTGATAAGATTCCAAGATGGCCGCCATTTGGTAAAAATGACCAATTTTCAAATGGCTATATCTCAGCCAATATTGCGAAAATTATTTTTAAATTTCAGGTTTGAGGGTTTCATTACTTTGTCTGTCTATGATAAAAATTTAAAAAAAAACTGTGACTATGGTGCAACACTTTTTCTTTAAATTGGTTGATTTCACGTGGAATGACCCATTTCCTATTATTTAAAAAGAGCAGCATTCATTTTACCAAGTTTAAAAAACACAGAATTCTGTGCTCTTAAAAAATGGCCTAGAGGGAACACTGTTCTAGGATAAGAAGTAAAATTAAGACCATTCAAAATGTATTATGCCAGCACTACAAGCTAGCAAAGTTTTGGAGCACCAGCAATAGAACTTTTTAGTGACGATTCAAGTGTTTTAATCAATCCACAATCCATTGTATAATTATAAAACTGATTTAATAGTTAATCTTGATATTCTACAGGCACTGTTGTCCCTTTTATGAATTGAATATATTTTTTGTTTTTTTAATTGAAATTTTAAGTCAAAATCAACATAAGTATATTTTACTTGATGTTTTTATCAATTCATAAAAAAAATTGCAAAATTCTTTTAATTCAGCAAAGAAATATATGTTTGCTAAAATAGATGTTGCATAAAAATGCTTTATTTTTACTTATTATCAATTAAAATGTTTGTTAAACTACATGATATTGGAGTGGCCACAACTGATGCATAGAGATGGCCACAACTGGTACAAATTGATATAAATTACAGTCGGACCTCTATTTTACGAAGTCGCTAAATCCCGAAAAAAAGTTCGTTATATGGAAAATTCGTTAAATAGAGTCGCCCTTTAAAATACTTTAAACTACGTAAAACACATTTTAAGTCCATAAACACTAAATATAGTAATTAAAAAAAGTAATTAGTCACACTTTTTTTATAAATTATATCTATTTGTTTTACTTATTTTACCCATCAAAAAGAAATCTGTAAGAGAAATAAGAATGAAACAAAATATTGTCTGGAAATACATTGTATTTTCAGTTAAAAAAAATAATTTTACATTAAAATGATGATTTTTTATTATAGTTAATAAGCTGTTTGGAGGAATACCAAATTTTAAAGCAGTATTCTTTTTCTTCATGCCTTTATCCACCTCATCAAGAATAATTTTTTTTTTTCTTTGATGCTCAAGCACTTTCGCTTTGACATTTTCGCGCTACAAGAACCGAAATTACCAACATGATTGATCATGATCAAGAATCTAGAAAACGGGAAACTATAGTTTAAGGACACGGGGTAGCTCCATTGAGGGTTAAAAGGGGATATTAAAAGTTTGCTCTTCTTGGATGGAAAACAAAGAATCACAACGATTTTACCACTCTCGGTGAGTTAGGTGCCTGGTAAGACCTGTTCATGGTCATTGATCATCATAAAATGTGTTAAAAGAAAGAATAAGTTTGAAATGTCCAGTAATATTTTAAGAAATAGGGAGAAAAAAAGATCCCAAAGGAAAGTTCGTTAAATAGAGAATACACTTCGCTATTTGGAGGTTATTTTACGAAGAAATTTTCAAAATGTTCTTGGTTCCAACAGGGGTGATTGTGTTCCGGGTGTACCCCGGATTTCCGGGTTTTTCGATCGATCCTTCCGGGTTTGAGATTCCTTCCGGACATCAAAAAACATCGCGAATTTCGACAATTGGTTGCCGGGAAAAATGAATTCCTTGATCGTTCGCTGAAAAAAATCGTCAATTTCGTCAAAGCATTGCAGAAAAAAACGCGAATTTTGTCAAAGAATCTCGAAGTAAACACAAATTTCATCAAATGATCGCGAAATAAACACAAATTTCGCAGAGGATCGCGAAAATCAAGATTTTCGTCAAAAGATCGCGGGAAAATGGATACATCGTAAAATGATCGCTGGAAAAACGGGAATATCGCCAAAGAATCGCTCGAAAAACGCAAGCGGAAAAAAACATGAATTTCTTTAAAGAATCGCGGAAAACACGCGAATTTCGTCAAAGGACCGCAGAAAAAAACACATAATTAGAACCGGGAAGAATTTTCCCCATTCCGGAATCGCGGGGAAAACACTATTTTCGTCAAAAGATCGCGGGAAAAACGGAAATATCGCGGATAAAACGCAAATTTCGTTAAAGATCACGAAAGAAAAATTTCTTTAAAGAATAACGGGAAAAAAATTCGTCAAAAGTTCGCGGGGAAAAAACGCGAATTTCGTCAGAGAATCCTGAAAAAACGTCAATTTCGTCAAAGGATCGCGTAAAAATAGCAAATTTCTCCCAAAAGACGGCAAAGATCACGAAAAAAACGACAGATTTCGTCAAATGATCTCGAAAAAACGGCAGATTTCGTCAAAAGATCGCGAAAAAAACGACAAATTTCGGCAAAAGATCGCGAAAAAAACGGCAAATTTCGTCAAAAGATCGCGAAAAAACCCGCAAATTTCGTCATAAGATCGCGAAAAAAACCAAATTTCGTCAAAAGATCGCGAAAAACCCCACAAATTTCGTCAAAAGATCGCGAAAAAAAACAAATTTTGTCAAAAGATCGCGAAAAAAAAAATTCGTAAAAAGATCGCGAAGAAAACCACAAATTTCGTCAAAAGATCGCGAAAAAAAACACAAATTTCGTCAAAAGATCGCGAAAAAACCACAAATTTCGTCAAAAGATCGCGAAAAAAACGCAAATTTCGTCAAAGCCCCCCCCCCCCAAAAAAAAAAAAACCAGTTAGTGACAGGTGAGTGGATTTCCCCTCCCCCCCCCCCTCTGTTGTAACCTTTCAGAAAATTTGGTGTGAATTTCAGAATTTTTTTTTCTTTTAACTTAGAATCCCCCCCTGCCGCTGTATTTCCGAAAATGTGATGTGAATTTCTGAATTTTTTTTTATTCACTCAGGATCACACCCGGAAAAAACACATAATTAGAACCAGGAGTGATCCCCCCCTCCCCCTCTGCTGTGAATTTCAGATCCATCTCAATCTCAGTACAAAAATGTCCAGAATTTCATATCTGTAATGTGCAATACAAAGGAAGAAAGCAGGAAAAAGAAATTTACCTTGTGTAAGAGCAAAGCTAAATAAACAAACAAATTTTCTATTTTTATTTATTTTTCTTTCTTTCACTAATACTGAGCCACTTAGAAGTAAAATTGGATTGGTTTTGACATTTTTTTACTGTTTTTAAATAACTAGGTGTCACGTATGACTTGCATTAAATCTACTAAGAGATCCCACTCTTAACACATAATTTGTACTTGTTTCATGAGTACTTCTACTTGGAATAAATTTATTTACTGATTATAGAATTCGAACTTTGCATATTTAGCAAGATAAATTGCACTCTCCATTTGATGAAATCATTTAGCTTTCGGTGAAATTAATGTAAGTTTACCAAATTATGTTTTTCTGCAATTGTATGTTTCAAACAATAGCAGAAATATATCATTTGTTGTCATGTTGTTGCAGTATCCGTTGTTATGTAAATTGATATATTTCGCATCTATAATTTTCAGGGTTTTTCACTTTGTATCAATTTTCAGGGTTTTTCACTCTGAGTCACAATCACCCCTGTTCCAAGTAAAAGTTCGCAAAATAGAGAAATTCGTAAAATAGAGGTTTGTTAAATAGAGGTCAGACTGTATTTAATGAGTTATTACTCAGAATCTAAAATATTCTGTAGAAAGTTATTATAATGCACTGAAAGACAATTAAATTTGCTAAATAATGATGATGTTATGATTTAATATGCTTCAATCGGTCAGTAACTGTAAAATTTCAATTTCAAATTTTCTCTAAAGGTGGCCACAACTGGAGCATCTACCCTATAATAAAAAAGTTTACTTAAAGACGTATATTACACACAAAAGTTAAAACTTTCAAAACATTAAATAAAATTTTAAAAGTCTAAAACTCGACAAGTTTCAGTTACTCTGTGGCCATCATCAGGGTCTTACTTCAGTCCAAGAGGCACAAATACTCATTAGTTTGTAAAAGTCAAAAGTAATTATTTTTGACTTTTACTAACTAATAAGTATTTGTGTCTCTTGGACTGAAGTAAGACCCTGATGATGATGATGGCCACAGAGTGGCTGAAACTTGTCAGTTTTAGACTTTTAAAATTTTATTTAATGTTTTGAAAGTTTTAACTTTTGTGTGTAATATACGCCTTTTTAGTAAACCTTTTTTTATTATATGTGTCGTTAATTTTCTTTAATTTATTGATGCATGTTTGATTTATATTTTTTTTAGGTGCTTCCTTTTTATATGATAGGGTCCTTGGTAGGGATGCACCGGATATTGATTTTGCCGGATATCGGATACCGGATATCCGAAGCTCCTTCGCCTGCCGGATTCGGATATCCGATCGGATATCCGGCACTAGATATGTTTTTAGTTATATAGCGAATTATTTCTCTATATAATGTCATCTCAGAACAATAAATTACAAACATGTTTCACACATCATTAAAGCATTTTAAATGTATTGAAATATCTCTCTATTCTAAAAAGAAGTAACTACCGCTGTCACCGCCGCCGCCGGTTTTGAATTTTTTGTGACCGGAGGTCTTTCTTCGTTAATATTAAGCAAAATAATGCATACAAAAATATGAAAGTAGGTAGTATTATACAGAAATGTTTGATAAACACGCTGATGCAGACAGTTTTCAGATCGAAGAATTATTTTAAGAGATATTTAATGCTAAAGTTGGACAAAATCGTTCCACTAAAAAAGTTTTATAGGAGCAAAAACTGTTCATAGGAATTTAATCATTTTTAGATCATTTTATGCGTTAAAATTTGCCGGAGTGCAGATTGCATTAATTTTTTGAGGTTTTATTTCTATTTTAAATTCAGATTTTCAGCATTTCTAGAGATATTTTTAACAGATTTTAGAAAGTGATATTAATTTAAACTGTTGCCAACTGTATAAACAGCGGAAGCAATAATGTTTGCTTCAAAAAAAAATATATATTTATACGTGTAAATAAATTAAAAAAATTATTTACACGTGACTATTATAAACAGAAAAAAACATTTGGAATTAGAATTAAATAATTATGTACAAAAAGCAGGAACTTATTAAAAATTATGTCATAAAAACTATAATTACACCTGAATTTTAAGAGAGAAAGGAATTTGTAAAGCAATAAATTTATTAACATGCGTTAGAAGTCTTAAATAGGAGAAATTACGTCATATTTACGTCAAATTACAGTTATTACATATAATGAACACAAAATAATATTGCAAAACGGTTTAAATTTAGAAATTGCGCTAGACATTCATTTGATATTTTAAGAGGATACTTTTCAACTATTTTTGTTAGGAAAGCGCAAATAATATTTAATTTCTAACACAAGTATTTTCACGTGAATATTAAAAAGAGAAAGAATAGTTTGGTCAAAATTACGTCAGATTAAAAACGATTAATTTAAAATGTCTCATTTAAAAGAACTTTCTTTTCACTTTGTTAAAAAGTACCAGGAGACAGACTCTGTTTACTTAATTCCTTTTATATTAGCTTATTTTGAAATGTTGTTACACGTGCCTACGTTATCAAGTTATTTTTATTTCGACGTTTTATTTGTATTTTTATTAATGTTGTACTAATTTATTTGTTTTTTCGTTATTTAAAATAAAAATGATGTCAATTTGTATAATTTGGCGAGTGGTTTGGCGATTTATATAATTTGGCGAAATTGGTCGACGGGATAATCAAGTAGTACCGCAACGGATTTGGCGTTAAAATTCCCCAATCAAAGAGAAATGAATAGAAATCCATTTATAGAGAGATCGCCACTGTTTTTTAAATTATAATTCAATCTTTCGAAATCTTTTTAAAGCCGATCAAATTAGCGTGCATTTAGAGTCTACGGTGTCTGGACGGGGGTTGGCGAGCGTAGCTCGTAGGGGGCCGAGCCCCCTAGTAATTTACAAAAACTATATCTCTTTGAATATCAGGGCTTGCAATTCAAGTTTTCCCAGGAGGGGAGTTTCATACACAAAATTTATAAATGCAGGGTAGTTGAACTGTTAGAAAGGGGGAAAAAAATCTTTAAACCCCGTTATTTTTTATGTGCTACTTAAAGAATTACATTTGTACAGACATGACAAAATACCATTGAAACAATTTAAATTAACAACTCAAGATAATTATTCAAAATTTTTATTTTATTAAAACAAAGGAACAGAAACAAGCTTTATAGGGTGACTGAGCCAGTAGTTGATCAAATAAGGTCGGTACTACGGGGTTTTTATTATATTTCCTTCGTTTTAAGTTTTAGAAGTAAACTAACATGATTGCTACAACCCTTAATGAATGTCCTATAATGGGCAAAAATTAAATCTGCTGAAATTAAATAGCAACAAAATTATAAGTAAATAGTTTCTTTAATTGCCATTTACCCAGTAGTTGATCAATCGAAGAAATCAGTTGAAAATTCAAAAATTAATCTTTAAAATATCATGCTTAAGCTGTGATTAACAGTAATTCATATATAAAACTATTATTTGACATAAGCAAGATGGAAGTGGATTATTTTAACTTATCATAATCGTCTCCAAGTAATTAAAAACTAAATTTTTACATTTTCTAATAAAAAAAAAATTCATAAAATTGCTTCTCTTACAGCATGCAACTGTCAACAATGTGACAACAGGTGCTCCAACATTCAAACAAAAATATTATGTCTAGTGCCACATGTAAAATTCATTTCTGCCTAAAATGGCGCAATATTTCAAACATTTGATCAACTACTGGAGGGGTATCAACTACTGGTGCAGTCACCCTATATACCATGTCTATTTTTGAACTTTCACCTAATGTTATGGGCAATTAACAATCGGGTTGCTAAATGAATTTCTTAATTTAGATTTGATTCCATTTTGCGTACTTTAGCCTCTTTCACAAGTTACACTTTTGACAAACAGCACAGAGCGACTTTTATAACTTTAGAAATTATCGGAAACACATGGTTATGTTCTCTTAAAAAGTTTTAGAAAACTTTGAAAAATCTAATGTGCATTAATTTTTAACTTACATGAATAATGCATATCGGTGATGGTATGTCACTTCTGAAAAAATTTGTTTTATTATATCCTTAATGGAATTATATTCAAAACTGTAATCCCTGGTATTTTCGTTAATTGAACTATGTTCTATGCATTGGAATTTTAAATCCATATCCAAAGTTTGAAAAGGGAATAGTCAATTGATTTCTTCCATTACACGAGAAAAGGTTGATTTCAAAAAGTCATGTCCTAATTTCTGTTAATTGCGAGAAACAACTAGTTTGTTGTTTCTAAATATGTTTTTTTGAAGTTCATCAAAGTTTTTTTTTTCATGTGCACCACAAGTATAATCTCATTTTGTTTAGTGCTGACTATTATCCAATTTGGTAGAGCTTAGTCTCCGGTGGCCGTTGCTGCCCTTTTAGTTATTTCCAATTTTGGGCACACAGGAAAAACATCGCAAAATACGTAAAACAGTCATAGAAAAAAACATTGCTGATTTCGTCAATTATGGTGAAAATAAATAAAATAATTTGTCGATTGGTTGCGAGAAAAGAAACTGAAGTTCATGGGAAATCGAAAGTGGGAAAATATCACGAAATTCATCAATCGATCATGGAAAAGTATCGTGAAATTTGCCAGTCTGTCACGAGCAAATACCGTGAAATTTCTCAGCCGGTCGCAGAGAAAAAATGCGAAATTTTTCAATCGGATGCAGAAAAACAATCGTTTGTTTCATCAGTATGTCACAAGAACAAACAGGGAAATTTACCAATTGGTCACAGAATAAATTTTCTAAATTTGTCAATTGATTGCGAAAAAATAAAAAAATTATGAAATTCATCAATCGGTCTCCAGAAAAAAATCAAGAAATTCGTCAGTCGGTCGAGGAGAAAAATCACAAACTTTTTTGGTCAGATGCAGAAAAACATACACTAATTTTGTCAATTTGTTGTAAGAAGAAACTGTGAAATCTGCAAATCGATAGTGGAAAATATCATGAAATTTGTCAGTCGGTCCCGACACTTCATCATCGTTTTACAAAGAAACATTTTCGGAAAATGATTTTTTGGAAACAGGAGCTTCCCGTCCCCAATATTCTTTAGGGCACGAATCCTGCCATCCCATCTCGAAATTCAAGACATGTATCTGCCATTTAAGCCGTGTAATGTATATTAATAATGTTGTATAAAAAATGTAATTTAAACATTCAAATATTCTGTTTATTTGTACAATGAAATGCTGATAATTGCTACTGGATTTGGATATGGGATTGACTATAATTGCTAATTGCTAATAATTAATTTGTACAATGAAATGCTGATAATTTGTGTAACAAATTTTAACCAATTAATAGGCTTATAATTGTAGAGTATTTTCACAAAGAAATACATACTTTCTTTTTATAATTTAAACATAAAATACCTACTAATATACCCATGATTAAAGAGTTATTTTCTCCAAATATAGGTTTAGTTGATGTCTTTTTTTCTGTTTTAATTATTTAATACTGTTTTGCTTTGAGTCACATTTAGTTTTATTTTAAGTTAAATTACTGTGATATTTATAAGTAAAAAGAAAATTACTTTTAATTTTAATTATTTTATTTATAATGAAGTTACAAAAATAACTAATTGGATGTGCCAATCCCAAAACTTTTTTCTATCTCATACATCTTAATATTTTGAAAAGTAGTTCCAAATCTTAATACTTCAATATTATACCAACTTTGATTTTGATCTAAAATTTCTGCTCGTCAAATAATCAAAATAAGAATAAGTTAATCTCGATTATGATATTTATTAAAATCAAAGATTTTTTTCGTTATTCTGTTGTACATCAGCTGATTGTGAATAGCCAGCTTAGCAGGATGCGAAGTTCCCATGGCTTCACGAGCCACCAATATACAGTACGAAAAACTGCAAAAAATTGAGAAAATTGTACAAAAAATGCTGTCACAGTGCCACCTTCTGTCGGAATATTTCCAAATAAAAAAAAAAAACTGCCGGCCATAGCCAAAAATATACACAAAAAATTGGTTCAATTCTATGCTTAGCTTCATACACTAAATAATGATAAAATAATGGAAATAACACAAAAATCACTATTATAGCGCCCCCTTCCAGCAGAATATTTTCAAATTGAAGGAGGACCAGTTGGCCATAGCCAAAAACATACCTCCCAAAATTGGTTCAATTCTAGTATACATAACTTCATACACTTTTCGATGGTACAAGAATGAAAATGGCACAAAAATCACTATTACAGCGCACCCTTCTGGCAGAATATTTCCAATTTAAAGGAGAACCTGCTGGACATAGCAAAAAATGTACACAAAAAATTTTGTTGAATTATATGGATAACTTATCATTACATATTTAACATACACTTTTCGATAGTACAATAATGAAAATGGCACAAAAATCGCAATTACAGCACTCCCTTCCGGCAGAATGCTTCCATATTGAAGAAGGACCTGCTGGCCACAGCCAAAAACATTCACAAAAAATTGGTTCAATTCTATGCATAACTTCATACACTTTTTGATGGTATGATGACAGACAGACAGACAGACATTTTGTATAAACATGTTTTGGGATCTCTGGCCCCTAAAACGTCTAAGCCCACCGAAAACCAGAAATCGAAAAAATCTCAGTTACAATACTTTCTTCTACTGAAGATAGAAGAAAGTAAAAATAGGCCTGTTTAATTGTTAAACTTAAAAGAGAGAAAGAAAATTAATAAAGTCATACTTTAATAAACAACTTCAGATTTTGTTTCACATTCTGAAAGTAAAGGTACAATTTTCTAAAAGATGTAAACATAAATTCTTAAATTTATTATAAAGAGTTCTAATACCAATGTTAGGAAAGCTGGCAATTCTTTAAACTTTTGAGAATTACCTTTTACTCATGAATAGTGGACTTACTTTCATATTTTGCATTATAAACAAAAGTTGTTTGGCATTGTTTGGGTCAAACGATTTCTCTTATCCTTATATATTTGCTTTGCTACGTATTGCCGGATATCCGGCAGAGAAGTCTGATATCCGGTGATTGTGATTCGGATATCCGACGGTATTTCGGATATTGAAAAATCAGCCGGATATGCCGGATATCCGTTGCATCCCTAGTCCTTGGCAAGAGAAGGAAATTTTATGTAATATATATATATATATTTCAACTTACTCTTTCTTACACACAAGGATTGTTTTCATTATTTACACAATTTATTTGATAGACACAACTCAAAAGATTGGTTTGTCAATTTTATTTTCATAGTTATTTATATCATTTGACAACAAATCTCATCTTAAGCCTGAATTGTTTATGGCTTTTTTAAAAAAAGTGCCAAGGGAAGTACCCCACCTCCACACACACACATCCTTTTTTTTTTTTTCTTTGAGTATCTCATAAACTTTATCTGAAAATTTTCTAATTAATTTTGATGTTTTTGAAATATAAAGTTTTATTAAAACTTACCAATATCTTTGTTTTTCTGATAAATACCAGCCTAACATCAGGGGAACTTTCATAAACAAAATTGCAGGTATCCAACAGTTGTTAGAAGGAATATAATCTCTTATTTTCTGAAAATTCATCAGGACTCATTTAAATGAACTGTAAAATGTTGATACTCGGTTGCACACCACTTGAAAGACATAGGAAATTCTGAAATTTTCTTTAAAGACCTGGAAAATATAAAGAATTTTAAAGTTCTTAGATTTTTACATCAAAGAAATCCCAATCTCTTTAACTCTTATGAGAAGAAAATGACCATAGCTGTGAGTGTTTCTTCTTAATTTGTTCATTTTCACTGTAATACAGAGACTGTTTCTTCCCAGTTAAAAAAAAAAAAAAAAAAAGGATAGAGTGGTAGTAGTAGGAAAAGGACGCTTTTTAGTTTCATAAAAGCACATTTTTAACTCTGAAGGGTACTTTTTAGATTCTTATGGATCTTTATAATCTTTATTTTTCAAACCAATTTTAAAATAATGTCCTTTAAAGGACCCAAATTTTTCTTAAGCAAATCCCTGGCTTGTGAATTAAAGCAATAGTTGGTATAACCATTTTCTTTTTTAAATATTGAGTTAGAAAACCCACCTTTGACAAATTTGTTTTCATTATATGCGAGAGATGATTTAAGAAAAAAAAAAAAAAATCTGCTCTTGGATTTAAAGAGTGTTGCCAAAACATTTAAAAAAAAAAATCTTAATATATCTAAAGTTTAAATGATGACAAACTAACTATTAATAGTAATATTTGATAATTCTTTTATAAAGTTGTTATATCTTGGTGCCTTTTTGAAAAAGCTTAATGTAATTATAGTCTTCAAAAAGCGATTTGTTGCCTTTGTTGGAAATTATATAAACAGCTATGAAAACAAACCTAATGAACTGTTATGCATTTACTTCTGTTTGTATATACAAAAAGATAAATGGTACTTGTATTTGTATGATTAATAAATTGTATATATATTGAAAAAAAAACTGTGTATAAAACAGTGAATAGGTTGACAGAAAATACATGTAAAAAATGTCCTTCACTTGCTGAGGCCACTTTCTCTATCTCACCAAAACTCCAATAAAAAGTACTAAATTTTTTATTACTTGTGAACCTCATGCTAATTGGTTGTAAGATTTTTAAAAATTCGACGTATTTGTTCCGGATAATCTATTACTTTATGTAAATCGATGTAATGCCACCCATTTCAAAATAATGCATTTTTGAAATGTTTAATTCAGGGTTGCAGAATATGTCCGATCTGGCGATCTAGGATCGGGGGAAATTTTGCAGAAACATATACAATTAATTTAGATTTTAACAACAAATTCCATAATTCTGAGATAAGAAAAATTTCACTGCAAATAAAAAGATCCGTATGGCAACCTTCACAAAATCGATCTCAGAATAATAGTACCGTATATTAGGGGTGATTCTGTTCCAAATTTTCTGAAAAAAAAAAAAAAATCTGTCATCAATCTAAAATTTCGGATATAAAAATAACGCGAATTTTATTTTAAAAAAAAAAGGAAAAAACACGAATTTCGTCAAAAGATTGCGAAAGAACTGCAAATTTCGTCAAAAGATTGCGAAAGAACTGTAAATTTCGTCAAAAGATTGCGAAAGAACTGCAAATTTCGTCAAAAGATCGCGAAAGAACTGCAAATTTCGTCAAAAGATTGCAAAATAGCTGTGATTTTCATCAAAATATGGCAAAATAACCGCGAATTTCGTCAAAGGAGCACGAGAAAACCGTAAATGTCGTCAAAAGATCGCGAAAGAACTGCAAATTTCGTCAAAAGATTGCAAAATAACTGCGCTTTTCATCAAAATATGGCAAAATACCCGTGAATTTCATCAAAGGAACGCGAAAGAAACGCAAATGTCATCAAAAGATCGCAAAAGAACTGCAAATTTTGTCAAAAGATCGTGAAACAACTGCGATTTTCATCAAAATAACCGTGAATTTTGTTAAAGTAACGCGAAAAAAACCTGCAAATTTCGTGAAAGGAAAGCAAATTTTCTTAAAGATCGCGGAGCAACCATAAATTTCACCAAAAGATCGCGAAACAACCACGCATTTTGTCAAAAAATAAAATATATTGAAATTGGCGAAATAACTTCAAATTTCATTGAAAGATTGCAAAGAAACCTGAAATTTCATCAAAGGATCACGAAAGACTCGCAAATTTTGTCAAATGATCACAAAACAACCACGAATTTCATCAAAGAATCGCAAATTACATCAAAAGAGGGCTAAATAACCGTGAATTTCGTCAAAAGGAGTGTGAAATAACTGCAAAATAACAGCAAATTTCATCCAAAGATTGTTGAAAAATGCAAATTTCGTCAGAAGATCGCGAATTCCGTCGGAGGGCCACGAAAAAAACATAGTGCTGGGAGTTTATCCCCCCCCCTCCCCCACTCTGCTGTAACTTTTCTGAAAATTCGCTGTGAATTTCAATTTTTTTATTCCACTGAGAATTGCCCCTGCCATATATACTCACCGCGTATAAGTTGAGAAATATTTAAAATAAATTTTCTATATCTACGGTAATACAGCTTTACCTTTAACATATCATAAAATTTTGGGGAAATTTTCATGTGGATTGGGAGAAATGTTGGGAGTAGAAACATTTTCTGCATCCCTGGTTTAATTTAGCTGATATATACTTTATTTTTCATTTTAGAAATCATATTTGTATTACATTTCCTGACATCTGTGTTTACTATCTTTTCTGTATTTTTTTTAGCAATACTGGAACTTGAGCTTGGATAGAAGTTTGCACCATGAAACAAATAAAGATCGTATACAACAATAGCCCATGGCATCGCATAGATTAAAATTTTGTGTTACTCCACAATTACTACAGGTAACTAACATTTAGAATTAAGCTTTTATTAATATTTCTGTTATGTACTTTAAACTTGGTTCTCAAAAAATATTTTCTCCTTCCTGCCCAACAGTACAAAACTTTTCAATACATTTTCTGGCTTATATTTGTAGGCATTGATTTGTAATCAGTTTTTTCATTTTTTGATAAATGAATTATATCTTGAGGTGTAAATAACAATCTATGTTCAAATATTATAAATGTAATACTTTTAAATGTTTTCAATATCATAATTGTCATCTAATGTAAAAAAATATGGTACTTGTTAGTTATCCTGTCGACCATGACCAAATTACTGTTGCCAAATTATAAGATTAAATGCCAATAATGATTGATCGTAAATGCCACATTCACTTGACTGACACATGTTTACATCATCAAGTGATTGGTTATTTCGACGTTTTATTAGTAATTTTATTAATGTTATACTAATTTAATTGTTCTTTCATTATTTAAAATAAAAATGTATGTTAATTTGTACAATTTGGCGAGTGGTTTGGCAATTTATATAATTTGGTGAAATTGGTCGACGGGATAACTAACAAGTACCAAATATATATATAGATAGCCATAATACAATTACAAATCATCATCTATTCCTATTACAGTAATTAATTTAATAAATTTAGCAGCAAATTATAACTAACATTATACAAAATACAGATGGAACCCTATACATATAATATTAAGCAAAATCTATCAATAGCCAGCACATTGCATACGATTAATCCATATTTACATATGAAAAACCACCAAAATATTAAAAAAAAAAAAAAAAAAATTAAAGACTTATGAAACAAGAAACCAGCCAAAAATTGTTGAACACTTACAAGACATATTGTAAACAGAGAATAGATCAAGTGGAAGGAAGGATGGAGCCTGAAGCTTATATAGCATTTCACTTCATATATAGATAGTATATATATTGTCTAAGAAAGCATCTTTTTTCATTTAAAACAAATACTTTTTCATTAGAGCTCAAATTGTATTTTTCAAATATTGTATGAGTAAATGATTAAATAAGTAAAATAATTATATTCAAATCAAATATACTATCATTAGCCGGGTGCCAGTATTATATATACATGTATGTATATATGCTTATTTATATATATATATATATATATATATGTGTATATATACAACATATGCATGTATATATAACACTGGCACCCGGCTAACTGAAAAGTACCCATTTGTCTCATGACATTTTGCATGAAAAAAATGTAATATAGCATGATTGTATAAATAAAGGTGAAATTTTTATTTGCCTTGAAGTAAAAAACAGTATATACAGCTAATTTTACTAATAAACTGACATATTAAATTCATTTGTGGAAGTGTTTCATGGCATTGTATTTTTCAAAAAGTTTAGATTAATGGTATATATAAATATTAAACAGATATACAGCAATAAATACAATAAAACCAACTGGAGTGAAAAATCAGCCAGAGCCAGGAATCGAACCCGTGCCACAGCATTCAAGGCTGACGCATTCAATTCCTGGTTTTTGCTGATTTTTCACTCCAGTTGGATTTATTGTTGTATATCTGTTTAATATTTATATATGTCGTTAACAGTGTTTCATACATTGTATTGTAGTGTGTGTGTGTTTTATTATAGTTTAGATTAATGTTTGTTATAAAAATTGTTTAAAGAATTCAGAAACTTTACAACTTTCAGGGTTCGATGCAAGTTTTTTTTTCTTGGACCCATTTTATAAAAAGTTAAACTAAATTTATGATTTTTATTATTTATATTTTTGTGGAAAAAACATTTTCTAATGAAAGAGGAGATCCTACTACTCAATTCATAACAATAACAAGCATTTTTAATAACTTTTTTTAGTTCTTCTATTTAATTTTTCTTTTCTGCTGAACTTGTTTTGTTTAAAAATTAACACATTTTAAAACTTAACAAAATAATTAAGGATGAGTATGATTTTATAGAATAGAATTTTGTGAAGGGAATTATTTTATTAAGAATTTAATGAAGGGACCTGTTTTATAAAGGGGAAATTTTGTAAAAGAGCCTGTTTTATTAAGTGGATTTTTGTGCAGGAGCCCTAAACAGGCCCCGTATTCTGCCTGTATTGGCCCCTGACTTTACAATATTTGTTTAATGCTTTTCATTTTAAGGTAAATTTATTATGAGTGTATACAAATTACTTTTACTTGTAAATGAGTATTTTTCATCTGCTAATTTCAAATAACTAAACATACTACATCTGAATCAGAATTTTGAAATTAAAAAATCTAAAAACACATTAATTACACATAAGGGCTATGCATATATAACATTATCATTTTAAAGGGTGAGGGGGGGTTCTGGCATATGGTATTGTAAAATATCTCTAGGGGGAGGGGGTATTTTTCTTTTGATATCATTATCATTTTTGATCCAACCAAAATTTTCTCTTTTTATTTGTAACTTGGCCTTTGCATCAAAATAGTATGTTATCTTTTTTAGTCTGTTATCTATTTTTATGAATATGCAAATTTATTATTAAAATAATTATAAAATTTTTTAATTCCAAAATATGGAATACACCAATGTTTGAAATTATACTTATGTTTCCTAGTAAATAAAAGAGAAAAAATGTTGTCCACCTGTTTTGTTGATAAGAAGTTCTGTCTGTCCCTCCCCGCACATGCTTTTAAATAGTGACTATTTCTTTTAAATGTCATTTCTTATAAAGTTGTCTCATATGTAAAGTGATATTTTATTAACTTTGCTTCATTTGAATAAAAAAAAAGGATGTGAAAAATAAGTGTAACCATATTCATATATAACTCCAAATAAAAGGAAAAAAAATCAAAAGAAATTTTAGACATTGATAACAGGATCATTATTGGGAGGGGGGGGGGGGGTCGAAAGATAACATATGATATTATAAAGAGGAGAAGGGGTCCAAAATTACCGAAAAATTTAATAACGTTACATATGTACAGCCCCTAATAAAACCAATTTCAGTAGACATTTCAAGCTTTGTACAGCCGTGGAAAAAAAAAAAAGTGAACACTCCCTGCTAACTCTGCAACAAATTATCATAGAAGAAAGTTACGGGTACCAGACGATTGGAAATAGTCTACTTTTAAATGATCTATATAAAATTTACTTTGAGGGCAATCTACATATCAAAATGAACCCAAACTTTTTGTATAAATAGTTCGACACCATAAATAAATTCTGCACCCTTCAATTAGCCAAATTCCAAATTTTCATGAAATTCGTACTATTAGTTTCCGAGAAATTATTTTAAAATGAGCATATTTTAGGTATCCTTATTGAAGTTCGGTACTCGATTGTTGAAATGCTACAGAACGACTTATGTCACTTCTATTAATGTATCATTTCTTGCCAATATGACCATTTCACTCGCTTAATATGTTTCAAATAATGCCAGCCTAAATATTTCAATAAAATGAGCAGAGTTGTATAATATAGACGCATGCCGTGCGCGGAAAATTTTCCATAAAATTCGGAACTTTGTGGAAAATTTTTTTGGGAAAAAAAATTAAATTTTGTTCTTGTAACTTTTTTTTTTTTTTTTTTTAAATACCGAAACATTAAAAATGTTTCCCAATTTTATGTACGATTTATTTATTGTTTGCCAGTGGTGATTCTGTTCCGGATTTTCCGAAAATTTAAAAAAATCGGCCATCAGCCCGAAAATTCAGGCATAAAAAATTATCACTTAAAAATATTGCGAATTTCAACAAATGGTCGCCAAAAAAAAAAAAAAAACCAATTTCGTCAATCGTTCGCAGAAAAAAATCACCACTTTCGTCAAAGGATCGCGGGAAAAAAAAATGCGAATTTCTTCAAAGGATACTGAAAAAAAAGAATAATTTCGTCAAAGAATCGCAGAAAAAACGCAAATTTCGTCAAAGGAGCGCTGAAAAAAATGAATTTCGTAAAAGCATAGCGGAAAAAGCCCGAATTTTGTCAAAGGATCGCGTAAGAAACCCCAATTTTTTCAAAGGGACGCGAGAAAAGCACGGATTTCGTCAAAAGATCGCGAAAAAAAACCACTAATTTCGGCAAAAGATCGCAGAAGAAAAACGCAAATTTCACCAAAGAATAGCAGAAAAAAAAAAAACAAAGGAGCGCTGGAAAAAACGAATTTCGTAAAAGCAAAACGGAAAAAGCGTGAATTTTTTGTCAGAGGCTCAAAGGATTGCGAAAAAACGCACATTCGGTAAAAGAATCGCAGAAAAAAACTAATTTCATCAGAGGATCGAGAAAAATAGCCACGAATTTCGTCAAAGGGCCATGGAAAAAGCGCGAATTCCGTGAAAGAATCACGATAAAAGCAAATTTTGTCAAAGATCGTAGAATAAAACCAAATTTTGTAAAAGGAGCACATGAAAAAACGAATTTCATAAAAGCATAGTGGGAAAAGCCTGAATTTTCTCAGAGGATCGCAAAGAAAACACAAATTTTGTAAAAGAATCGTGGAAAAAAATTAATTTCGTGAAAGGATCGCGAAAGAAACTCCAATTTTCTCAAAAGGACGCGAAAAAAGCACGGATTTCGTCAAAAGATCGCGAAAAAAACCCACTTATTTCGTCAAAAGATCGCAGAAAAAATGCAAATTTCGCCAAAGGATCGCGAAAAAAAGTGGATTTCATCAAAGAATAGCAGAAAAAAAAAACAAATTTTGTCAAAGGAGTGCTGGAAAAAACGAATTTCGTAAAAGCATAACGGAAAAAGCCCGAATTTTTTGTCAGGGGATTGTGAAAAAACGCATATTCCGTAAAAAAAATCGCGGAAAAAACCAATTTCGTCAGAGGATCAAGAAAAATAACCATGAATTTCGTCAAAGGGCAGTGGAAAAAGCACAAATTCCGTGAAAGAATCACGATAAAAGCGAATTTTGTCAAAGAATCACAGAATAAAACCAAATTTCGTAAAAGGAGCGCATGCAAAAACGAATTTCGTAAAAGCATAGTGGGAAAAGCCTGAATTTTCTCAGAGGATTGCGAAAAAATGCACATTTCCTAAAAAAACTCGGGGAAAAAACTAATTTCGTCAGAGGATCGAGAAAACCCCCCACGAATTTCGTCAAAGGGCCGCGGAAAAAGCGCGAATTCCGTCAAAGGATCACGAAAAAACTCTAATTTCGTGAAAACATCTCTGAAAAAACATTAATTTTGTCAAAAGATTGCGAAAAACGACAATTTCGTCAAAAGATTGCGGGAAAACGACAATTTTGTCAAAAGATCGCAAAAGATGCACAAATTCCGTCAAAAGATCGCGAAATAAACGTGAATTTTCTCAAAGGATCGCTAGTTTCGTGGGAAAATGAACAAAACGCGGTCTAAAGATAGAAAAAAAAAATCCGTAAATTTCTTCAAAAGGTCCCAAGTTTTGTCAGAAGATAGCGAAAAACCAAGCGAATTTCGTCCAAAGATCGCGAAAAACAAGCGAATTCTGCCAAAAGATCCCGAAAAATATGCTGACTTCGTCAAAAGACCGCAAAAATATGCGAATTTCGTCAAAAGATCGCGAAAAATAAGTGAACTTAGCCAAAAAATTGTGAAAAATAAGCAAATTTCTTCAAAAGATTGCAAAATTTCGATAAAAGATCGCAAAAAAAACTCAAAATTTGGTAAGAGATCGTGAAATCACGTAAATTTTGTCAAAAGATCGCAAATAACATGCTATTTTTGTGAAATAGTTGCGGAGATTTTGTTTATTTTATTTTGTGATTTGCTGAATTTAAATCCCTAAAGGTTCTTTTTTAAACTAAATATATGGTCTTTCTTGGTCCCTTTTTTTTTTTTTGAAAAAAATGGTTCTCTTTTATCATTTTTTATTACAAAAGTTGAGTGGGAATATTGTATGTTGTATTCATAGGCTTTTCTTCGATTAGTTAAAATTACTGCTCTAAAATAATGTTTTTTAAAGCCAAATAAACTGATTTTTTTTTTCTTCTTGCTGCTAATTTTTTATTATTGCAATCAGTACCCAATTGTCGTTTAGAATGCTCAGAGTTAGCAAAATGTGTGGAGAAATTTTATCTGAGTAATTATTCTTTCAAATGTGAAAATATTTTCAAGATAGCAATCATTTTAATTTTTAGGAGTTTATTAGCATTAGAATTTCAGTCTGCTCTAAAAACAGAATTTAATTTTATTGCTACAAAATTAGATTTTTGCTGCTCCAAAAATGGATTTCACTGCTCCAAAAATGGATTTTACTGCTCCAAAATCAGATGTTTGCTGCTCCAAAAGTGCTCAAAAATGGCTTTAGTGCACTTTCATCCTTGCATCAGTCTCTTTAAACCTCTGACTGTCTTGGAAAAGGGCAAAATTGTAATGTTTTCTCTGTATTTTGTTTTAAATGCTAAAGAAAAGATTCTTTGAACATTTTATAAAAAAAACTTTTAACGAATATGAATGCAATCCTTGGAAGTATTAATCATTGTTCAATGTATTAAAAATACATTAAATCAATAGAATTATATTACTTTAAATATTGCTTGCATTGCAGTGAAACATGGAGCTTAGTGAACGTATTAACATGGGGTTGTCAGTGAGGGGGTTAATGATGATATCTATGAATAGACCTCTCCCTATAAAACGTGATTCGGTTGTATGAAGCAATGCCATATTATTTCTGTGAACAGAGTGACTGGCATTTGTACGAAGAGGTTACAATATTAAGGATTGGGCTGTTTCTAAATGCATTGACAAAATAATTGATAAGAATTCACCTTTTCTTATCATGGCTTTATTATTTTTTTAACTAAAATAATTATTCTTTAATTAATATCAATTAATTTTTAATGTAAATGGTAATTACTTTAAAACTACTGTTTTTAATTAATATCGTCAAAATAATATAACATATTATTTTATTAAACATTAAATGAATTTGCAGAAAGTTTTTGACCCAATATATGCATGCGCAGAAAGTTTTTGGTTTTATACAAGTCTGAAAATGAGTAACACATTTTTTCAAATTATGCTTTTCTGCATATCAAACAGCCCCTTAAACCATCATTTTGACATTTTTTAATCATAATTCGAAAACTACTTGAAAGAAAAATTTGTAATTGAGAATTTCTCATAAAGCAGGACATAATAAATATAAATATATAAAAAAAATTGTAGGTTGCAATTCATATTTTTTTCGAATATTAATTTCAAAATTCATATTAATTTTTTTAAATTACAAATTCTGTGTTTTTATGTTTGGGTTTTTTAGTATTATAACCACACACAAAAAAATCACATTAGAATTATAATTCCAGGAGATATTAATAAAAATATGAAAATTTAACATTAGAAGCTCTAAATTTTGAATGTTTATAATTCAAAAACTTATCTTGCAAATGACTAGAAATTTCTTTTCTATGCATAGTTTGAACAAGAAATCAGGGTTGTTAAAAATCACGATTTATTGAAAAAAAAAAAAAGATTTTTTGATTAATATTATTTGTGTACTTATTTATGTACGTGCATGTATTTATTTTTTCTGTATAGATTTACACATTTCTATTAATTTCATTACATTTCCTATATAAGAATTCAAGATATTTTAAATAGAAATTAAAAATTGTTGCAAACAAATTTAAAAGTCACTTAGAACTTAAACTTTTATTATTCTACTATTAAATTTAAATTGTTATACATAATCTATGCATGTTATGTGTATAAATTTCTAGTTAATTTAAAGTTATTTATTTTTCATTAATGTATTATTCCAATAATATATATAATATATAAACACATAATAAATGTAACAAAGAATTGTAAATGTATATGTGTATTTCATTGCTGATTCAGAGTCACGAATGTTATCTTTATCACATAGACTGCAAGTTTCTTTGTGTTTTACATTCTTGCCATAATCCCATCATTTTATCACTACACTATTTGCATATTGTTATTACACTTTTTCCAAAAATAGCATTTTTTCTGTAAAATAATTCTGCGAACCACTTTTCTTATGTATCAACAAATCTAAAAGCTCTCTGTAACTGTACCTAGTATTAGTAAATGACATTGTTTCAACTTTTGACTCACACAATACTATACTAATCTAATGTAGTGTTCCCGCTAGGCCATTTTTGAAGGGCGCAATGCCCTGCCGTTTTTTAAATCGGCAAACTGCGCCCTTCATATTTCAAAAATAGTCAAATGTATCTGGAGTCGTTCTCAGCGATCGCTTTAAGCGATACCGCGGGCGTGCTATAGCACGTAAATCACGCGAAAAATCGGAGACGGGATGCAAAAAAATAGTTATTACGTGTCCGTGGGACACGTAATTTCGTCAAAAAATTGCGGAAAAAAGCCGATTTTCGTCAAAGGATCGCAAAAAGAAAAGCGCAAATTTCAACAAAATATTGCAGAAAAAACGCGATTCTCGTAAAAGGGCCGCAAAAAAAATAGCGAATTTCATAAAAAAAATTGCAGGTAAAAAGGCCGATTTTTGTCGAAGGATCGCAAAAAAGCGCAAATTTCATCAAAATATCGCGGAAAAAACGCGATTTTCGTAAAAGGGCCGCGAAAAAATAGCGTATTTCGTCAAAGGATCGCTAAAAAATAGCGAATTTCGTCAAAAAATTTCGGAAAAATGTTGATTTTCGTCAAAGGATCGCAAAAAAGCATTAATTTCATCAAAATATCGCGGAACAAATGCGATTGTCGTAAAAGGGCCGCGAAAAAATAGCATATTTCGTCAAAGGATCGCGAAAAAATAGCGAATTTCATCAAAATCGCGGGGGGAAAAAAAGCAGATTTTTGTCGAAGGATCGCGAAAAAAGCGCAAATTTCATAAAAATATCGTTGAAAAAAAGAGATTTTCGTAAAAGGGCCGTGAAAAAATAGCGTATTTCGACAAAAGATCGTGAAAAATTTGTGAATTTCGTCAAAGAATCGCGGAATAAAGCCGAATTTTGTCAAAGGATCTCAAAAAAAAGATCACATTTCGTTAAAGTATCGCATAAAAAACACGATTTTCGTAACAGGTTCGCAAAAAATAGCGAATTTCGTCAAAGGATCGCGGGAAAAAGGCAAATTTAGTCGAAGCCTCCAATGCACCAAAAAAGATGTGCAAACCAAACTTATCGGTAGAACATTCATAAAATGGGATTTAGTTTTTTTTAAATGAGATTCTTAAAACTACAGCATTATTTCAGTGTACTTTAATAATGTATTCAGTATGTAGACCAGTGAAAAATCTCCCCCCCCCCCCACTTCTTACTGCGGTATTACTATTAATCGATTTATTACATTAATTTTACAACAAGTTATTTTAATGGTACTTTAAAGTACCATTGGTGCATAAAGGGTTAATAAGCCCCACAGTTCAGTTAAATATTTAAAATTATTTACCTTATTACTTTTTCTGCTTTGTTTGTTATTTTATTATAAAAGAATTTGAACTCTTAGAATATTATAATTTTTTTCTATTCTAATTGTAAATTTTAAGTATAAAGTAAAAAAAAAAAATTATAAATAAAGTATAAATATAAAGTATTGTAATAAATGTAAAGTATAAATAATCAATCATCCAATCTAATCTACCTCTTCTTCCCCCACCTCCCTCCTTCTTCGAAGGTTAAAATATTTAAAACTCTATTTTTTTTTACTTGCAACACTGTCACTTCATTGTGACAATAAATAACCAATCATCTAAATTCTGCTTCTCTTTCTTATCAAACATACCAAATTTAAAGGCTTTTATTTTTTCTGTCCTAATTGTTAAAATTTTACTAACGATAAATAATTCATTATATAATCAACGTCTCCCCCCCCCCCCAAAAAAAAAAAAAAATCGCTTTTGTCTCTTTGCTCCCACCTTCACAGCTCACAAAGCTTATGATCTTTAAGTTATATTTGGTGATTTATTGTAATAATAATTAATTGGTCACCCATCTAAATTTTACTACCCCTTAAAATCTCTGCTTTACCCTTAAAACTGCTAGTTTATGGGACTAATAATTTTTTAGTTTTTTTATTTGAAACAAAATTACTTACCTAGATCTTTGAGATATCAATTTAAGAAAAAATATATATATATATAATCTGTTACTAAATGTGCGCATAAACAATGATGAGTTTGTAGTAATGTATAATTCTTATATCAGTTTCGAAGATCTACATTTTCTCAGGGTCGAAACTGGGGGGGGAAGGGGGGCAGAGGAGGCATGTACCCCAGGCGCCAGTTGTTGATTTTTCTCACGTCCATGTTTAGCACTATTTTGTTAAAATCGTCCTGTCTGGGCGTATGCCAAAGCACAGAAGAATCTAAGGATATGGCATAAGGATGCTGTATAAAGCGGATTTTTTTTTAATTCCGTTTTCAAGATTTTAACCCCCTCACTGTCAAGCCCGTGTTAATACGTTCACTAAACTCCAGGTTTCACTGCAATACAAGCAATATTTAAAGTAATATAATTCTAATGATTTAATGTATTTTTAATACATTGAACAATGGTTAATACCTCCAAGGATTGCATTCATATTCGTTATTAAGTTTTTTTATAAAATGTTCAAAGAATAATTTTTTTTAGCATTTAAAACTAAATGCAGAGAAAACAACATTACAATTTTGCCCTTTTCCAAGACAGTCGGAGGGTTAATGAATCAATATTTGACAAAGTAGATTAAAGTTGTTCAGTATTACATATTTTATGATTACATAATTTAAAATTTAAAATATGTTGGCTATTAGAAAATTAATAAAATTTTCTTTGTAAATATACTTTGCGGAGGAGGGGGGGGGGCACCAAAATCCATGTTTGCCCCGGGTGCAAAAAAGGCTAGTTTCGGCCCTACATTTTCTGAAGAAACAAGGCCCTTTTTCGCTGAAAAAAGTGCCCTCTTTCAGCTTCAACTGTGCCCTTTTTTTTCCTAGAGTGAACACTATCTAATGATTGACAAAATAGTTACTAGATAAAAAATAATCACATAACTGAAAGCCTTAAACTATCAATTGTCAGTGTTATCTCCGCAGCCGTTGACAATTTCAACAATCAATCATGCTTACTGGACAGTAGGAATGACTAGAGATGTAAATTTTCCAGAAAAGTTGAAGTGGCGGAAAAGTTTTTTTTCCAGTTTTTTTCTGGAAAAATGGGAAAAATTGATTTCCTATAAATGTTTCTCAAAAATAAGTTATATTTTCTTAAAAAGTATACAATAATAAACTTTTTCAATATTTTTGCATACTAAAAAAAATTATTTTCCCCTTTATATGTGAATATGTTATTAAAAAAGAGAGAGAGAAAAAGCCAGCTTTTAAAAGTTTATCCTTTCAGTCTCAGAATTCTGAGAGTAGCTTTTCTTGCTTAATTTTAACACCAGTGTTTGTATAATATATCATGTGTCTGTTGAAATGATTTTTCAGTAGCACTTGTTTAATTATATCAGTAGAGCTAATTTAAAAAACAAACAAAAAAATCTTTAGTTTCAAGTTTCAACCAGTATCACTGTAGTTTTAAAGCAGTTTTAAAGTGTATTGTACATCCCATCTGCATTGTACTCATAAAGGATGCCAGTGTAAAAGAAACAAATCATAGTAGTTCTGGTATTATTATAAATACTATTATCATTTTCAAATCTTCCGTTGTTTAAAAATTGGTATTATTTTACAATATTACTCCCCCCCCCCCCTTACAGTTATAATTTTCATTTCCTGTATATGTAGTAGTTTCGGTACAGCTTTCCAGACTTAACCCAAACTGTGTTTTAGCAAGATTTAGATCCTTAATATTGAAAGTGGTATTTTTTTTTTAATGAAACTTTTAAAACAGGTGGATTTTTCCATATGTTTAAAAATTGTTTTCAAATAGATTTTTCACAGAGATTTGCTTACGTTTTCTTTGCAAAGTTTGTATGATTTATGTTTTTTGAAAATACATTTAGACAACTCTAAGAATCTATATTTTAAGAAAAAAAAAAAAAAATCTTACCAAGGATTTGCTTAGTTTTTTTTTCACACGATCATGTTTTTGCAAAATTGTGAACTTTTATAAAAACTTATGAACTTGTAAAAAATATAATCGGAATTTTGTAAATTAGAAATTACATATTTAAGTTCTTATCTAGACATTGTCCTTTGTACATATAAACAACTAGATGATAGATTCATTGGTTATTGCAGCTATTAGATAAAAGGTTTGTTTTTTCATTCTAAAATCATTACGTTTGTGAAGGATTTAATTTGGAGATTGTAAAAAAATTCTGAAATGTCTATTTTTAAGGGAAAGAATTTTGTTAAAGATCATATGTTTTAAGGAGAAAAAACTGTGAAGGATCCTTTAACAGACTCAAGTTCTTTCTAAAGAGAATCCCTGCTTACAGATAAGGTTTTCATGAGAGACACAAAATATAAATAAAAGTATCAGAATGTAGCAATTATAAAATTTTGACTACATTATTTTATAAATGAAGTTTCAATTTTTCCAATTTGGAAAAATTGAAAAATAGCCCTTCGGAAAAAAAAAAAAACTGCAAAAAACCGGTTTTTCCCCCCAACTTTTCCGGGGGTTTTCCGAGCATTCCTATCTCTAGGAATGACTGCTTAGCTTAGAAATAACATGGATTTGCTTAGGAAAAATTTGGGTCCTTTAAAGGGCCTTTCACAATTTTTTAAATATTTAGACAGGACCCTTCATGTAAATTTACATCTTTAAACAGGACCTTTCACAAAATTTTTTGTCTTCAAAATAAACCTCTCCCTAAATTTTTCTGTCGCCAGACTTAAACTTACACAAATTAATTATTTTAAAAGAAAATTTAACCTGTTACAAAACAGTGGAAATCAACAAAGTACCTATTAGATACTCTTTTTTTTTTATATATAGAAATAAATGATCTTGTTAAAAACATAAACAAGAATTTATATATAATTTTTTCAAATTCACAAAATTTTGATTAGATTTTTCAATAAAAAAAACTTCACAAAAACAGGACACATAAATCCTGGACAGACCCATGAATAAGGTACAGTAATATTAGATTTAAATTTCCAACTGGGCGAAAAATGTCCGAACCAGGATACGAAGCCGGGATCTCCTGGCTGAAGCCGCCAGTGCTCTGCCATCCCGGACGATTCTGGTCGAACTTTTTCACCCAGCTAACCTTGATGATTACAGCATCTGGTCCGGACATTTTTCGCCCAGTTGGAAATTTAAATCTAATATGATTTGTTTACCAATTAGAATAATTGTGTTAATATTAATCTAAGGTACAGTAATATTCTTTATATTTTCAATTGAAGTAAGCAATGAATTCTAGGAAAGAGAGGAAAAAGGGATTAGTCAGCTATTAAAGTATTTTCAGTTATAGAAGAAAGTTGAAATTGGAATTCTATAATTCTGTGTTAGAAAAATAGTCGAAATATTTATTATGCTATAATCCAAGTATTGATCCTATTTGATTCACCAACATATGGGACACAGTAATTTGCAGGTCTAAGCAACTAAGCATAAAATAAACTCGTGAATTGTGTGTAATCAGCTTCAGAGAAAGTAACTCTGCACTGAAAGTACTATTATTTTAAATAGATTTAACTATACCTTAAGCATTTAACTTGCAAAAATGAACTGATCATTCAAAAAAGAAAACAATTTAAAAATGAGAGAGCATTTATCAATATTTTTGAGGAATGCACTATGGATTGATAATATTGTTAATTCAATTGCATTTACTTTCATAAAATAATAGTATTTTGAACTTATAAAAGTTTTATTTAATGTTATTTAAAGGTAATTTTTAATTTGAAATGAATGACTTTTCTGATAACATAAGTAATGAATTTGATTCTTATTTAACCTGTAAATATCAATGTTTAAAAAAAAAAAAAAAAAAAAAAAAACTAAAGATTTTTTTAAAAGAATCATTTGATTTAAATCAAACAGCCCTGCCAGAAATATAAAATACAGTGTTGAATTCAGCCACTTTTCTCCAGGAGGGATTTCTGTGGCTCCGGGGGGGGGGGGGGGGGGGACATTATAGAATTCTGGGGTGCACTTTTTGACCATTGAAAACACAAAATCTCAAATCTTCTGGGGGGGGGGGAATCTCATTGCTCCATGGGGGAATGCCCCCCCCCCCCAGGGCCACCCCCTGAATTCAACACTAATAAAATATGTTGTCAAAATTGGGTGTTGCCATTGAAAAAAAACAAACTTTGATCTGGTTTTGATTTGTAGATGCCCCCCTAAGCAAATTTTATATACATCATTTAAAAGTAGACTTTAATTTCAAGTGATTGGTACCAGTAACTTTCTTCTATTATAATTAGTTCCAGAATTAGTAGGGAGTGTTTACTTTTTTTTTTTTCTATGACTGTACAAGTTCTTCATCATCATTATTGTTATTAGTGATTTTATTATTTCATATTAATGTGTTTTTTTTTTTTTTTTTTTTTTTTAGTTCTATTAAGTATCTGATTTTGAATGTCTGTTTAATTTTACTGAATTTCATGTTGTACTTTTAAATGCTAATGCTTTAAGTATAATTTGAGTTTTAATTAACCCATAACTTTGAACTGAAATAAATTCTCTCTAAATGCCGCTATGGATGCATGCAAAAAAATAAAGACATAATTGTTTACTGTCACTTCAATTCTTTTTTCAAAATATCTTCAAAACCATCATAAATCAGAAATTGTATTTTTATCGTTAAAAATTGGCATTTATATTTGTGAAAATGTTATACAGTAGACTCTCTTAAATTTGCTACCGTAAAATCCGTGTATCATTTCAGATGTAAACAGTGAAACTTACAGTTAAGTTGCCGGAACAAAATTCAAGATGGTGTTAAAATCAGCTGTGATTACAACACTTTTTTTTATTATTATTTTTTTCTAATCATGCACTTTTGGCTATTAACCTGATTAATTACTACAGTCCATTTCACCTTAGCTTGGCAGTGCTAATTACCCTACAAGAGCTGAATTGCAGACGTTGCTGTAGAAACCAGGGGTTGCTTGAAGAGCAAAGAATTACTAATAAACAAGGAAAAGCTCCATTTTGGCGGAAAAATATAATGCGTGTGCAAAAAAATCTGTACGTTTTGAAGTTCCTATGAAATTAATTTTATTATATAATCATTTTGTAAAATAATAAATAGCATTATTATTCTTTTCTTATTTTGACACTTTTTAGGTTGATTTCAGCGATATTTTATATTAGCTGACCAACCAGACATTGCCCAGCCCACAAAATGCGAAAAATATCTTAAAATAGCAAAAAAAATTTTTAAAACATTGCACGAATTGCAAAAGAACTTTATTGAAAAAATGTCAAAATTTACTGTTTCAAACTAAAAATTTGAAATTTAATTCCGTGCACGAATGTCAAAAAATCACATTGAAATGCAAAAATCACATTGAAAATTGCCTAAAAAAATTAAAATCGTGGAGGGCAAGATTTCCTATATTTAAGCTTCAAGTTTGAAACAGAATACTTCTTACAAATGTCAAAAAATTGCCGCAAAAAGCAAAAATTTCTAAAAATCTCATTATAAAATTGAGAAAATTAAAAAAATCGCTATATGAATTCCGAATGAATTTTACTGAAAACAAGACAGCATTATTTATATTGGGTTAAAAGATCAAAACCAAATTATCCGGAAATCTATTTAAAACAGGAAATTTGTTATTTATCTAAGGATTGACTGAAGCAGCAATTTTACCGAATTCCGAAGCTTTGGTCAAAGTGTACACACCTAATATTCGATATACACTTTTGCCAAATCTGTATACATTTTTGCATATATTAGCTTTTTTAGTAAACTTTAATTAAAATTAAATTCTTAATAATTTAATTCAGTTACTTTTTTATTCTTAAATCTAATTACACAAAAAAAATTGACTTCTTTCCACTCACAAATTCATTAACCCATCACTTATTTTTTTATTTTATCATTAGTCAATATCCAAAATAACCTATGAAAGTATTAAACTATACAGGCTATTATTAAGGATAAGGATTGTTAGAAAAACAAAAGTTCATTCAAATAAACATATTGAATAGGAATTTTTGCAAATACAAAATGTATCATATTAATTTGTCCATTTCACTATTTTCTGTCAAATTATTGATACATATTTATATTTTGATTAATATTTTAACGTTGTGGTGATGAAGATAACAAATTTGAGGGATTTTAATTTAATGGTTATAAAAACTATAGAATAGACATAAGGTTACTTATTTTATGTGTATTTTCTTTAATATACAATTTAGGTATACAGAGATAAACTCTCGATATACTTATTTAAAGTGTATGTTAAAGAAAATACACATTAAATAAAATTTAAATTAAAAAAAAAACTAATGTAGAAACAATTAAAATTAAATGATAAAGGAAAGCCCATCTTCCTTACTTTTTTTCTTCTCTGTCGTAGATAGCTGTTTTGATTTCACTCCTATGTAGACTTACTATTTTCGGCAGGAAAAAGTTTTTTTTTAATTAAAAATGGTCTTTGACTTGTTTTCCGTAGTGCAGGTAAACTCTGAACTACTGTAATTTCGCACGTACATGCCGCACCTCTGAAAATACATTAAATTAAAAGAAAATTCGGCAGAAGCGCCGCACTGTCGAAAAATTGGTTAAAAAAAAGAAATAGCTGCGTAAGCGGCAAGGCAAAAAAGTATTAGCAAAATCCGATTAAAATTAACAAAAAATATTGATAAAATCTTACAAGAAATATGATTCATGTAATGTTTGCAATTCCTAAATATCGACACATTTTAGTTTATCTCGTAATTTTTGTCCTAGATTCCCATGCTACGTTTTTTTTCACCCGCTTCCTTTTTTCAACATGCAAACTGCCGATTCTGCATTTGTTTTGATTTGCTAGTTGCTCGGTTGAGTTGTTTAATTGCGACATTCGGCAATAAATTCATCGCGATCGCACCTGCAATTAATGCGATTTACTTCATACCAAAATTTATTTTAAGTCAATTAAACTTTAAAAACACCTTTTTAAGTCATATTTTGCATTTTTATAGGTCTTTTGAAGTTTTTGTAAGATTTTATAAAATTTAATTTTTTTTTAAATTCAAAAGTAAGTTATCGTCTGGATGATGCAAATCACATAATCGTTTCCTATTGGCTGTCGTGTTTTCGTATTGGACCTTCTGATTATTTTCAAATCAAAATCAATAAATTTAATTTATTAAATGAAAAACTTCCATTAACCCCTTGGGGACGAGCGACACATATACATGTCACATAAAGCTCTCAGAATCCTTGTTTTTTCCTCACCAGTAAAATTTTACTGTAAAATTTGCCTTATTTAATCAGCGAATTTTCGCGATTCAAGAAGACACAAATTTCTGTTTTTAAAAAACAGTGACAAAAGATTAAAAATTTCGTAATAGGCTCCCGTCCCGAAGGGGTTAACAATATTTTTCTTACCTTCATATCTATATGGAAGTAAATAAGCGGCAAAACTAGCGTACTTACCTTTGAAGCTCATGTCTTTGTATTTGTGCACATTGTTTGTCAATTGTATGCACAAAGATAAAATTATACTATATAATATTGAAAATTAAATTCATGTAATTTAATTTAATATTAAATTCAGTACTAATATTGTGATTAGTATCATAATCACGAAACATCTACCATAGTACAATGCAATGTAGGAATAAAATCTAAAAGTATGCAAACACATTTTTATTTCACATTAAAACATGGAATGTTAAAAAAGAAAAGCAATCAGGGAACATCAAATGTTATTTTGTGCCAAAATATTATGATCGAAAGTAATAAATATATTAAGTAATACTAATAACATCGAAATGAAAAAAATAAGAAATATAAGATACACAAAATATAAATAAAAAATATAAGATACACAAAATATAAAAATAAAGGAAAATATAAGAAACACAAGTCAAAATTCATCAAGGTCCTCATCTTCCGTATCAAAGTTAAAAAGCGACAAAATGGCTGGGTCAATTTCTGTTCCGGGGTCGTCTGCACCTTCCTCGCCGGAAGAACTACTCTCCCCAGAACAGTCGTCGCCGACGTTGGGAACAATTATCCCTGCTTTTAAGAAACTGCCCTTAATTGTTTTAATAGGCACATCTCTCCATGCTTCGGAGACCCACTTTGCAACTTCTACAAAAGTTGCTTTTCTCATAAAACCTCGATTTGTATAAGAATGTTCGCCTGCTATCATCCATGATTCCCAGAGAGTTCGCATTTGGCATTTGAATGCTTTGTTGACAGCCAAATCGAGTGGTTGAATTAACTTTGTCAACCCTCCCGGAATTATAGCTAAATTTGCAGACAGACTTTGCTGCAACTTTAACAGGTTCTGATAAATGAGCCCTCATCGAGTCCATTATAAGTAGACCTTTTGGCTGAAAAAAAGCTCCCTTTCTTTTCTGCCAGACTTCGTGCAAGCAATCTTTCATTAATGTCTTGTTGATCCACCCTTTCTCATTCACGCGGATCAAAACATTCAGAAATTCTCCTTTGGGAAGAGTTTTTCTTTTAAAGTTCAAAAAAGGCTTTAGTTTTTCCCCCGCTTGCCGTGCAAGATAGAATGCATGTGAAGGACGTCTTTTCGTGACCGGTAGTAACAATACCTACCGTACTTTGGCCAACTTTGTTTACAGTCTTGCTTGTGGGGCAGTCAAAAGTTAAAGGGACTTCGTCCATGTTGATCACCTGACCAATGGAAAACTTGTTATGCTTTAACTGGTCGTGTACAAACTTTAAGAAAGTAAATTTCTTACTCTCCCAATCATCAGGCAATTTTTGCCCTACGCAGAGCTGCCAACCATTACGGATTCTGCGGAATTATTCCGCATTTTAACTTTAGATTACGGGATTACGGACGTCTCTACAAAAATTACGGAAATAATAAAAAAATCCGGAAATTAAAGTTTTGTGATTATTTGAGATTATGTGATAATTTTAACTACTGAAACAGCTGTTTATCCATATTTCGATAGCATATTAAAGCAGAAAATCAAATTCAAGCTGTAAGTGACGCGTTCGCAAGCCGAATTAGCTACGTAGAAAGCAGAAAATGAAAGTGCAGAACATAAACAAGCTCATTTCTTCCTGTATTTGGCGCAGTCACTGAGCTAACAGCTTATTGGGCAGAGCTAACTGCAGAAGGCGTGGCTTATGACGCTGCTTATCTGACGGAAGAAAGCAAAGCAAGCAAAGGGTAGGTACAATCCATGGGCAACGCTGATTCAAGCCAGTTCAAAATTTGCTTTTCTAAATTGGCAACAGCTTCACATTTCGCACGCGCATCGCCTATTATGATAGTTGTTGCACGTGCACGTTGTATTTTGTTAAAGTTTTGCGACTGATCGTAGAATTTCATTGATGGAGCCGGAGCCAAAGAAAATGAAGATTTTGCAACGATACCATGTTGAATATACTAAGGAGTGGCTGTGTATCCCAAAATCAGAAGAATCTGAACATTATGTGTTTTGCACGGATTGCCCCAGTGATTGAATCAAAGAAACATGAGAAAAATGGACTCTAAAAAAAATATACGCCTGTTACTAAATTTTTTGCTGGACAGAGTGACAAAAATGCCATCATAAAAGCAGAAATGCTGTTTACACGTTTTATGATTGAACATAGCATGCAGATTGCTAGTATCGACCATGCTGGCGGAATTTCCGGATTCTAAGATCGCGAAAAAGTACGACTGTGCACAGGCTAAAACATCTGCAATCATTCAAGACATGGTGAAATCAACGCAATCCGAAATTGTGAACGATTTGAAAAATCGCCCCTATTCCATTGCTACCGATGGCAGTAATGACAATGATGATAATAAACTATATCCTATCGTAGTATTGTATTTCGACGAATCTGCCGGTAAAATCGATACCGTATTATTGTCCTTGTTCCAGACGAGTATTAACACTGGGAAAGGCATTTTTAATATTTTAAATGAGGAACTGAGCAAGAAACAAATCCCATGGATATGGTTTATCATTTTCGTTAGATAATGCATACACGATGACAGGTCAGTATAAGGGTGTTATTGCCTTCCTTCTGAAAGTGCAGCCTTCTATTATTCAGCTAAAAAAGCTACTAAGTTAGCCCTTATGGGTAGTGGAAGTTAGTCTTAATAAAAATATTTTGGAAAGAAATTCATTTTTATTGTCATCCATGTTTTATTTTATTAAAAAGAATTCATGTACAAGTCAGTATTTTTATGGTAAGTTAAGAATTTTTGTGATATGTTGAGGAATTTGATTAGGTGAGTGAAAGAGTTTTTCTCAGTTTCAATTATTGTTTCATAAATTTCAAATATGTTTAATTCATTAATTGCTTTATTATTTTTAATTATTAGACTAATAATTACCTATAATTTAATTGTTTCAGTTTTGATTACGTTATGTTTGTATGTTAAGATCTTGGTAAGGGTGTAAGACGGTCCATGGGTGGGTACGGCTGATTACTGATGGCTTCGGTTAAAAGTTGGCACCTCTGCCTACGGTTGTGTGGGCTCGAACAGAGAGGTTTTTCTGTTTCATAAATCTGTAGCACCATTTGCTACTAGCTTTGAATTCCTCTATTCCCATGTTCGCCGCGATCACTTTGGCTTGTAATCGAACCTTTACGGTGGATACTGGAAAATCCCTTACTTCTTTGGGATGAAATCCAATTCTTGAGGTTGGTTTTCAGTTCCGGCCAAGCGGATTTTCCACTTCTGCGAGCTCTCTTAGTTTTTGGCATCTTTAACAGAGCTGTCTTTTCGGTGCGCCATCTCCGAATGCAATGTTCATCTACACCAAGCTCCCTGCCAGCCGCTCTGTTTCCTATCTCTTCCGCTTTGGCGATTACACTTAGCTTAAAACTAGCACAATAGCTGTTATTTTTGCGTTTTGGAGCCATTTTGTGTTACTATTTTACAGTAGGAGAAAAAAAAGCGAGATTTCACAACCACGAGGTTTATTCAACAAACAACTGCTCAATTCTCAACTGCATGTGCGACTTTTTGCGGTCAATGTTACAGTTACAATACAAAAATATTCATTATGGAGTCATTTCAAAAATCCCATTAAACATCTTGAAATTCATTCTATATTATTTAAAATTACACTTCATCTTTAACGTTTTTATTTAACTTTTATTTCATATTTACTATTAATTCATTAAAAGTGTTAACTGTATGTTTCTCACACTGCATATGCTTCCTGTATTCATAAGTTTAATTGGTTGAATTTGGCAACAGTCAATGATTGTTTACTTCTGTGTAAATGCGCGACGCTTTGTAGCAAGAAATAAGATATTCAAAATATGATTAAATTCTTCTTTTAACATTTATAAATCTTTTATTGAATGTTTATAAATGCTTTTCCAAAAATAGTCAAAAACTTGGCATAAGATAAAAGGAAGATTTTAAAATGTGAAGTCGACGTATATGCCACATCAGTGTAAGTGCAGCTCCCAGAATTTTAAAAACTTTTTTTATGTATGCGCCGCGGCGCTTACGTGCGAAACTACGGTAATGCACATAATATTGAATTACATATATCATCCATCGTTTAGCCTATTCTGCTTCTAAGTAAAAGATAATTCTTCTACTTCAGAAAATACTTATCTGCAATTATTCGGTTTACATGCCGAATCGCCGAATACTGAATCAACTATTCAGTATTCGGTCAATATCTAATTTATACCAAACCAGTGGCAGAAATTTGGAAAAGGCTAGATCTCGCGCCCTCAGACTGACCCTGCCTTATCTTTAATGTACATATAATTATAGGTATTAAGGTATAAAAAAAGTAATGAATTTTTTAAAATCAAAATAATCTGATTTTTTTTTATTAATATCGGATTGTTTTTTAAAAAATTAAATCAATTTTTTTGATTCCCACCCTCCCCCTGCTTCAAAATACAGAATTGCTACCGAGAATCTTATGTTTCCAAGACAATTACATCTCTAATTGCTAAAATAATCTATGCTTGTATGCTTTAAATAATAAAATTATAATTATTAGTTAGAAATTACAAAAATTATATAAACTGAAAATCAGTAATTTCATTAGTTAAGAGTACAGTAGTACCCCAACTTTTACGTCACCCTGCATTTGTTGTCTGGCCTGGAAAAAAAATTTCCTTAATTCATTTGAACCTTTTTGAAGACTTTTGGTTCTTTGAAGGGAAACTTTTCCGCGACAGTCAAGTTGTTAGTGGCAAACAAATAAAAAAAAGCTTAGCAAACTCACTCTGCGTATACAAAGTGCTGCTTCTAAAAGAAAAAACTGCCGGTTCAAACTTCATTGCAATATTTTTTCGCATCCTTAGATTCGAACGGGAAAGCAACAAGAAACAGCAGCAAGAAGAACAATAAATTTTAAGTTATCAACTTATTGGTTTATTCCATGCGTTTTTTGCTAATGTTAAACTTATGTAACATAATCCCTAAACATAACAGAATATGTTCATTAGATTTTGGAGAATTTTTGATTGCTTATGCACCTCTACTTACGTCGTTGCTGACGTAAGTCGAGGTATTGCTATACATAAAAATTTATAAGAATTATGTTAAATACTACAGATATTTATATTTATTAAAATGATCAAATAACTTCATTTAATATTAAATTGTTAACACTGCTTGAAACAGGCATGAAAGAGTTCTACCTAAAGGAGGAATTCTACCTTTTTAAAAGCAAATTTGGACATTCTCTGGATTGATGCAAAGAAAATATTAGAAGCATGTGTATGTGTGTGTGTGTGGGGGGGGGGGGGGGTTGTCTAGAAAATTTAATAATTACACATTTTGTCTTCTCAAATCCTTGGAATTTGTTTTTGAATTGCTGTTCTATCAAATCAAAGGCGAGCTTTTATTATTTATATGAGCTATTATATATTAGCTTATTTATCATCTGAAAGTCGTGTAAATTAAGTTCTTTAACTAGGGAAAGGAAGTTTACATAAGGTTCTTTTTGGAATAGAATATTTTATTGTTAGTTATATGAATTAGTCACTTCTGGGTAATTTCAATGATGCATTCTTGGGAATGTATTTCTGGAGTAAAGATCAATTTGGCGTGCATATATTTAGCATAAAGATTTTTTTTTTTTAAGTCTTAAACAGTCAAATCATTCAAAATAATACATTTATTTTGAAAATTTAATCTCTGTGCTTCACATAAGTTCATCAGATTTGGATGGATTCACACTTTTAGTAAACTCTTTCCAGTTTTCTTTTTGATTTAATGAATTTATACATTTATTGTTATTTATTTTTTTCTTTTAATACTTTCTAAATTACAAAAAGAAAATAACAATCATATGTACAGTTATAATTCATTTTATGAATAACTGTTAAAATGTGTCTAAATTGTGTGATTTTTGGCGTATTATATAGAGGGAAAAAATTTTCCACCTTTTTTCCCTTTTCTCACTTTCATGCCTGTTAAAATTAAGGGACTACTTCACTCATGCAAAAACATCCGCTTGTTAATCGTATGGAAAAGTTATTTTTATATATCGTTTGCATTTCAGTATTTTAAAATTATTTTTTTTCGTTTGCATTGGATAGCTAAGGTTCATCTCTACAAAGAACCTTTTTTGCTGTTTCGATTTTGTTTGCAGGGTTGTTTTTTGCAGGAGGGGGGGGGGGGGTCTTTCATTTACAGAACCGGTTTCAAAAGTGAAATTATCCTAACGAAAAAAAGCCACTAAACAGAATCGAAAAAGTAAAATGAATATTTGTGGAGATCGACCTCAGTTATCAAATGTGGAAGAAAAAAGAAATTAAAATACGAATGAGATTTTTAAAAATTTCTCCCATAGGATTAAGATTAGCGAGTGGGAGTTTTCATAAGTGAAGTAGCCTCTTAATAATTATTAAACAATTGACTCTCTAATTAGGACCATAATATACAGTTTTATGCTTTAATTACTGAAATGATAATTAATAATTTAGTACTCATTACTGAAAGAAAAAATAGCAGGATGCTAGTTCCAATATGTGTTTAGTAATCATATAAGGAAAAAATGTAATACTTTTTTAATCAGCCGATGTCATTCTTTCATTTTTCTTTAGCTCCAATTTGCTATAAATTTATCATTTCAAAAGTAGAAGGATAATAAAAAAAATATATATATACTGGCTATTTATTCTGTTACAAGACTTTATCATTTTCTGTGAAAAACGTGGATGGAGATAATGCTTTATCAGACATTTTGTAATTCAAATAAGATTGATTTAAATAATGTAACATAACAAATTTTTAAGTATACTCAATTAATAAACGAACAAGTAATAACAATAATTAACAGTAAAAAAAAATATGAAACATAAAAAAGTAAAGGCGAAAGAAAGCGGGAAGTATTATTAAAACTATTCATAAAAAGTGTGCCAGATATTTAGCCTTGAAGATTGGTACTTCACCAAAGGAGAGTTTTTTATGCGAAGATTTTTACTTAATACATTTGCTTGAAATACAATTTTTTTTTTAAAATTAAATACTTTTAACAGAGGAATTACTTTAAATATATGCTTCAAAATCCCGAATTTTGTAATGTATAAACATAACCATATAAATTTCTATGCATTTTCACCTTTTAAGATTAAAACTATTTTTCAAGGCAGAATGTTACTATTTCTACCTTTCACAGTGCTGTCAAGTTGAGGTGAAATGGAGTATAAATAAAATTGTCACTTTCATTTAAATGTAAATTAGTGTATCTATAGCAAAAATTCGATATAGTGTAGGCCCTGCACAATATTTGCAAGTCTAAACTGTACCCAAATTGTTTATTTTTCTGTGTTTCAATAAAATATTTTATTTTTTCAATATTACACATGCATTTTAATATATGATTCTGGTTAATATGACTGAACTCGAGCTTCTTATGATGAAAATATTAAGTTATTTCTGAAAAAATCAAGATAGCGCTAATATCACTGGTGATCACAATCTTTTTTTTCCAAGACATTTTTCTAAATTAATCAAGCTTTTTTGTTAATTAATTTTGCACTAACAGGACATAAAATTTTGTTATTTTACTATTCTGGTGTAAATTATTTTCTTATCTAAGATAAAAATGCGGCACAACAGTAGCTTTCGCACAATATTGTTGAAGCCATGGCTGATTCCAATATTTCTAATGGAAAAAGAAAATTCCTCTCAGCGTACAGGCACAGGTAGATTTCGAAGTTAAGTGCTATTTCAACATCAAAAACTAAATTATGACTAGAGATAAACCCACTTTAACAATTTTAACTAGTCGCTTTTGACAAATTTTTATTTCATATTTATATAAGAGCTGGTTTTATCGGAATCGTGTTAAGGTGGTGTTAAAAAAGATATTTTTTCATGCTCAACAACTCAAATTTTCTGGCAAATTTTCAGATTCATTTTTGAAAGGAAAAATATGAAACTTGCTGTCATGATTTTTGAAGAGAGTGACCTATATTTTTATTTTTCGTTCAATTAATTAAAACTTGATTTATAAACAATTATTTTCTCAGTAGGACAATATGTTTTCAACACAATGGCTTCGGGAAATTCAGTACAAAATGCCCACTTTGACATTGTAAAACCTTCGACTTAAAGGTGGGAGTGGTAGCGTGGAACTTCAGTCAAGCGGAGGCCCAAGTAGAATTTAAACCAAACAATTTAATGAAATGACATAAGATAAATTAATTTCTTGGTTATACTTGAATTACAACTATATTATTTTTGGGTATGTTACAGCTGATGGTCAATGTTCATTAAAAAGCACTAGTTCAACAAGCATAGGATTAGCATGCACTTCTCTAATGGATTCTTACTCGATGTAAATTTAAAGTCCTCATGTTAGTTCGTATGAAACAGTTGCCTCTGTTTTCTTGTCTACAACAATTCGTTGTCGACTCTTTTTATCTCGCGGTTTCTACCAGAGAAATATTTTCCTGCCTGAGTCGGCAGACTGCTCCTATTTCCTCGGACCTGTCCGAAATCGCAGCCCCAACTCAGAGAGCAAACTCTCTTCTTGGGATCACCAAACACATCTCTCCCTTTTCTCCCTTCGTTAACTCGCCATTCTTAAAAATGACATCACCAAAAAGCTTTGATATCATAGGCCAAGAGGGAACCTCTCTGCTAGTGTGAGAAAGTTTCACATCTAGTTTCATTTTTAAATTGTCCTGGGAAAATGTCGGCAAATTTGCTACTTAAAAGGGATTCCGCAACTCCTATTCTTTTCATGCCCTTCTCCTTTTTAGTCAAACGGTGAGATAGGTTGAGATAGATCGATTCTTTTTATCATTTCCTGCAGAACCTTGAGACTTAGAAATATTTTGAGCTGGTATGCTTATACATGCTTTTCCTATTTAGAGTTCTGCTTGAGAATATATGGGACTTTTCTGTGAATTACATTGGACTCTTCACAACGTCTTTTTTTGAAATATATTCTACCTCTATCAAAAAATCGACCATTACGGTACATTATATTAGGTTGTAACGAAAGTTTTCTGCCAAATCACCATTACATAATACTAATTATAATGTATATTAGGGTGGAACTTATATTAGGGTGGAAGTATAGGGTAAAAAAAAAACTTTTTTGTTTTAATGTGTAATAGTGAAAACTTTTTTCCTTTGTGGATATCTAAACTTTTGGCTGAAAAGGTTTTTTTAAATTAAGTTGTTTTCCGGTTCCTCAAGGAGGTCAAAGTTTTGAAATTTCAGTATAAAGTAACTTAAAGTAAACATCGTAGCTGTTAGCTCATATCTACTTTTATTTAGCAAATACTGTCCAGAAGTCACCACGAGGAGGTGGTTAAATATCGACTTCCACCCTCCTTACCTCCCTTTGTTATAAATTAATTCAATTGGATATTCAACCTACTGTCTTTTTAGGCAAACTTTGTCATTACATTGTGGGAATTCAACTTTCCCAAGATTAAGCCATCTTTTGCTTAATATTTAATGACAGTTGACGCAGCTCGCGGGACAATTTTGACACACGTGTCCACTGTTTGAGTATGACAAGGAAAATCTAAAATTCAGGTGTATTCCCCTGTTTGTACTTTTTTTAAGTTCTTCATCCGATCAGTCCGTCATGATAGGATCAATGGTTTTATTGTCTATAATTTCAATATGTTCGCATTTTTTCAAGTCTCTTTACTACTGATCCAGAAAATCCTTTTTTACCCGTAGTTTTTCCAGGAAGATGTTGAAATAAGTATCGAAGAAAAAAAGTTCATTTGCATGTAATAATCAAATTATCCATTATAAAGTTTTTAGGGTATTGCTTCCAATATTTTAACAACTCCAGATTTGCATCCTGCATTAAAGGCGTTTCTGTTTCACCCAATAACATTCAAACTTGAATTGTCTGTATTTTTATTTTGAAAATACACCAAAATTGCAGTGGCTATATTAATATCAGAAGAAGTTGTCAATGAAGTATGACCAATATATTTTTATCCTGGTTTTTGAACTAAGACCAGGTGTTTGTCTTTAATGATTCTTCGTTATACTTTTTTCCCTCTGCTTCAGTTATCATAGTGTTATCCTTTCTGCCATCAAAATACTAACCTTCTAAAATTAACTCATTTCGTCTTTCCTGTTCTTTCAAATTCTTCCTTTTCTTTTCTCTTTGTCGTCTTCAAGTCCTTCTTTCAGTTACCTTTTCTTTATTATCATCAGAAATACCCATATCTTCTAAGGTGCCATTTGCAATAATATTTGCAGTTCTGTCTAATACTCCGGTTCTTTCACCTTGTTGATTATCAAATTCAGGTTTAGAAAAATAACCGATTGAACTATTTTTTACACTTGACGATCATTCAATCAAAACACCATTTTTTTGTTTTAAAATAACTTTTTTTTCTTGATATTTCCTTTTCTAGTCTTGCTACACATTTATTTGTAGTTTTTATATCTATTGATCCTATTGCCATCACCCCATCTCTCTTTGTTCTTTGAGAAAGTGACGTTCTTGTTCTGATACACGATAATATTTAGTGCTTTTACACAAAGAAACGTTTTTTGCAGGATTACCTAACATTTTGCAATTTTATATTGGATGTGGGATTATTCTTTCTAATCTTAATATTTTTCTTCAAATTTTGACATTTCTCGACAATTTTGACATTGCTAGTCTCTAATCATATTTTATGATTTGTGTATCAGAAACCGTTGGAATTGAAGGTCTCAGCAATACACTTTTAATTGTATCATCAACAGCTTTAGATATTTTAGAAATAGTGTGTACCAGATTCCAGCTGTCAGATTTTAAGTTAAATTGAACCCAAAAATAATGTTTCATAACATCTTCATATGTTCGTCAAAGATGACAGTCTAATGTTAACTGTTTTTGTTCATGAAATACAGGACACTTCAACAATTATCTAGATTTAGGTACGTTAACAGACTTTGTCACTTTTGACACTGAATGTTTATTGAAAAATATTTAAAGAAACTGTTAACACACGTTAAATCGGACTAACTTGTTATGTGTCGCAGCCAAATAAATCAGAGACAATGAAAGCCGACGCCCACTACGCTGGCTTCTACAAAAGTCAAATAAAGTGGGGCTAACTTTTCTAAGGCACTCAAAATAAATTATTCTCTTTATTACAGGACATTAACACTTAATTAATTTAATTTTGCAAAATATAAATTTAACAATAAGCTTAAAAAATTTCATGCAATTATTGGCTTTTTTTCGTTTTTAGGGAAAATCGGGCGCTTTGAGGAACCGGAAAATATCATTTTAAAATTAAAAGAAAAATATTTTCTTTTTATGGAGTTAAAAAGGAAAAAAAAAATCACTATTAGAATATAAAATTCGAAACTTCGTTTTTTAGTTCCACTCTAATGTATATACAATTAACTGTAATTTTATATATAACCACCATTCCACCAAACTTCACAGTGTCATATGATACAACACTAGTACCGAAAGCTATATACTTTATTTCGTGACATTCTGTAGCTGACTTTTTGCCACAGAACTGGAAGTAAATGATGGTTCTAATCTGGTATCATGATAGCTCCATTTCAGACACCTTGTACGTAATGATAACAATATTTTTTTTACAAATTTCACGATACAGTGTTATAAAGCATGTCACTTTCTTTCAAATGCCAAAAATCGTTTGATAAAATATGAACACGTCAACGCAAACTGTTTGCACAGACCGTATTAGCTGTGGCGAGAAACTTTCGTTACAACCTATTAGTTTCTGAATAAGATAATCTACTAATTGGATGCATTTGAGAACAAAAATGAATTTAAAAATGAGTCAGAAAATAAGCAGTTTGGATTTGAATACATCCTTAATATGATTTTTTCTTCAACTGCTATGTATTTTTAATTTTTTTTTGCTGTAAGAATTGATCCTATCAAAAACTTGTCAATATAAATGTTGTAGATAATATTAAGAAGATATATAATAAATTCATGCGGATTTTATATCTTGCGAATTGACGAAGTTATGGATATTTTTCTTCAACCCTCCCTTTTTTTTTTCTTCTTTCTTTTCTTTTTTTTTTTCTTTTTTTTTTTTTTAAATTGGTTTTATTAAGAATATGTCAATATAAAAGTTGTAAAATATTAAGAAGATTCATAATAAATTTAATTGGATATGATATCTTTGAGAATTGATGAAGTTATGAATTTTTTTCTCCCTAAAAGTTTATTTTTTGTCCCTGGAGCCCATTTTTAATTTTATCAAAAATCTGTGATACATAAATTTTTGTCCCCTTTTTTTAGAAGTAATACAAAATTTAAACTGATTTGATATGTATAAAAATTAAGAAGTTATGAGGTTTTTTGGTTTTTCACAAAGCCCTTCCCTATTTCCACCCCCTTGATCCGATTTTGCCCAGTAATGAACTTGATCGAGATTTTATGCCCCTTGATAGTTTGGAAGAGATTTGTGCAGAATTATGGAAGTTGTGTCCATAAAAAAGTAATATATGTAGATATGTATGTATGTAGATAAATATATAAAGTGTTTTACTGAGGGTGGTTTTGGGTTCTAGACGTCATGATCGGCTGTCTAAAGTTTTTTACTGAGGGGTGGTTTTGGGTTCTAGGCGTCATGATCAGTGTAGATCTGCAAAAAAAATTTCAGAAATTCCAACATGGGGGAGAATGTAATAGGTAATATTTCATACGAAATCTGCCTAAAAGGGAAATAAAAGTTAGTTTAACAATAATTCAAAAAGTAGAGATAATAAAAAAGCTTGATTCTGGTTCGTCTATTCATTTTTTGCTCCAGTCGTACGGAATAAGCTCTAGAATGGTGTATGGCATAAAAAAAAGAACAAAAAAATTAAATGATTAGTGACAGCAATGCTGGTATTGCAGACAGAAAAACTATTTTTAATATTTTAATCATTCCCATTCTTTCTCTTTATTTTTAAGTACTATCTTCTACATCATCCTTCTGCACATCTTTTAATTTATAATTATTCTGGAATAATTTAAATACTTTCTAAGTTGAATCTTGTATCTCGTTGAGTAACCTGATTTTATTGCTGCTTTTTACCTGTGTTTTTTGATCCTTTTAGTTTAAATTGAAAATTATTCTGGAAATACATAAAATTAGAGTTCTGCATTAGGTTGGGCAATCCAATTTTACAGTGGGTCAAGGATTTTTCCCCTTTGTTTTAGGTAGCTTCTATTACAAAAAGTAAGAAGCTACTAGGCCTGGGCCTTAAATCGATTTAAAGCTTACATCGGAAACCCGATTTAACCATTGGTCTTAAATCGATTTAAGCTAACATCGGAAATCGCGATTTAGCCAATGTCTTAAATCTCGATTTAGCCATTTTCTTTAAATCGATTTAACATAAAATACTGATTTAGAGCCAACATCGGAAAACCGATTTATCTACTTTGATGTATCTACCGCTCACATGGCAAACTAGTGTTAAATCTATTTAGGAGGATCCGATTTAAGCAAGCATCGCAAACCTCTTGCTTTCCGATTTAAGAAAAACAAAGCAAGTTGGTGTTAAATCGATTTAGCAGGATCCGATTTAAGCAAACATCGCAACCCTCAATGTTTTCAGATTTAAGAAAAACAAGACAAGCTGGTGTTAAATAGATTTAGCAGGATCCGATTTAAGAAAACATACAGGCCTCAATGCTTTCCGATGCAAGGAAAAGGTGATTTAAGAAAACGACAATTTAAGTAAAAATTGATATTTATTTATTTTGTAAACGAGATTCAGAGTTTGAGACTGGAATGTGTATTTTTTTTTGGAAATTAAGCACTTAAATGGTTGAAAGTTGAAAGGAAAAAGTAAAGTTTAATTCTTAAAATCCAAATTAATCGAATTTCAGTTTATACTTTTATGCATTCTTATGATAAAAAATTCATTTTTTACATGTTTTAGCAATATTTTAACATATATTTTTTTATTTTCTATTATTTTGTAATTAATGGAATTATTTTAAAGTATAGTCATGCATTGTTTTGTGTATTCCGATTTGGCCGTGATCCGCATGAAATATTTTCTTTTGCTAATAAGATTTTTTTTTTCTGAAATTAAGTATTTATTCTTGAAAAAAAAAAAAAAATAAAGTTTCATATTTAAAATCCAAATTCATCTAATTTCAGTTTTTATTTTTATGCATTCTTTTAATGAAAAATTCATTTTTCACATGTTTGGGTAATATTTTAATATATATTCTTTATTTTCTATTATTCTGTAATTAATTAAAATATTTTAAAATAGTCATGCATCGGGTTTGACATCAGATTTCAACACCAGCCGCGTGGATTGAGTATCTTGCTGAAATTGATTCATTATTTATATCCAAATTCATCCAATTTTAGTTTTTATGCATTATTTTGACAAAAAATTAATTTTCATATCTTTAAGTATTATGGGAATATTTTATTTTTAATTTATTATTACTTTGTAATTAATTAAAAATACTTTAATAAAGTTTTGTAATGAGTCAAGTAATTTGATTTTTACAGCAGAATGAGGTGGGGTGGGGCATTCATTAGATTTTTCTGCAGATCTGAGATTTTCTGCTTTTTTGACATTTTGTTATCATTAAAAAGAGACATATTTTAAGATTATATTTTATTACTGATCTTACAAGGTGCCAACAGGTGCAAAAAAAATCAGCAATTTCAGTAATGTACTCCAAGACTCAATCCTTCTGCTTCCGCTATATGAATGTCAGCATTTATGTTAAACAAATCTTATTATAATCTAAAAGTTAAAGATATAAAATTGCACCTTATTTCTCATATCCCCCCCCCCCCCCCCCCCCGTTTTTTTTAACTGCTTTTCTCATCATGGTAAATGAACAGTTAAATTCATCATTGAATTCTTTAAATCTGCTTCTGTTTTACCTCAATAACTTTTTAATTCTGTGTCTGTAAAAAAGAAGTGTGTGTGTTGTTAGCAATGAAGTGCTATTTGAGTGGGCTAGGGGAAGTTGTCGCTACCCCCTTAAGGAATTTAGATTGTAGCAGGCATAACAAGTCGAACAAAAAAAAAAAAAAAATCATTTTCTGTTATATTACTTTTTAAAGAATGAGTTTATAAAATGTATTAAAATAGGTCACTAATTTTTTAAATGGAAAAAAAATTAGTGTTTTGAGGCATTCAAAGTTTTTTTATGTGTAAAATATACCTCTTTTCAAAGGTATTTGAAAAATTAAAAGCTAAGTATACTGAATAATACATGAGGGGTGGGGGGGTGCATAAAGACCTTATTTTGTTACTAAAAATTTAAAAATAGGCGTCCATATTCTAAAATGTAAAATCGGGATTTAGGGCTAAATCGCAATGTTAGATGGATGATAAATCGATTTAAGAAATTTCTACATTGCCCAGTCCTGGAAGCTACCTATTTTATCAATTCTGGAAAAAAAAAAAAAAAAAAAAAAAAAGTTTTCACTGATCATGACTTCCAGACCCCAAAACACAACCCTCAGCTCAATTGTTGACATGTATGTGTACCTCATTTATCATAAATCATTTTCTGTTATATTACTTCTTAAAGAATGAGTTTATAAAATGTATTAAAATAGGTCACTAATTTTTAAAATGGAAAAAAATTAGTGTTTTGAGGCATTCAAAGTTTTTTTTTTATGTATAAAATATACCTCTTTTCAAAAGTATTTGAAAAAATAAAAGCTAAGTACAGTACCGGACCTCAAATCCGGAATCCTAAAATCCGGACGACCCAAAATCCGGAATGGAAAAAAGAAAACTGAAATTCTGCGATGATCTCGAATAAATATTTCGTAAAAATGTCCATAGATGGCGCTACGTGCGCGCGTAACACAGTGCTGAGCCAAACTAGACTCAGCAATTTTATTTTATTGCAATGTTTTTCATTCATTAGTTTTAATCCAAATTTTCTAACAGATTTATCGTAGTTAGTGTGTGCACACATTTTAAATTTATTTAAAAAAGAAACCCTTTTCTTCATTTATATAGAAAATGTAAAAAGAATAAATAAATAACCACAAGAACGAATTATTTTTAAAAAGGTTCGTAGAATATATTTATAATATTTATATGTAAAAATATTTTACAACGCCCTCCCTCTACTTTTAATATGTTCAACAAATTTCATTTTTCGAAAAAATTCTGTTTGTAAGCACCGTACCAAAAAATTCTTTTCTTTAACTCAAAGAGAAAAAAAAATATGCAAAGTTCCTTTCTCCATAACAAAACAAGCTGTCCACCGAAAGCTAATGATCACATTCTGATAACGTTGACTTTCCACTTCACGCAGTTAAATAAACATGTTGAATAAGCAAAACAAACAGCGGATAGATATGTCGTTTTTCTTTACTTTCTTTTCATCTAGTGGCCTTTTTTTTTTAGAGGTACTTTAGCTTTCTAATAACTTATCATAATTTAATAAAAATTTGTTACACAAGCTGATTCACTATTATTGTAACTTGCTGAAAATTTGAAAGAAATTCGTCAATTAGCCTAATTCTGTTCTCGCAAACAACGATGTATTTTCATTTTCTAAAAAATGTTTTTATGTTCCTAATAATGTGCAGACTTGTATAAAACCAAAAACTTTCTGCGCACATAAATATTGGGTCAAAAATTTTCTGCAAATTAATTTAATGTTTAATAAAATAACGTGTTATGCTACTTTGACGGTATGAATTTTAAACAGTAGTTTCAAAATAATCACGAAAATATTATAATTGAATATAATAAATAATTTAATTTAAAATGCATTAACATTAATTACAGAATAATTATGTTGGCTAAAAAATTATAAAGCTAAAAATCCATGATAAGAAGGGGTGAATTCTTGTCAGTTATTTTGTCAATGCATTTAGAAACAGCCCAATCCTTAATATTTTGACCTCTTCTCAGAAAATGCAATAATGGACATTGCTTCTGAAACAATTGAATCGCATTTTGTAAGGAGAGGTCCATTCATAGGTATCATCATTAAAGAGACAGATGATTTTTTATTGCGGTATTTTGCCGAAATTCTCATTTTTTCCACGATCATTTAGCGAAATTTTCGATTTTCCGCGACATTTGCAGGTTTTTTTCGCGATTCTTTGACGTTATTTGCGCTTTTTTTCTCTTATCCTTTGACGAAATTCAAGCTTTTTTCGCGTTCTTTTGACGAAATTCAAGCTTTTTTCGTGATATTTTTGACGAAATTCGTGTTTTTTCGCGATCCTTTAACGAAATAAATTTTTTTCCGCGGTTCTTTAACGAAATTTGCATTTTTCGCAATCTTTTGACAAAATTCGGGCTTTTTCCGCTATGCTTTTGCGAAATTTGTTTTTTTTTTTACGTATTTTTGGATGAAATTTGTTTTTTTTCGCGATCCTTTGACGATATTCGTGTTTTTTCTGTGGCCTTTTGAGGAAATTCGTGTTTCTTTCGCAATTCTTTGACGAAACGCGTGCTTTTTCCGCGACCCTTTTACGAAATTTGTGTTTCTTTCGCGATCCATTAACGAAATTAGTTTTTTTCCGCGATTATTTTATGAAATTTGCGTTTTTTTTTTCACGAACCTTTGACAAAATTCGTGCTTTTTCCGCTATGCTTTTACGAAATTCGCGCTTTTTCCGCTATGCTTTTACGAAATTCGCGCTTTTTCCGCTATGCTTTTACGAAATTCGCGCTTTTTCCGCTATGCTTTTACGAAATTCGTTTTTTATCCTGCGCTTCTTTGACGTAATTTGCATTTTTTCTGCGATTCCTTTATAAAAGAATATTTTTTTCCCACGATTCTTTAAAGAAATTTGCGTTTTCTCCGCGGTCCTTTAATGAAATTCGCGTTTTTTCTGCGATGTTTTGACAAAAGTGGGTATTTTTTCTGCGAACGATTGACGGAATTGGTTTATTTTTGGCGACCATTTGTTGGAATCCGCAATATATTTCAGTGATATTTTTTATATCTGAATTTTTGGACTGACGGCCGATTTGTTTTAATTTTCGGGACCGAATGCCTTAAATTTTCGGAAAATTCGGAACAGAATCACCCCTGTCAAACAATAAATAAATCGTACATAAAATTGGGGAACATTTTTAATTTTTCGGTATTAAAGAACAAAATTTACTTTTTTTTTTCTCCAAGAAATTTTCCGCAAAGTTCCGAACTTTGCGGAAAATTTTCCGCGCACGGCATGCGCGCGTGCGTCTATATTATACAACTCTGATAATGTGATGTGCAGGTATAAAAAAATTCTTATCCTTATTTTAAATTATTTTTTTTAATTTATGTTTGTTTACTTATACCTCATATGGCAATCCGCGATATAGATTCCTAGGCCTAACTCGCGAGCAACAACGCATTTTCATTTTCTAAAAAATGCTTTAATATTTCTAAAAATATGCAGTAATAGTATTTTTTTTTTTTTAAACTTATTTTTATTTTAAATTACTTTTTGTAATTTGTATTTTTGGTTTTATTTACCCTAAGCCTAACATGGCAATTCGCGGTATAGATTGCTTCGTGGCATGTAAAATTTTGCCAAGGGCATGTACTGTATCTGTTTATTTATTGTTTTGGTTGAGAACCTAAAATCTGGAAAATTCCGAAATTCGGAACGGCCGCGGTCCCAACAGTCCGGATTTGAGGTCCGGTACTGTATACACGGGGAGGGGGGGGGGGCTGCATAAAGACCTTATTTTGTTACTAAAAATTTAAAAGTAGACGTAAATATTCTAAAATGTAAAATCAGTTAAATCGTGATTTAGGGCTAAATCGCAATGTTAGATGGATGATAAATCGATTTAAGAAATTTCTACATCACCCAGTCCTAGAAACTACCTATTTTATCAATTCTGGAAAAAAAAAAAAAAAAAAAAAAAATATCTTTTCACTGATCATGACTTCTAGACCCCAAAACACAATCCTCAGCTCAATGGTTGACATGTATGTGTACCTCATTTTGTTGTCATGCAATAATACTCGTATTTATTAACAGATTTATGTGTGACTGAGCATGTGTAGTGTACTTATCAAGGTCTTGACCTAGTTTGTTGCCCAGCTTCATTTGCCATCTCATTTCAAAATGGCTGCCACTTAAAGATTTCTCATTTTAAAAGATGTACAAAAAAAAAAATAAATAAATAAAAATAAATCCAAAAAATGTTTACCCTTAAGGGTTAAGGCAGTTGGTTGGTCAGTCCAATCTCAAACTTCGTTCGCTTATGTTAAACTTATAGTAGAATTATGCATTTTTATTTTTTTAAATATCTGATTAGGTTATTAACAACTTCTGTTTTCTGTGTATAATTCTTAAAGGGTGACTTTTTTAGTTGTCAAAATATTTCTAAAATATATGCTTAATTTTATCTGAAATGTTAATATCTTGCTCACAGCTTCAAGAATTTTTACACATAAAATATTAAAGTAAGCGTATATTTTAGAAATATTATGGCATCTAAGAAAATAGAGATATCTTTTAAGAAGACTGCACAGGAAAATAAAAAAAAGTCAAATATTAATTTTCTGATGGGATATTTAACCCTCGGATGACCAAGTGGGGTTATTTTCCGACCCCAGTGCAAGTTCAATCCTAATGTAAATTAATGATCATTTTATTTTTTTAATCCTTTATTCCAATAATATTGCATTTTTCTATTTCTTTTTATGGCTGCAACTATTATGTATGTTATTAAATTAACCACATGGCTTTTCATGATTCAAATTTCCACCTGGTCATCCAAGGGTTAAAAAATAAAAATGCATCCCACTCCATAGGTTTAACATTAGCAAGGAGAATTTGAGATGTATATACCATTGACGTAACACGTTAGACTGCCGATGTATTGCGATGTAAAAAATTTAATATTGACAGGTCTTATTGAAAAGGGTCAGTTTTAAATGTTTTCATAATGCACTTTGTTGTTAATGAAAGTATTCTGTAGGTTATAATTATTATTTTAATAAATAAATTGGCTTTATACTTTATCATTTCGAGGTAATTGCAGTTTATATTGTTTTTATTTTCATTTCTTTTAGTAATCCAAAATATTTAGCACAATTTAAAATAGGACAAATTTTTATTGTACATTTGATTTTTTGTGTTCATATGTGAAAGATGTCACAAAAGTGAAATGGTAAAAGAGCAGTTACTTCTTCAAAAAGAAAGTACTGATATAAAATCTGAGTGCAAAGAAAGAAAATCTGAGTGCCGGAAACTGTCGGAGCGATGCTGATGCGAACCACTCTGGTCTGCGAATCGGCCGTAGCTAGACGCCATGTTAATGAAAAACATTCTAACATATGACAGCTAAATGATAATTTTTTCTACTTGAAATCATGTCTGTTAAGCATATTTTCACATAAAACATGTGTATCATATCCATTTTTAATGTATTAAGCTCTAAATTAATATTAAGCTATTATAAACATAGAAATCAAATCTAAACAAACAATACTGTTGCCATTCAGATTCCAGCAAATCTGCAAACAAATGAATGACTCTTTGAACGCTTCATAAAAAAAAAAAAAAAAAAATACAGGTTAACTCCGATGCTGGTCTTTAAATATTTGAAAAGTATATTAAAACCTTTTAATATATTAACTATTGCAATCTGGTGGAGAAAAGATATAGCTTTTGCTCCAAGAAGGTCCATGCAAGCATATTGCATTACATGTATTTTTAATTTATTTAGAATGATTATTCTTTTGCACAATTTCAGATTTCCTGTCATATTTGTTTTCTGTCTTATATGACAAAGTAAAAATTATCTGAATTTGAATATCTAAAACTTTCGAATGCATTTACAATAAAGAATTATTTCAATGCACAGGCACAAAATTTCAATGCCACTTTAGCATTATTTAAAGGGACAATTTTTTCTGTACCGAAGGCTTCGAGCAGCGCCTGTGTAGGCTGTTTTAATTCCCAATGAATTAGGAGCTTATGTTTCTTGCTATAATTCTTTTGGCATCAACTTTCTGTTGTAATCGTTTTTTTTTTTTTTTTTGCAATGCATTTTATCAGATTTGAAGACATTGCAAGAAAAAAAAAGTCATGCTAAGCAACAAATTTTTAATGTAAAGGGAACCTAAACAAGCATTTTCATAATAGAATGTGTAGCTGGAAATGGCACATTTAAACGTTGGTGATTAAATTGTAGTTTACATAATTTCTTTGTTCTAATTATAAAAAATCAAAGGATAATACTTTTTGATTAACAAAATGCATGAGGCATCTTTTTTTTTTTTTAAGTCAGAAAAATATTTTTTAAACTATTGTTTTCAAGATTTATCATTCCCTTTCCGTCATTTTTGATGGGGATTATATACTAGTCTATATATATATTACGCTAACGTACGTGGCACAGAAATCGTGATTATTTGTTATTGTCTAATGGCACCGCCCGAGAAACGCATCTCATTGGTTATTGTGAAAAGTCCTTTTGCAGGATTTAGAACGATCAGGTTTATTTACATTTCGCTGTAGAGGAAAATGCTCCATGATGTTTCCCTCTTTCGCTGCAATTATAGAGCTTCAAAATATCATTTGAAATGCCCGTAAAAGATCTCTGTGAATACTTGAAAGTGAAGAAGAAGCCGAATTAAGAACAGAAAATTGAAATAGATTGAATCGGGAATAAAGTTAAACACAGAGCATAAGCGATCGCTAAAATAGGCTTAATAACTGCAGAGTGCACGTGTAGCTTCTGAAATCCAAATTATTGATTTAAACGTTCCGGGGGGCACAACTGTGGAACTTTGAGTAAAACGTGCAATTTCTGCAAAGCACTATATTGGAAATGCGAATTAATCAGCAGCAAGGAATTTAAAAATGTCATGACGTCAAGTAATTTTGTTTACTTCCCTCTGTACGGATCTGCGATTCGAATTTCAGGTTCATTTAAGAATATTATTATGGGCCCACCAGAAGTAAGATACAATAAAACCTGCTTAGACGGAAACGACCAGTGATAAATTCCGTTTTATGCAGGTTATTTAAATTGAACAAAGCATAACATTTTTGGGAAGAGAGGGAAGCTGTAACTTTTTTGTTTATTGCAGAATTCCATTAGAAACAGGCTTTACTCTATTAGAAAATAAATTTGCTGGATGGTACTTTTTAGAACATTCTATATAGTAATATTTGCTTACAATTTATTTCTTTTTCAATTATTACAATTTATGTTGTATTTGTAATTGCTTTTTCATCTAAAGATTTTAAATAAAAAATTAAATTATTGAAAATATAATTAAATTTTAATTGAATTCATCAATTAATTTGGAATAAAAAGAGCATGAGACATATAAAAATGAAAAAACTTAACCTGTGAATTTACACAACTTTGGAACTGAACAAGAGTCGGTCCCTGGTAATTTGCAGTCTCCACTCCTACTCCCCTCTGTATGCACCTGCGATAAAAATTTCAGATTCATTTACGAATATTATTAAGGCCCGGGCAACGCCGGGCGGGGCAGCTAGTTATAAATATTTTCTTACATTTTTTAGTACAGTACGACCAAAATAAGTATTAAGGTATTACTTTCAAAAATTAATTGCATATATTTTTTAATTTTACTTGTAATGACCTACTCTCAGTTTTTTAAGTAAAGGTGAAAATAAGAAATTTTAGATAATAACCACTGGGTAGTAGATATTTTTTAGTGTGCAGCTGGAGTACCTTTTTAAAACTTTCTTTGGGGGTGGGGTGGGGTGGGGGAATTCTTGAACTTGTGTTCAGCTAGGGTGTAAAAAAATCATGATTTTTTTTTTTATTTAAATCGGATTTTTATGATTTTTTTCCCAGGTTCAAATACTGAATAGCTACCAAGGATTTTAGGTTTCTAAAACAATTAAACCACTAATTTCTAACATAATCTATGTTTTTACACTTTAATTAATAAAATTATAATTATTATTTAGTAATTATAGAAATTATAAAAACTGCAAATTAGTAGTTTCATTAGGTAGTATCATATAATAATGTCATATACATTTAATAATGTAATAATTATGTAAAACTTTATGAATACTAGTGATATTTAATATTTATTAAAATTATTAACTGCATTTTATATTAAATAATTAACACTACTTCAAATTAATAATTATTAAATAATTAACTCTCTAATTAGAAACATATTATACATTTTTAAGCCTTAATTATTAAAATGATAATAATGTAGTATTCATTTTAGAAAGAAAAAGGGACAGGATGCAAGTTTTAAAAAAAGGGTACTACTTCATGAGGAAATATGTTAGTAATGTCTAATGTGTTTAGTAATGATACAAGAAGGAAAAAAAAAAAGAATAATTTTTTAGTATGATAAATAAAGTGTCCCTAATTTTTAATAATTTTATGAATAACAAATTGAAAAATACAATTAAATAACATATTTTAATAATATCCTGTATTTTCTAAAGAAATAAAGTTCCATATTTTTGCAAGATCTTGGCCACATGAATTTAGAAATATTGTTGAATGGGGAAGTTTTTTACAAGAAATCTCTGGCTATAACTACAAGTGAATTTCAACTATTTTTTTTTTAAGCACTGTGCATTTTGCCAATTTCAAAAGGGGCATGGTGCAGCACCATTTAAAAAAAAAAAAAAAAAAATCCTAGAAGAAATAGTGTAATTACAGGATTAATAAAAACTGCAAATAAGTAATTTCATTAGTTAGTAATACAAATAACAAAATTAGGGATGCACCGAATAGTGATTTTGTCCGAATACCGAATATTCGGCCTACAGGCGAACCGAATACTGAATATTCGGCCTACAGGCGAAATGAATACCGAATATTCGGCTAGCCGAATAGTAACTGCTAGGCTGAATAACGAATATTCGGCCAGCCGAATAGTAACTATTCGGCCAAATACCGAATACAGTATGGAACCATTTATCCGGAATGATATTTCTGATAGACTGATTTCAGAATCTTTGCAGAAAAAGGTGTCATACACTTCCTGTTTGACATAAGCTTTGCTTGAAACAATTGTACAATTTGATGACAACATCTAGTATTTGAAATGAAAACATATTTAGCTGTATTTTAGATGTTTTAATTTTTATACAGAGGAAACAGGAGAATTTTTGTTCCTAAGGGATTCCCATAAATTCTTTTAAACTCGGGCTAACTTTTTATCTTTCTTGCATTGATTTTTAACCCAAGTAATCTAATAATTTAAAATCAGAAATAATGTCACAACCACACATATTCCACAAAACATATCAAATGAATGCTTCTTTACTACACAACCAGTTAACCAGAAAAAACAGTTATCCGGAATACATCTGACCCCAAGCACTCCGGATAAATGGTTCTGTACTGTATACGGCTTGTCGAATACTTTTATATTTCAAAGTTTAAAGGCACTAAAAAACAATTTTACACATTTTAAAACAATTTTATATAATATTTAAAACAGAAACTTTTGTTCTAATAAACGAGCTTTTTACAAGTAAACTTTATGCTGAAAAAAATCGGTTTTGAGTGATTTAAGAAAAGGATAGTTATAAAACTTTTTTAATTAATAAAATTTTAAATTTTATGGCTTCTGAGAATTAAAACAGATGAATAAAATTTTCTTAAATTCTAAAAGGAGCATTTTAAAATCAAAGAGAAATTGTGAAAAAATTGGAAGAAAAATTGTACAGGATCATATATTATTTGTTTGTCAGGCAGAGACTAAAGTAAAAGTAAATAAATAATACAATCTATTCAAATTTTATAGGGTGGCAATTTAGCAAGAATAACTCTTCTACTCCCTTTGATTAAGCAAGGAAGTTTTAAATGCATCCTAGATCGGTGGTTGGAGTGGGCAATCATTTTGAGATTGTAAACGTTGTAAAAATCTTAGCAAGAAACGCATTATTTACTGGACATTGTTCAGGAACTTGCATTTGTACATAATTAATTCCTATGAAAATCCTCGTAATTGGTTAATTTTCTTTATAACTTAATACACAGCAAATAAATAATGTAAAAACATTCTATTTTATTTAAATATGATTTTGTTTCTAATTATTCTGAATATCTTTATAAGTTGACTCTTAAACGAAGCAGGTATAAGGTTTTTAAAAATATGTTTAAAAAGTTTTTTTTTAGTATTCGGCTTGGCCGAATATTTTGATATTCGGCCAAACCGAATAGTTTGCTATTCGGCCAAACCGAATATTCGGTAACACTGCCGAATACCGAATAGATACTGAATATTCGGTGCATCTCTTAACAAATATTATTTGCAGCTCGTTTTGCATTTGTATTTAGGAAAATTACTGTAAACCACCAAAATCTAAACTTACACGCATGTATGTATATGATAACCAAATTAATTATGAAAATGAGTTAAACCCATTCCTATAGGATAAATATAAGTTAGCCACTTATATCTGAAATCCTCAAAATATTTAAGTAACAGCACTATTACCTCTCAGAGTGAATTATTAATTAGCATTTTGCTGCCTTTTCAATCCCTAATTATTATTTTTTATTTAGTATATATGAGTTACAAAGTTAAAAACATTTATTCAACCTATACCGAAGAAGCTCTTGCTGAGCTTAGCATTTTTATACCAATTATTTCTTTTTCTCTTATGCATTCATTTAAATTTAGCTTTGAAAAGATGTCATTCTTTCATTCTTCTTTAATTTGAGATTGCTACTAATTACTATTTATTCTTTTACTTGTAGAAATGTATTACACTTGCTATGTAAATAAAATAATGCATAAATTGATTACCTAAAAGAATTTATAACGTTGTAAATTATATTAGATTTAAATGTCGTTTTTAAATGAAACTGCTTTAATTTGGATAAAAACTTAAAAACAATGCTTTTTATAAACTCAACTGTTTTTAATTTTTTACAATACTCATGAACTTAGAAACAATTATTTAAAGTTCTTTTTCGTTTATTCATAAGTGAAAATAACTATAGAAACTTTCAAATTATGTTTATGTTAGATTTTAATACTTTTTTTGACATTTTAAACATTTAGAAAATTTTTGATTTAAATCAATGATTTTTTTAAAAAAATCGGTTGATTAAAATCATAATTTTAATCGCTGATTTAAATCAACTGATTAAAATCGTTGACACCCTATGTTCAGCTAAAAAGAAATTAATACAATTTTGTTCTACCATACATTTTATTAATTAAGCTGAAATTCTCACTATCGATAAGTATATCTCCCTAAGGTATCCGCACACCTTCGGGGGGGATTTTTTGAAATTTTCTCTTGTTGTTCATTTCTTATAATTTCATTTACTTTAAAACTTTGAAAAAACTATATAAATTTTAGCAATTACCCAGAAATAATTTTTTTAAAGAGAAAAGTAGTCAAAATTATGTCAAAAATTGACATTTCTGCAAAATATAACTCAAAAATAAAACAGTGTATTGACATTTTTTAAATTGCATAATAAACAGAATAACTTTCTATAGGACTTAAACTGCATACATTATAATCGCACCTCTGTCTCACATGATATGGCAGTTAGAGTACAGTAGAAGATCTTTATAACGCAAACCTAAAAACACAAGGTTGTGCGTTACATAGAATTTTGCGTTATGGATCACATGATTAAATTCACCTTGTAAACATGGCCAAATATGTCTGAAACACATCAAAATACATTAGAATATCTTATACTGCATTCCTTGTTACCAAGAGTTATCCAAATTATAAATTTTTGCATAAAATAGGTCAGGCATTGTTAAATTTACTTTATAAACATGATCCAAATATAACTGACACAACCATCCCTTATATTAGACGCCCCACTAGTGGCTGAGAGGTTCTGCTCTTGAAGCTGGTAGGCGGGAGGTGCTGAGTTCGAACCCAATCGTGCCCGTCGGCCTAATCGTTTGGAATTTTCGTGGTTTTCTTCGAGCCATGGATTTCCATGCGTAAATACGGGTTAGGTTCCCTTAGAAAGACCCCCATGAAGGGCACTCTCCCCTCGGGCCTATATCCCTAGCGTAGATAATCGGCCGTCAAAAAATCAACCCTTATATTAGACATTTTCAAAAATGTTTATTGTAATAATAGCATTTTTTCAGTAAAAATGTCTTAAATTAGACGATTAATTTGAACTAATGTATCAAATTTAGTCCTCTAGAGAGTAGCAATATTTTACAATGTGAAAGTGCAGGTGCTTTTTAACTGCAAAAAACATTATTTACATCTGAGAAGTTGTGCGTTACATAGAGAATTGCGTTATAAAGATCTTCTACTGTACTAAATTAATCAAAAACTTGTAAAATTTGTCTCAAGTTTGTCATTTATACCAGTATAAATATAAAGCTATTTAATATATTATCATGAGTCTAGTCTATTTCCTCCAAAGATATTTTTAAAAGAAGTACAGAAAATTTTGTGGCATTTCATGCATAATTTTTTGTTTTAGGATGTTTTATGTAGAGTAAAAATCTGAAAAACTTCATTTTGAGAAAAAGCTAAAAGTTACTTTTAAACACAATTCAAAAGCTGTAATAGCTGTAACTTTAAACGGCAGTAACTCGGGTTCTATTTTAGATACAGACAAAATTTAAGCAGATTTCGATAGATAAAAGATTCAGTTTTAATATTATTACAAAAATGAAAAATTGATATTTTGATTGAAAATTACGTTTTAAAGGTGTTCAGATACCTTAAGGTTGTTCAAATAGCAAGGCTTTAACATCTTTTTTATATAATTGTTAGTTTCTATTAGGGACAGGGTTGGAAAAAAATCATGATTTTTTTAAAAAAATCAAAAAAATCAGATTTTTTTGATTTAAATCAGATTTTTTTGATTTAAATCGGATTTATTTGATTTTTTTAGAATTCCATTTTTAATTATTGTGTTTTTGTTTTTACAATACATGGAGCAGTTTTTTATAATAAATAACTGAAAAAGAATAAATAATATTTATAATTTATAAAAATAACATAAGAAATAATTATATAGTTAAGAAAATACTATATTCTAGTTACTGATTGGTACTAAAAATTAAACATCTAGGCTTTAATCTAAAGCCATTCTATTATTTTGTAATTGAATTGTGCACACTAAATAAGAAATAAACTTAAATGTGTTGTAAATGAATAGAAAATGGCAAAATTTAAAAAACAAATTAAATATTCATTTAATGCACGTTATTTATTAAGGGATAAAAATCACAATTAATTCAATATTTTTTAAGCAAATAGAAATAAAACAGGAATTTAATTGTTTGAACAAAAACACTAATTTAGAAGCTTTGTCCACACCTAATTTATTACGAAGACTTGAATGAACTAGTTCAAAAGAAGAAGATTGTCTTTCTATTCCAGCAAATGAAGCCACGGCTGTTGTTATTTGGTAAATAAATTCAATTTCAATTTCGCTGATTCTCTCTTTACCTCCCATTACATAAAAGGACTTCCACCAATCATAATCTGTCATAATAACTGAAACTTTTTTCTCAAGCAATGGTAATTTTTGGAATGGGCCATTATTTGCTTGAAAATGTGCTACAGTGGTGAGAAGATTTGAACAATTTTCTTTAACGAATGCCAAACTTTCATTATTTTCCTCTACATTAAGTGAAATTTCATTTTGATTTAAAACAGAGGGACTTAATAAAACTCCAGCAAAATGACAGCCATTAATAGCTTGTTCATATCTTGCTTTAAATTTTGTAATTCTATCTTTATCTAATACATTTTCTAACTTTTTACCGAAAATTTTCCATTGATATGTGCATTCAGCAAGGGAACAATCCTCATTTTGGATTGTAATCACCTGGACTTAACCTGCACCTGCCACATTCTTTCTGATAGCAATCCTGGAAATACCAGAAAAACACCTGCTAATTTACGCCCATTTCTTATTTCTCTGCTAACTAATTTCCAACATTTAAAAAAAAAAAAAAAAAAAAAAAAAAAAAAAAAAAAAAAAAATTGATTTAAATCAAATGATTTTTTTAAAAAAATCAGCTGATTTAAATCTTGATTTAAATCAGTTGATTTAAATCATGCCAACCCTGATTAGGGATGCAACGGATATCTGGCTAATTTTTCAATATCTGAAATACCGTCGGATATTCGAATCACAATCACCGGATATCAGACATATATAAGGATAACAGAAATCGAATTTTCTTTCTTTCTTTTAAGTTTAACAATTAAACAGGCCTATTTTTAGAAGAAAGTATTGTAATAGAATTTTTTCCGGTTTTCGACAGATTTAGATGTTTTAGGGGTCAGATATCTCAAAACATGTTTATACAAAATGTCTGTCTGTCCGTGTGTCGCCATCGTACCATCAAAAAGAGAATGAAGTTATGCGTAGTATTGAACCAAATTTTTTTGTGAATGTTTTTGGCAATAGCCAGGCACCTAATGGTACAATATGGAATACAATATCCTTCAATATAGAAACATTCCACTGGAAGAGGAGGGAGGGGGGGGGGGGGGCACTGTAATCGCTTTTTTGTGCCATTTTCATTATTGTACCATCAAAAAGTGTATGAAGTTATCCATATAATTGAACAAAATTTTTTGTATTTGTTTTTGGCTATGCCCAGCAGGTTCTCCTTTAAATTGGAAGTATTTCGCTAGAATGGGGCACTGTAATAGCAAATTTTGTGCCACTTTCATTCTTATACCATTGAAAAGTGTATGAAATTATGCATAGAATTGAACCAATTTTTGGGGGGTATGTTTTTGGCTATGGCCAGCAGGTCCTCCTTCAATTTGAAAATATTCTGCTGGAAGGGGGCGCTATAATATGGATTTTTGTGTTATTTTCATTATTTTACCATTGAAAAGTGTATGAAGCTAAGCCTTGAATTGAACCAATTTTGTGTGTATATTTTTGGCTATGGCCAGCAGTATCTCCTTGAATTTGGAAATATTCCGCCAGAAGGTGGCACTGTAACAGAGATTTTTGTAACATTTTCTCGATTTTTAGCAGTTTTTTTTGTACTGTATATTGGCGGCTCATGAAGTGAAGGGAACTTCGCATCCTGCAAAGCTGGCTATTCACAAACAGCTAATGTACAACAGAATAATGAAAATATTATTGATTTTAATAAATATCATGATTGAGATTAACTTATTCTGATTAATTGACTGGAGCATAAATTTTGGATCAAAATCAAAGTTGGTATAATATTGAACTAATAATATTGAAGTATTAACATTTGGAACGACTTTTTGAAATATTAAGATGTAAGAGATAGAAGAAAGTTTTAGGATTGGCAAATCCAGCTAGTTATTTTTGTAACTTCATTATAAAAATTTAAAATTAAAAGTAATTTTCTTTTTACTTATAAATATCAAAATAATTTAACTTAAAATAAAACTAAACGTGACTTAGAGCAAAAATAATAGTAAATAATTAAGACAGAAAAAGGGCATCAATCAAACCTGTGTTTGGAGAAAATAACTCTTTAATCATGGGTATATTAGTAGATAGTTTACGTTTAAATTATAAAAAGAAAATATGTAGTATTTCCTTGTGAAAGTACTCTACAATTATACAGATATTAATTGGTTAAAATTTGTTGTACAAATTATCAGAATTTCATTGTACAAATTAATTATTTTGCACAGCAATTATCAATATAGTCAATCCCATATCCAAATCCAGTAGCAATTATCAGCATTTCATTGTACAAATAAACAGAATATTTTACTGTTTAAATTACATTTTTTATGCAATATTATTAATATACATTACAGGGCTTGAATTTCGAGACAGGATGGCAGGATTCGTGCCCTATTTATTATATTATGCCCTATTGTGGGCGGGCGGCTCCTGTTTTCAAAAAATCGGTTTCCGAAAACGTTTCTTTGTTGGAAACGACGATTTAGTCTCAAGACCGACCGACAAATTTTGTGATATATTATCTACTTTCGATTGGCAGATTTCACAGTTTCTTCTTATGACAGATTGACAAACTTCATGGTTGTTTTTCTGCATCTGACTGAAAAATTTTACGCTTTTTCTCCACTGACGAATTTCACGATTTTTTCTAGAGACCGATCGGTGAATTTCATAATTTTTTTTCTTGAGATCAATTGACAAATATAGCAATTTTATTCTGTGACTGATTGACAAATTTCCCTGTCTGTTCTTGCGACATACTGGTGAAAGTAACGATTGTTTTTCTGCATCCAATTGAAAATTTTCGCGTTTTTTCTCTGCGACCGGCTGAGGAATTTCACGTATTTGCTTGTGACAGATTTGCAAATTTCACGATATTTTTCCATGATCGATTGACTAATTTAGTGATATTTTCCCGCTGCCGATTTCCCAAACTTCAGTTTTCTCCTTGCGACCGGTCGACAAATTTTTTAAGTTATTTTCTACTTTCTATTCTATTTCTTATTTTCTATTAAAACTAGTTATTTTCACCATGATTGACGAAATCAGCGATATTTTTTTTTTTATGACAGATTTATGTATTTTACGATATTTTTTCCCTGTGCCCAAAATAGGAAATAACTAAAAGGGCAGTAATGGCCACCTGAGACTGAGACCTACCAAATTGGCCAATAGTCAGCACTCAACAAAATGAGATTACACTTGTGGTGCATATGAAGAAAAAAAAAAAATTGGTGAACTTAAAAAAACATGTTTAGAAATAGCAAACTAGTTGGTTCTTGCAATTCACAGAAATTAGGATATGACTTTTTGAAATCTTCTATTACACGATAAAAGGTTGAAGTCAATTGACTATTTCCTTTTCAAACTTTGTATATCGATTTAAAATTCCAATGCATAGAACATAGTTCAATTAACGAAAATACCAGGGATTACAGTTTTGACTATAATTCCATTAAGGATATAATAAAACAAGTTTGTTCAGAAGTGACATACAATCACCGTAGGATATTAACAATGGAATCACCGATATGCATTATTCATGCAAGTAAGTTAAAAATTAATGCACATCAGATTTTGCAAAGTTTTCTAAAATTTTTCAACAGAGTATAACCATACGTTTCCGATAATTTCTAAAGTTATAAAAATTGGTCTGTGCTGTTTGTCAAAAGTGTAACTTGTGAAAGAGGCTAAATCAAGCAAAATGGAATAAAATCTAAATTAAGAAATTAATTTAGCAACCCAATTGTTAATTGCCCATAACATTAGGTGAAAGTTGAAAAATAGACATGATATATATAAAACTTGATTGTGTTCCTTTGTTTTAATAAAAATAAACATTTTGGATAATTATCTTGAGTTCTTAATTTAAATTATTTCAATGGTATTTTGTCATGTCTGTATAAATGTAATTCTTTAAGTGGCACATAAAAAATAAAGGGGTTTAAAGATATTTTTTTCCCTTTCTAACACTTCAACTCCCCTGCATTTTTAAATGTTGAGTGGGAAACTCCCCTCCTGGGGAAAACTGGAATTTCAAGCCCTGATATTCAAAGAGATATAGTTTTTGTAAATTATATTTCAATACATTTAAAATGTTTTAATGATGTGTGAAACATGTTTGTAATTTATTGTTCTGAGATGGCGTTATATAAAGAAATAATTTACCATATAACTAAAAACATATCTAGTGCCGGATATCTGAATCCGGCAGGCAAAGGAGCTTCGGATATCCGATATCCGGCAAAATCAATATCCGGTGCATCCCTAGTTTCTATACTTAAAGTGTTAATTTAATGTTACTGTTTCTATATTAATTAAATCTGACAAGTTATCTTAGCTTTTGTGGGATTTCTAAAAAAGAAAAAAAAAACTGTGACAACTGATACGTTATGATGTATCAAATTCCTAGAGGGTGTCAACTTCTCCCTCCCCCTTGCCTCCACCAAATGGCTCCTTGGTAGTCAGCTTCTGGCTTGTAATTAATTAGCATGGTGTCTAGCTACCTCGATAACCTGGAAAAGTCTGAGAAATTTACAATTCTGATAAATTTGAAACTTCCAAGAAAAATAATTTTTCTGGATACAAAACTAAAGATTTAAAATTGCAGCAACAGAAAATTTGAACTTTCCATTTTTTTTTTTTTTTTTTGGGGGGGGGGGGTTGTTAATATGTCAAAGAAATCTGTATTTAACTGTGACTGATATGATTAAGAATTTCATCGTGATTGGACAAAATAGGTAGAACCTGATGCTAAAAGAGTATAAAACAATTTGTAAATTTTGCAAAAATTTGTTTCAATAATCAGTACTTTGTGCTTGGGAATCAGTTGTGAAAATTCCACTCTCAAATTCACAATTTTAAAGATTTTTTGTGTGTAACATCATAAAATCTACCTGGAATTTTTGTTTGTGGAAAACACGGGAAAGACGGAGAAATTTGTAGCTGAGCTGTAAGACACCCTGATACAAAATATAAATATTTTGTAGCTTTTAATATTTCTTCATCTTTAACTCATCAAAATTTCGGTATTTGGAAATTTTATATTATTGAAATGTAAAAGTCAGGGAACGTTGTGGCTGAGTTAGAATAGACACCCTGACTTAGTAGGAATTTACTGGTAATTTCACCTAAAATGAAGACTTTAATTATAGTTGAGATTATTGTCCGCTAGTATTTATTTTACCATAGCCATCCAATGTTACATTTTATATCGCTGTGTGAAAATGCAGCAGTCTTGATATTTTTTATTTGTTTTTTAAATTTATACAAATTTTTAAAGGGATTCAAGGTTTATGCTCACCCTTAAAAGTCCTTACATTTTAAGATAGGTAATTTTTGGTCCATAAGTCCTTACACCTAAGTTATTCTTCCACCCACGTGGAAGTATGCTTCTGCCTTTGCCCTCCTTTCTCTTACCAAGTGCACAAAAGTATTTATTTCTAAATATTTTTTTCTGTCCTAATTGTAAATATTATGTATTGATAAATAGTCAATCATTTAATCAACACCCTCTTCACCCCCAGCAAAAAGAAAGAAGAAAAAATCTGCTTCTTCCCCTTTTGTCTCCCCAACCCACAAAGTTAAAATTTTTAATTTTAGACTTTTTCTTTCTATTTGTTACTTTATTGTAGCAATAAATAATCATTTATCTAAATCCCCCCCCCCCCCTAACCATCTCTGAAACTTCTGTTTCTCCCCAAAGTAAAAGACTATAAAATTCAAATCTTCAAACTCTAAATTTTAACTATAATTTTTCCCCTTCCTGATTAGTAAATCCATAATAAAATAATCACCTAATTGAGCCTTTTCCACTTTTGGCCCCTTCTGACACAAATTAGTTGTCGGCTTTAAATTTTATGCAATGTGAAAACGGACATGCCTTTACAAAGTTTAAAATCTTTACATTTTATTCATTATTTTCTCCTCTATTCCTTCATTTTTGCTAACAATAAATCTTCATTTCTTTTTAAAATGATTTTTCATTCTTTCTTGAAATAGTTTTTTAGTCTTGTTAAGCAAATTTGTACATTTGATAGCTCAGCTCTGTTCTGATAAAACATAAATTTTGTTTTACAAATATGAACATTGAAAACATAATTTTTTATATTCCTTGTGTCCCCCCCCCCACTCCCCCCCCCCCCCCAAAAAAAAAAAAAAAAAAAAAAAAACTTCTCCATACATTGTAATTTTCAAATTATCACTGAAAAAAATAAAAATAGAGTAGTAGTTTGAAAATAGAGTAGTACTGGTAGTTTTGTCTTCTTTCAATTTACCTTTTTTAAAAAAAGGCTTAAGGGGTCATCTACATACTGAACTTGTACCAAACTCTAAATTTTTTGATACAAACACCTAATTTTGACATCGTATTTTGCATTTTCAGTAAATTTTTCTTTAGGTATGAAATGGGAATTCATCAGAGAAGTTTCTAGAAATAGGTTACAATTCATATTTTCCTCAAAAATTAATTAAAATAATTTTTTTCAAAAAATATCAATTATAATTAATTATTTTTTAAAAACTGAAATAGATTCCTTGAAGCTTCAAATATGTAAATCCAAAATTACAACTCTTTCTGCCGAACAGTTATTGAATTATGCTTAAAAAACTAACTGCATTGCGATGTGTTTTGCATTTGCTGCTAATGGGAGAATCTATATCACCAAGCTTTTTCCCATCATGTTGTCTCATTTTCCGTGGCTGGTTTTCTTCTTTTTAGATGCCTCCAGTTACCAGTATTTTTTTCCCATCATCTTTTATGATCATTTCGTTTTCCCCCTTCATCTCAGTCATGGCAGAAAACATCACCTGCTTTTCTTTGAACATCCCTTATGGTGGCCACAGAAGTTTACTGAAACTGTTGGATTTTAAGAACTTACTAATCTATTTTTTTGTACTTTCCACATTACAACGTTTTTACTTTATATACATTTTTGTGTGTACAATAATCAATGGTGTATAGTCCAATCTTACTATCTTTTTAAAAAATAAAATATGTTAGCAATATTTTTGCTCAGTTTTGTCTTTTTCCAAGTGACCCCATAGCAGAAACTGTGTAGCATGGCAGCAGCGCTGCAGATTATTTTAGACCTTGCACATTAATCTACCAGCTTAAAAAAATACTGGACTTAAAAAATTCACTAAAAATTTACTTTGTTTTAAGAGTTATTGTATTTCTTATTAATTTTCTTTGTAAAATGCAATTTTTGCTTATTTTATGGGTTACGTTTTAAGTATTTAAGATATAGGTTGGTTTAGCAGACTTGCCAACTGCTACAAAAAAATCGTAGTTGCCACGATTTGGACCTATAAACTACGATGCTACGAAAATCGGTCTTAAACTAAGATTTTCTGCAAAAAACACAAAAGCATTTTTTGTTTCTAGTTGCGATTTTTATCCCGCGCAGCATATTTTTTAGGAGTGATTCTGTTCTGAAATTTCCAAGTATTCATTTCCGAAAGTTTTGAAAAATTGGTCATTAGTCCGAAAATTCGGACATTAAAACATGCTCATGAGAAAAAAAAATTCTGGGCTCAAAAAAAAAAAAAACTTCTTAACATAAAACACTCTAATCGTGTTTTTGTAAATATTTATACAGGAATCTGCTTCCAAGTGCGCCATTTTAAGAATTCTGGACGGGGTTCCTTGAGGGGCAACGTTTGAAATAGTGTGCAAAATCGAACGATTTGCGATAAACTATCGCGAATTTCGACAAATGACAGTGTAAAAAAAAAATCAATTTTGTCAATTGGTTGCAGAAGAAAATAAATTTCGTTAAAGGATTGTGGTAAAAGCGTGAATTTTGCCAAAATATCGCAGAAAGAAAATACGAATTTCGTCAAAAGATCAGTAAGATAATGCAAATTTCATCGAAAGATTAGTAAGAAGACGCAAATTTCACCGAAAGATCGCAGAAAGAAAACACTAATTTAGTCAAAGGATCATGGTAAAAAAACCGCAAAATTCGTCAAAGGATTGCGTAAAAAACGCGAATTTCGTCAATAAAGTTCATGGTAAAAAGTGCAGATTTCAACAAAGAATCGTGATATTAAAATGTGAATCACAATTGTGGGAAAAAATTGTGAATATCCTGAAATGAAGGCGGGAAAAAAATCGCGAATTCCGTCAAAATTTACTGGGCTAAAAAATTGGAACCAGGCTCCTTTTACAAATGTTAAAAAAAAAAAAAAAAAAAAAAAAGCTGCAAAAAGGAAATAAACTCTAAAAATGTTCAGAGGAAAAATATTACTATATTGAGTTGAAAGACTGAAACCTTATTCCTTTTACGAATGTCAAAAGATGGCTGTGAAACACGAAAAACCAACCAACCAACCTTCAGATTAATTTAAATTTTGTGTGCTACGATTTCTCATTTTCAAAGGTTGGCAGGTCTGGTTTAGTATTGTTGGGTGTCAGATAAATTTTGGTTTGCTGCAGATGGACACTGAAAATTCTGCTAAGAATAAAAAATGAGGATGCGCTGCGGTAGAATTCATTAAAAAAAAAAAAAAAAAAAAAAAAAAAAAAAAAGTCACCTGTCCCAAAGACCAGTAAGCATGAGAATTTACTGGTCCGCAGTCATCATCACTAGCCAACTTCATAAAATTTTAAGTCCCTTTAACCCTTTAAATAACCCCCACACCTCCTAGAATATAAACCAAACTTCCTTTGCAGTTAAGTTATCGAAAATTTTCAGCATAATAAAATGTAAAATTGAGATTTGCTAAAAATTCAATAAACAGCATACATAAACAAAAACTATAAAATTATTTTAATTAGATATTTTATTTCCAATTATTTATTTCAACTGCCTGTAAGGTTAAATGCAATTTTTTATTTATTTTTTAAATAAAATAAAATTGTGTGATTTGTTTGGTTGCGATTTTCTCAGGGACGGGAAAATTTACGTTTACCTGTCAGAGAGGGGAAAAATATTACTGGTCTTGCAAACCACTAAATTTTTCAAATTAGTGGTTCAATTTAAATTTTGATGGTCTCAGACCAGCGGACCACAAAGAATTTCGAATGCTGATGTGTGTATTACACAAGAGTACAGTATTAAAAAAAAGTGCATATGTATTTTAACTTTTAATGCTAATCAAATATTATAACATTTTTATTATGCATGTTTGTTTACAAAAATATTCTTATTTGAAATAAGTTTTCATATCAAAATGTGTGCATATATATAATGCAAATAAAATTTATATGTCTCCTGTTTGAACTTTCAAAAATTTATATTTTCATATGAAAAAAGGAAGTGCATGAGAATACTTAACTGATTTTTATTTTATTTTTTCAGAAGCACTGTTGCTTGATGGAAGAAATATGTTCTTTGGAGGAAAGATTTTGTTGTTTCAAAAAGACTCATCTAATTTTACATCAGTATAGAAATACTTTATTGTAAGTATTTTGTTTAAAAGATTTTTTAAATATATTTATTTTGAACTGATTATATTTCTAAAAAATAGATTGAGTTCAGAAAGGAACTACATTGTAAAATTCAGATTTCTAGTTTGTGTGTATATTGTTTTTTATAGATATGTTAATAGGATCATTTGTTTTTAAACAATGATTTTTGAGAAAAAAAAAGAAATACTTTTCTTTTTACTCTGAACTAAAACTGTTGAATTAGAATATTGACTTTTATTAATAGAATTGGAAATATTTTTATATTTAATTTTAAAATTTTATGATTATTAGAGATGCACTAAGTAGTTATTTTGGCCAAACACAGACAATTCGGCATGCAAATGAACAGAATTTCCGACCATCCAAATACTCCTATATTTCAGGTTTTAAAGAAATTAAAAGTTAAATTTTAAAACAGTTTTACATCATATTTTAATGTAAAAAGTGAAAATAGCTGTTGTCTGGTAATAGTTTTCTTTCAATTTAAGTTTTAAAAAAAATAAGCCTAGGGGGCTGAATACTGAAATTGTACCAAACTCTGAAATTTTCAACACAAACACTTAATTTTGACACATTTTGTATTTTCAGTAAATTTTACCTTACGTGTGAAACAAGAAGTCAATGGGGAAGTAGTTTTGGAATTATGTAGGTCTAATGTTAAATTAATTTGTAGTCATTACAAAACAAATTGCCATGTGTTTAACGCAAAAACTATTTTTCAAAAAGGGTGGTAATTTTGGATTCACATAGTTGAAGTTTCTGGAAATCTATTTCTGTTTTTAAAAAAACGAAAAAAAGTTACAATTCATATTTTCTTCAAAAATTAATTAAAAGATTGTTTTGAAATAAATTTTCTAAAAATATATTAATTGAAACATGCCTTTATAAACAGAAATAGATTCATGGAAACTTCAAATATGTAAATCTAAAATTACAGGTCTTTCTGCCGTATACCTTTTGAAGTATGTTTAAAAAACTAACTGCAATCTGTTTTGTAACAACTGCAAATGAATTTAACATTAAAAGTTCGAAACTTTAGACCTTCATAATTCCTGAACTTCTTGCTTGATATTCTGAGGAAAAATATAGTGAATGTTATGTTGGCCAAATGTTAAAATTAAGTGTTCATATTGAATTTTGTATAATTTCAGTATGAAAACCTTCTCATAGCTTATTTTTTCAACATAAATTGAAAGAGGCAGTCAAAGGGTTATTTCAGTGTTTTTTTTTTTTTTCTGTGATGATTAAATTGTGTGGGGTGTTCTCTCTATTTATTCATTTTTTCCCTGATTGTGTTTAGTTTTCGCAGTAAGCAGACCTGCCAACTGCTACGAAAAAATCGTAGTTTCTACAATTTGGAGCTAAAAATTGCGATGCTACAAAAATCAGTCTAAAACTACAATTTTGTTTTCAAAAAACACACATGCCGAAAAAAAACCATAAATTTTGTCAAAGGATCGCGAAAAAGCACGAATTTCGTGAAAGGATTGCTAACGGGATCTTGAACAAAATGTGAATTTTATCAAAGGATCGTGAAAAAAAAACGTGAATTTCGTAAAGAATCGCGGGGAAAAAATCCGAATTTCGTCAAAGGATTGTGGAAAACCCCACAAGTTTCCTCAAAGTATAGCCCCACCACCACCACCACCAAATTTGGTCAAAGGTTCATGGAAAAATTGCGAATTTGGCCAAAGGATCACAGAAAAAAAGCGAATTTCGGCAATGCATCTCAGAAAAAACTCATAATTAGTGCTGTGAAGAAATTTCCCCCACTCCTGTAATCTTTCAGAAAAATTTGTAAATTTCAGATTCTTTTTTTGCGTGTTACTCAGAATCACTCCTGCTCTGTGCTCACTCCAGGAGACATCTCACACAGACAAAAACATAGTGGGAATCTAAACTTTGTCCGAACCAAAGCAATCAGAGTTAACCCGATTTGCAGTGTAAAAAACATTAACCGACCAATCTCTAGATTAATTTTAATTTTGGGTGCTACTATTTCTGATTTTCAAAGGTTGGCAGGTCTGAATAAGAGATCACTGCAGTTGTCTTAAGATTTTTAGAAGATAAGCTCATTGCTATATGATGTCATCTTGGATGCATTGATAAGGTGTTAAAAATGAAAAGAAACTCTAATGAAACCAGAGTCCAATGTTTTTGGCAGGAGGCACTTCGTATTTTTGTTACTCTATTTTTCATTGATTTCTCAATACATTTTAAGTGATGCCCTAGGATGCAATATGACACATTATTTAAGTAAAAAATTGAAGGTATCTCTCTATTCTAAAAAAAAAAAAAAAGTAATTAACGCTGTCACCACCACTGACAATGAATTTTTTGTGACCTGTGGTCTTTCTTCGTTAATATTAAAAAATATATTGTATATGAAAATATGAAAATTGGTGGTATTATTGAGAAATGTTTGATAAACATACTGATGCAGGCAGTTTTCAAATTGAAGAATTATTTTAAGAGATATTTAATGCAGGGTTCGCACAGACTCCTTAGACTCCTTGGAAACTCCTTAGAAATTAAAACATTCTCAAGTAGTACTTAGAACTACTTAGATAAGCAAACCACTACTTAGAAACTCCTTATATTCTATTGCAGCCTCTGACGCAAGCGATATTGCTGCCAAGGGGGGGGGGGGGGAATCGTGATTGACAAACGCACGGTAAATTCTTTATGCACGTCATTCATCTGACGCGCAACATTGATTGGGCAGTTTAATCTTAATAGCAGGGCTCCCACTAGGTCCGTTTTTCAATTATTAGATCAGTAAAGTCCGTTTTTCGACACTGTTAGCCGACCTTTATTTTAAATTTTATCGATGTTTGGTATTTAGCCAAGAATCTCGGAAAAATCGCGTTTTTCTCAAATATTTTCCAAAAAAATACTTTCAAATTTCGTCAATCGATCGCGGGAAAAATTCGTAAATTTTCTCAAAAGATCATGAAAAACGCGAATTTCTCCAACAGTTCACGGGAAAACTCTGATTTCTTAAAAAGACGCGACTTTCTTAAAAGAACGCGAATTTACTCACAGGATCACACACACACACGAAAAAAAAACGCGAATTTTGTTAAAGATCGAGAAAAAAAGCAGATTTCCTCAAAAGATCGCATAAAACGCGAATTTCCTCAAAAAATCGCGGAAAATGCAAATTTCCTCAAAAGACCGCGAAAAACACACGGTTTTCATCAAAAAATCGCGAAAAAAACGTTAGTTTGCGTCAAACGATCGAAATAAAACGCGAATTCCATTAGAAGATCTCGAAAAACGCGAATTTCCTCAGAAGATCGCAAAAAACACGCGAATTTCGTCAAAGGATCGCGAAAAACACGCAAATTTCGTCAAAGGATCGCAAAAAAAAACACGCGGTTTCCATCAAAAGATCGCGAAAAAAAAGAGATTCGTTAAACAATCGAAATAAAACGCAAATTCCATTAAAAGATCGCGAAAAAAGCGAATTTTCCCATAAGGTCGCGAAAAAAAAAAAAAAAAACGCAAATTTCTCCCAGAAGATCGCGAAAAAAAAATGCGAATTTCATAAGATCGTGAAAAAAAAAATGCGAATTCGTCAAAATTTCACCTTCAAAGAAAGCGTTTACCGCTGTTCTAAAAGAATAAATTCAAAACTTGTTATATTTTTTCTTGTATGTTGCATTTAGCATTCTTTTTTTTTTTTTCCTTTAAAAGTATGTGATACACATAATAAGTGTTTGGGGTTTTACTAATCTCTATTTATATGACCTAGGGATGACCCTAGTCCGAATTTTCCGAAAATGCATGAAAAAAAGGCATTCATTTCCTAAAATTTTAAAAATCAGTCACCAATCTGAAAATTCGGACATATGGTCGCCAAAAAGTATAAATTTTGTCCATCGTTTGCAGAAAAATCGCCTATTTCGCCAAAGGATCGCGAGGAAAACGCAAATTTTATCAAAGAATTGTGAAAAAACACAAATTTCGTCAAATAATCGCGAAAACCCACGCAAATTTCGTCAAAAGATCACGAAAAAAGCCACAAATTTTGTCAAAAGATCGCAAAAAACCCCACAAATTTCGTCAAAAGATCATGAAAACCCAAAAATTTTGTCAAAAAATCGCAAAAATACTGCAAAATTTGTCAAAAGATCGCGAAAAAATCCACAAATTTCGTCAAAGCATCTCGAAAAAACGCGAATTTCGTCAAAGAGCCACGGAGAAAACGCATAGATAGTGTCTGGAGTGGATATCCCCCCCCTCCCCCTCTCTGGTGTAACTTTTCAGAAAATTTGCTGTGAATTTCAGATTTTTTTTTTTTTTTTTACTCAGAATCGCCTCTGTGACATGACCATTGGTCACTGCATAAAAAAAGTAGATTGTTAATTTTGTATTTAAACTTACGAAATCAATAAGCAATAAATTGTGAATACTGTGCAATTTCTGAACTAACAATTAGATTCTAATAGAGTAAAATTTGTTTTTGAAATGTTTTTCTCTCCAAATTGTGCATTAAAAATTGGAGTGTGCATACCGCATAATGATGCAGCACATAAAAACATTGGGGGAAAAAAAAAAAAAAGGGGCAAATTCTTAAAATTTTTTGGGTACTCCTTGGATTTTTTCTTCTCAACTCTGAACCCTGTTAATGTTAAATTTTATAATTTAAGAGCTGACATTTTTAGAATTGGCTTCTACAGAAATCTATCATACTTTGAAGTATGCAAATTTGTTTCCGAATAGATGAAGACAGGTTTGAGTGCATTTAAGCCTCAGGTTTTGTAATTTTTTTTTTATTGACTGGAAAAATTCACGTTTTTCTCCAATTTTAGAAGTATGCCTGTGATTTTAAATCACTTGTATTAGAGATGAGTTTAGGCTCACTTTTCGAAGCTCAGGCCCGAAACTTTTTTTTGTCATTGGAGCCCAATACCAAAAATGTAAACCGAAAAAAAAAGTTTAATACAAATTGCATAAAAGTTGTTCTAAATGTAATACAGTAAAACCTTCCTAAAGTAACCACGTTCTGTTCCAATAAAAATGGGTCACTCAGAGAGGTGGTCTCGGTCATGTTTAAATCTAGATTTTAATTGTTGAAAAAAGGTAACAATTAATGTTATTAAAATTTATTTTTCACATTAATTTATTTTTCAGAACAAGCAAATCTGGCACAAACATTAACGAAGTGCGTTTTAGAAATAAATAAATGAATGAATGAAATTTGCAGAAATTAAGATTTTATATGACGAAGAATCTAACAACGTTTTTCTGTTACCTATAAAAGGTGTATATCTTTCGTAATTTTCGTGTTCTTGAAAAACAGATTAAATTAAAAATTCAACATGTTTGTCTAAAAGATCCGATGCTTTTTATAGAAAAGAGAAAAGACTGATCGATTGTAATGCTTATTGACTAATAACAGAAGATGGTAACTTTTTTCACCTAGATTGTCAAATAATAAAAAAAATAAATAAAAAACGATCCAATTTAAAAATATCCAACTATTTATTTGTCTTGGCGCATTATCAACTAACTATCCAGTAAGTGTCAATTATATAAATCTGCAAATATTGCAGATTTCTTTTAAAATAGCTGTGATGTTGTAACATTAATCAGTCATCACATATAATTAATTATACCCAATTTAAAACCAAAATTCTCCCTTTACAAATATATTTAATTGTAACTTCCTCCCCTTTTAAAAACATATATCTCTTATACAGCTAATAAATATTCCTTTGAATGTTGGCAAAATTATCAACTGTTAACAAAACAAAGCAAAAAAAAAACTTTCTTACCCTTATTAACAACCAGTAAAATTAAATGCTTTTATTTCCAATAAATGTTTTTTATCATTTGCTTTTCTTTTGTGCAGTAATCTAAACAGTTACTGATTTGTCGCTATGAATCTGACATAATCTGCAAATATCACAAATGTTTTATTTTTTTATTTATTATTATTATTTTTTAAGTAGCGTTCATATACTAGAATAGACAAGCACTTTCTGTTTTCCTTTCATTCTAATCAAAATAACATCAAAGGGATTTCTTATGTATTTTCTTTCAACCCAGGTGTCGTTAGGGAACACAATAAATTTTGATGATTATATATTAATTATATATGATTACTTCTTATATTTTTAAGATTTTTTCCCATACGTGAATAAATAAAATTTTCAGGTTTAAAAAAATGACTCTGAGCCCGGCCGGGTATGAAAAGGCTGGTATGAAAATCAAGCCCATGTCGGGCTCAGGCTCTGCTGATCCCATCTCATCTCTAACTTGTATAAGCGATCCAAATTCAATCTTATTGTCCATTATAGTAAATTTGGTTCTTTTTTCTATAAAGTTTTTTAAGAGTTCATACAGCGATTTTTGAATATTTTAAGATTTTTTTTAAACATGTTGAAATTTTCCTGAAAAAGACTTGGTTGATAATGATAAATTGTAGCCTGTTTTTGTCGGCTAATATCTATTTGATCCCTTAGCCATCCTATGTTATATTCTATGTCCTTGTGTAGAAAAAAAAAACCCCTCTGCAATTATTTTTTAAAAACTCAAAAATATTAACAATTTATAATTTATATTTATAATTTTTATCGTTAAAAGTCCTTCCTTATTTTTATGAAAAATTTCCTGAAAGTCCTTAATTTTATTCTTCTATTATTTCTTAAGCAGGGATGGAACTTATGCATTTCAGAACATTTGGCATTTTTAAAAAAAAAGGTACTTTTTGGTTAGCCAGGTGCCAGTGTTATCTGTAGTCGTAGAAAAGAAAAGTAAGCACCCCCTACTAGCTCCTCAACAAATTATCGTAGACGAAAGTTATTGGTACCAAACAATTGGAAATAAAGTCTACTTTTAAGTGACGTATATAAAATTTGCTTAGGGGGCCATCTACATATTAAAACGAAACCAAACTTCATTTTTTTTTTTCAATGGCAATACCCAATTTTAACAAGATATTTCAAATCTTTGGTTCAAACTATGTCTATACCATAGCTGCCAACTCTTCCGATTTTTTTAGAATTCTTCCGAAAAATAGACTTGTTTTCCGATTTTACGCGCGTATTGCGTTTTCTTCCGCTTTTCATCATTTTTTTCCGATTTTCGGCCTTTTCTTACGCTTTTTACGCGAGTTTCGTAAAAGGATCGCGGGAAAACCCAAAATTTCGCCGAAGGTTCGCAGGAAAGACGCAAATTTTATCGGAAGATCGCATAAAAAACGAGAATTTCCTCAAAAGAGCGCGTAAAAACACGAATTCCGTGAAAAGATTGCGAAAAAACGCGAATTTTGTCAAAAGATCGGGTAAAAAAAGCGCCGTCAAAAGATCACGTAAAAACGCAAATTCCGTTAAAGGATCGCGGAAAAAACGCTCCTTTCGTGAAAAGGTCGCGAAAAAAAAAAAAAAAAAAAAAAAATTTCACCGATGGCTCACAGAAAAAACCCAAATTTCGCCGAACGATCGCGGGAAAGACACGAATTTCGTCAAAAGATTGCGTAAACAACACATAGGGGTGATTTTGGTCCGAATTTTCCAAAAATTTAAAAAAATCAGCCACCAATTCGAAAATTCGGACACAAAAAAGATCGTGAATTTCGACATCTTCACCGAGAAAAATTAATTTTGTCAATCGTTTGCAGAAAAATCGCCAATTTTGACAAAGGATCGTGTGGAAAACGCTAATTTCGTTAAAAGATCGCGAAAAAATGACAAATTTCGTCAAAAGTTCGCAAAAAACGGCAAATTTCTTCAAAAGATCGCGAAAAACAGCAAATTTCTTCAAAAATTCGCGAAAAAACGGCAAATTTCGTCAAAAAATTGCGAAAAAACTCAAATTTCGTCAAAAGATATCGAAAAAAAAAAAACACATAGCTAGTGTCGGAAGTGGATTCCCCCCCTCCCCCCCTACACACACACACACCTGCTGTAACTTTTCAGAAAATTTGCTGTGAATTTCAGAATTTTTTTTTTTTTACTCAAAATCACCCTAAAAAAGAAAGAAAAATTTAGGAGTCAGAAGTTTTAAGTGTCCTTTAATGTGAAAGGTAGGATATCCTATAAAAATTCAAAAAAAAAAAAAAAAATATTAATAATTTTTAATATATTCAAGTTATTCTTTTTTGTCATAATATATATTGTGTAATTGCAAATTAGTGAATATTTTATTCGAGTTTCTCTTTGAAATTTGTTATTTATAAGGATTCAGCTGTTTTTAATCCTTACTGAAAGTGTTATAAAACTTAAAAAATCTTCTGATTTCTTCTGATTTTTTGTCCAAAATCTTCTGATTTCTTCTGATTTTTTGTCCAAAATCTTCTGAGTTTTACCGAAATTTAGTTGGCAAGTATGCTATACACCAAATTTCAAGTCATTTGAATGATTAGTTTTTGAATTATAAATATTTAAAATATAGTGCTTCTAATGTTAAATTACATTTTCACATTTCTATTTATAACTTCTGAAATTATGATCCTAATGTTTTAATTTTTTGTGTAGCAATAATACTAATATACCCAAACATAAATACGTTGAATTTGCAATTTTTATAATTTTCTGATATGAATTATGAAATTAATATTAAAAAAATTATGAATAGCAACCTACAATTTTTTTTGATGGATTCAGATTATTGATCAGAGTCCTGTTTTATTGAAATCCAAAATTTCGCATTTTTCTTCCAAGTAGTTTTGAAATTATGCTTAAAAAACAGCAAAATGATGGTTTAAGGGGCAGTCTAGGATAGAAGTGGCTAAATATTTTGAAATTTCTTATGCTATCCTGTAATCTAACAGACTTAATTGACTGCTTAAGGTGCCTTGATCAAGAAGGGAGCTCTCTCGGTTAACAATCCAGTACCAAACTTCAATTTGGATACAGCCCTTAAAATATGCTCATTTTAAAATAATTAATTTAATAAAAATTTATTTTTAGACTAATTGAAGGGTGTAGAGTTAATTTATGCTGTCAGAATTGTGTACTGCTATTGAAAAAAAAAAAAAAAAAAAAAAAAAAAAAAGTTATGGTTAGTTTTAATATGTAGATGGTCCCATAAGCAAATTTTATATACATCATTTAAAAGTAGACTTTATTTCCAATCGTTCGGTACCAGTAACTTTCTTCTACTATAATTTGTTGAGGATTTAGTAGGGGTGTTTACTTTTATTTTTTATGACTGTACATATACATGTATGTGTGTATATATACAGTAGAGCCCCGATTATCCGCAAAGCAATTTTTCTTTTTAAATTTCAAGCCAAGAACAAGGAAAATACAATAAGCCCTACTAATAAATATAAACAGATTAATTCGTGTATTCAAAAGTAATAGAAGAATATTTCTAGTTTCGGTTGCCACGTTTAAAATACAGTAGAATCTGAACTAATTGGGACCGGTGCGTGTTCGGATTACAAAAAATTCGAATTGCCCTGCAGAAAAACTTATGCTAAGGAAAGTACAATTTAGAATAAAGAAAAGGTGTTTCCAAAGCAAGAAGCAAAAACAAGTGACTGATTTTTTTAAAAAGGTTTAAATCAACACTTTTTGTACAGTATGTATGGCATTGTTTCTTTGTTTACTGTTTTTATTTTAGTGCTTTAGACGTAAAGCAAATGTTTCAGCTCTACTGTGCATATATATGTGATTTAAGCGTTTTATCATGTTTTTTGTACACTAAAACATAATTTTTATGTTGAAATATTTTTTTTTCGTGTTTGCACCTCATTTTTTTTTTTTCGGATTATCCGTGATTTTTGTTATCCGCGGTGCCCTTGCCACCCAATTCCGCAGATAATCGGGGCTCTACTGTATATATGTGTGTATATATATACAATATGTGTATGTTTATATATGTATATATGGGTTATTCTCTGCAATAGTGCAAAAAGTGCTTCCCAGCCATATAAATGCTCTTAATTTTATTACATTTTTATTTATTTTTATTAGAAGATCTAAACATAGTTTATTGCGGGCAGAAAGTAAAATTTAAAAATAAATAAATTTAGTATTTAAAAATATAATATATCATGCAAACATCATTCCCTCACCTTTCCCCCACCTGTACTACCATATTTTATTGCCTATTTCTTTCCATCCAGAAATAAAAATAATTAAAAATACCCTAAGCAAAATAAAGTTCTTATTTGATACATTACAAAAAATAATAAAAATATTAATTTTTACTATTATTATATAGTCTACTCAATCAATTATATGTTTCCCCATGTTAGACCATCATTCCCTCACACATTGCTATTATCTCAAATATCTACCACTAATGAGCAGTAGCAGTCTAGCATCCTTCACAGAGAAGAAGCTATTTTGGGCACTTGTCAGTCCAGCAACATAAATCGGTGGTGTAAGATTTTGTTAATTTTACAGAATTTTTTTTTTTAGTTAGTATATCCGGAAGCGTTTTTATTAGCAGTCGTTCCCTCACACAGAATATTTATTTTTAGGTAGATTTCGTAAGAAATACTACCTATTGCAGTCGTTACCATGGTGCGACTTTTGAAAAATTCCTTCATAACTTTTCATTATAGGACCCCAGGAACTCAAAACCACCCCCACCTAAAATGTTTATATATATATATATATATATATATATTACATCATTTCAAAATGCTAAAACACCATAACTTCAAAAGGAAGGTGTATATCTGCAGAAATTTTTTAACTATAAATTATTTATAAAAACAAGAAAGACAGGTAAAAAAACAAAAACAGTCTGTTCTTCATCAGTGGGAGGACAGACAGAAAACTAACTCCACCCCCCACTTTTAAAATTTGCAGGTTTCTGAACACATGTTCACCCCGCATTCAATACTGAAAACTATTATCATTTTATTAATCTAATTCCATAAAAAACTAAAACAACTCAAATTAAAAACTAACAAACATAATATTAACCATACAAAAACAAAAAACTTTAATAAAGAGGTCTTTTAGAGGAATGTTTAAATTATCATTAAACTAAAAACAAAAGAAAAAATTAAGAAAACAAGCATGAATGCAGAATAAACATGCGCCCCCCCAAACCCGCAAAATGAAATTTCTCAAAACATGAATACCTGTATAATGTTTCCTACCCGTCAACTATAAACAAATAAATTTTTCTTCCAAATCCATTATCAAAAACCAGAAATTCCAGGTCTGCAACTTTCCTTCGTTTCAATTCATCAATAGACACCCGTTCTTTTAACAAGACTTTAGGATGCCCATTTCATACAGAAAGATCCAGAAGGCTGCCATCACATGTTCACGCCGCCAGTCCACATCATTGTGGACTTTTGTTTTTGTTTTTAGTTTAATGATAATTTAAGCATTCCTCTAAAAGACCTCTTTATTAAAGTTTTTTGTTTTTAGTTTAATGATAATTTAAGCATTCCTCTAAAAGACCTCTTTATTAAAGTTTTTTGTTTTTGTATGGTTAATATTATGTTTGTTAGTTTTTAATTTGAGTTGTTTTAGTTTTTTATGGAATTAGATTAATAAAATGATAATAGTTTTCAGTATTGAATGCGGGGTGAACATGTGTTCAGAAACCTGCAAATTTTAAAAGTGGGGGGTGGAGTTAGTTTTCTGTCTGTCCTCCCACTGATGAAGAACAGACTGTTTTTGTTTTTTTACCTGTCTTTCTTGTTTTTATAAATATTTTATAGTTAAAAAATTTCTGCAGATATACACCTTCCTTTTGAAGTTATGGTGTTTTGGCATTTTGAAATGATGTAATATGTTTTATTGCATTAGATATGTGCTGCTGTAGCGCCATTCATGCAGTAATTTATCATTAATTTTGAAAAAAAAAAAAATATATATATATATATCAGGGTTCATACTCATCAGGGGAATATGAGATTCCTGGGAAAATCAGGGGATGAAATTCAGGTCTTAAAAATCAGGGGAATCTCAGGGGATAATCCATAAAATACCAAAAACCTGGAGAAACTTGGCGAAATGATCGTCTACTCTGGGAAATAAGGGTACTCTCTGGTATTCACATGCTTTGTGATGTCATAATGCAATCGAACTAAGACCCACCTTCAAACCTTATGAGACATCGAATCGGACACGCCTTCAACACCGCCAAGCACTCCGGGGGAAAGATTTTTTTCTCCATGGTTAACTTATTCTTCATTCATGAAGTCTAAATTTGACAACAGCTTCAAATTTTTTTTGTAAACGATATGATCCATAGAGGAAAGTGATAGATGCAGTAAGCTGGCTGGGGGTAACGGCAAAAAAGTAACCCTAAAATCTGCTACAGTAGGCCCAAACACGAGCACGTTCTTTCACAAAAAAAACTTTTAGTAATACAGTTTTTTATTCGTAATACAATTGGTACGCTGCTTTAGAATGCTTAAAAATAAGCAGATCACTTTCATTTAGAGAAAAAAATGAATTGGTGATGTCAAGGAATTCGGTCCTTGTTCCGGGTACTTGTTTTGTTTGGTCCTACTGTGGACATTTAAATTTGAGCGATAAATGGTTTCATATTGCAAACCTTTTTTACGGCATACTGCATCTCCATCAATCTCTTTCCTCCATGGATATGATTGCATGATTGTCAAGCATACGGATCATGGATGTCTCGGCGGATGTAAATAGAGATTATTATGTGTATTATCTCGCGATTGTTTGTAGAAATATAGTTTCATATGAAATATATCTTGAAGTAGATAGAAAGTCAAATATCGATTAACTCAAATGCATTATTTAATGGATGTAAAAGGATAAACGTTCATTTATGAATTCGTCAGTATTGGATTTTTGATATTTGTGTTTTCAAAATCTGAAAATATTTTTTTGTGAAATTTTTTTTTCATATCAAAATGAACTCAGCCAAAACTGTTTTCAATGTAGACTGGACACATAAAAATGTTAATCTAGAATTTGCGTTTTGGGTTGAATGTGTTAAAACTGATCCTTACAAGCTTCGCTGTCGTTTCTGCTGGAAAAGAAGGTTTTCTTTAATCTCATAGGGTCTAGGAGTCAATTTTTTTTTTCCTGTAAAGATTAATTCTCAGAAAAAAAGGTATTGAAAACTTTGAAATTTAAAAATAATCCATTAAAGTTATTTAATTTTTTATATTAAAAACTTGAAACGCTTGCCAGATTTCATTTTTTTCCCTATTGTGTGCAGAAAAGGTTTCTTGTTAATTTGTCTTCAACTTTATGCTTTTACAAAATTTATAATAAATTAGAAAGTATAAAAAAGAAAATTTTTGAGAAGGATTTTTAATTAATTGAGCTTAGTTTTAGTTATGGGCTAGGAAAGTCAGTAAAACATAAAAATCATTATGTGTAATCTGTTAATGTAATCATCAGAAATATGCAGTTTGCTTTATTTAACTTTGTAGCATTTTATTAAAAGAGGAAAACAGCATTATAAAAATTTTGACTTATTTCTAAAAACATTTTACTTGATGAAAACCAATTTTCCCATTTATAAAGGATTTTCTTAAATGACAATATCTTATTAAATTAAGCATTTGTTTGATTTTGAAGTATTTTATTATTAGTGTACATAATGCAAGAAGTTTATAAAATTTTCATTTTTGAGACATGTTAGTGTGCTTGTGATTCAGCAGATTTGTGGATCAATTTTTACAGATAATACATAATACAACTTAGGTAATTAGAAAAAATATATAAATTGTATTTTATATCTGATGTATAATCTTTACTTTTACTGATTGCCTCTTTATTTATTATTTTTGGGGGTAGGTTGGGACATGATACTGATTTTTAAAAATGTCGTTAATTGTCGACATGGAAAAATTATTCATCCTGAAAAATACATCAGGGGATTGTCAGGGGATTTTTTGGGGGAAAATGAGTATGAACCCTGTATATATATATATATATATATATATATGTGTGTATGGTACTAAATTTTGTCCGCACGATAAAAGTCGCAATTATGCACGGATCGTCTTCAAACTCGCCAACAACTTTGAGATGGTTTGTCCGCACGATAAAAGTCGCAATTATGCACGGATCATCTTCAAACTCGCCAACAACTTTGAGATGGCTAATATCTCGGCGGGGATTGAAAATGGGCAAAATCTGCCCAAGGGAATGGAAATGGAGAGGGTTCAAAAATTTGAATACCGTCTTAACAAGATTCTGATAAAAACAGCTCTTACACAACAATGACAGGAAAAAATAAATATTTTTCATTATAGCAGTTGCCAACAATTAAAAAAAAAAAAACAATAAAATTCTCACCACAACAATTGCTTTTCTTTTGCAAGATTTTTCATGTGAAAAAATAAATAAAATAAATAGTTTGACGAATTGAAAACAAATTGAATATTATGCCATAAGTTTTCTAGAGCAAGATTTCAGAATGTAAACTCAAAATGAAATAAATAGTTTGACGAATTAAAAATATATATATATATTACGTCATATTGTATATATAATGTACCTCAGCAGGTGAATATGTAATGTCATGTGAGTTTGAAGAAACGTATTAAAACATTATAAAAACCCGACTATGGAAATATTAACATATTTTAACACTTTGAGGGTATCTGAATTTGTTTTAGCCATTTTTAAACCTATTCCATATACATGCGTGTGTGTATTCGTGTATATAAGAATTTTCACAAAATGTTTAGCTCCCTAGAGCTCATTCTTAGTGAAGGAACTGGGTTTATATTTAATGTTGATATAAGTTTTGTTGGTGAATTTAGTACTTAACTTCGAAATCTACCTCCGCCTGTAGGCCCGAGCCGGCAGGGATTTTTTTGTAAATATAAAAAATTTTAATTTTATCATACATTATATATTAAGTGTTTCTCTTAAAGGAAATAGTTTGGATTTCTTCATAATTTTGCATTTTCCCCCTACAACTAGTAAAAATGTCTTATTTCATCATTCCCTCACTTGTCATTCCCTCACATTTTTTATTTTATTTTTTCCACAATTTTTTTTTTTTTTCTTTTTTGTTAAGTCAAATTTTTAAAACAATTTCTGTTGCTATTAAAATCTTCAATAATTGTCTGATTTCTTACCATTTATCTAATTTTTATGAAAATTTACATATGCATCATTCAAGTCAGACTACTGGCCAAATTTGCAAGTATTGTAGAGAACAACCCATATACAATATGTGTATATGTATATATATGTATATTTACATATATTTATGCATATAAATATTTATATATATAACACTGGCGACCAGCTAACCGAAAAGTACCAAAAAAAAAAAAAAATAATAATTATAGAAGTTGCTTACCACAAACTTTTACTCCCCTCCTCTGCTGTCTAGCCCTCCTCCCATACAAACAATACACAGTTTTAGATCTTTAACCCATTAACTGCTGAAACTGTAAAATAGGGGTCTTCAACTTTTTTACGTTTGCCACCAGAAAAATTAAAAGATAATCTTTCTTTTATTTACTATTCAAACCTTCTGTAATTAATCAAAGCAGTTTTTGAAATTAAAAAATAGTGGCATCTAGATAGTTATTTTGAATTTATTTTTAACGGTGCGAAAACGCACCATTAAGCAGGTAATGGGTTAAAACATTTTAATTTTTTAAAACTTTTCTACTATGTTTATTTTGCTACTTTATTATAACACTAAATAATCATACATATTTCTCCCCATCCAAAATTGTCACTTATTCTTTTGCCACCCCCAACCCCTTTTGCTAAGTGCACAAAATTAAAAATCTTTAAAAAAAAATTTCTGTCCTATTTTGTGAATCTTTATTGATGATAAATAATTTAATAAACCTCCCTTTACACTAAAATTTCTGTTTCTTCTCCTTTGCCTCCCTCCCCCTCAAATTTCGCAAAGTTTAAAATCTTTAAAACTTCAATTTTTTAAACCTTTTTTCCCTGTTTAAAGAATTTAGATTTCTGAAATAAAATAATTTTTTAAACCTTTTTTTTTTCTGTTACTTTATTTTAGAAATAAGTAATCATCTAAATTATTCTATCCCGCCTGAAATTGTGCTCCCCCCTTTTTCCTTCTTTTCTGTTACTGAGTACATAAAAAAATATTTTTTTCTGTACTTACAGACCTGCCAACTGCTACGAAAAAATCGTAGTTGCTACGATTTGGACCTATAAACTACGATGCTTCGAAAATCGGTCTTAAACTACGATTTTTTTCAAAAAACACAAACGCATTTTTTGTTTATAGTTGCGATTTTTATCCTGTGCAGCATATTTTTCAGGAGTGATTCTGTTCTGAAATTTCCAAAATTTCAAAGTATTCATTTCCGAAAGTTTTAAAAATTGGTCTTTAGACGAAAATTCAGACATTATTTAAAAAACGCTCACGGGGATAAAAAATCTAGGCTCCAAAACAAATTTCTTAACATAAAACCCTCCTTATGCATATTAACCACGAGTGAATCGTGTTTCTGTAAATATTTATACAGGAATTCCTTTCCTTAGAAACAGGGGTGCCATTTTAAGAATTTCTGGAGGGGGGGGGGAGGTGGTTCTTTGAGGGGCAAGGTTTGAAATAGTGTGCAAAATAGCACGATTTGCAAGCGGAAAAGGAAATTCCTGCATAATGAAAACTGCTGTGCAGTATTTTCCCCTGAAAATTCTTCCACAGACCTATGATACTTCTGCGAGTATATTTTGAAATTTATTGGAAGCCCGCGAATTTCTTTTCTTTTATGGGATTTTCCCAAATTAATCCGTGAATCGATCGCGGAAAAGATTGAGGATTTCTTCAAACGATCGTGTAAAAATATCGGGTATTTCGTTAAAGATCTCAGAAACAAATAGAGATTATATTCAATAGGTCGCTGAATTGCACCTATTTTGCGCGAGATTGCGCAAAAAATTGCAAATTTCGATAAACTATCGAGGGAAAAATATTGCAAATTTTGTCAAAAGGTCGTGTAAACGAGTAGTGAGTTTTGTTAATTGGTCGCGAAAAGATATCGAAAATTTTGCAGATCGGTTGCGATAAACTATCACGAATTTCCACAAATGACCATGTAAAAAAAGCCAATTTTGTCAATTGGTCGCAGAAGAAAATTAATTTCGTCAAAGGATCGTGGTGAAAACGTGAATTTTGTCAAAATATCGCAGAAAGAAAACGGAATTTCGTCAAAAGATCAGTAGAAATTCAAAATTCATCGAAAGATCGCAGAAAGAAAACACTAATTTCGTCAAAGGATCGTGGTAAAAACGAAAAATTTGTCAAAGGATCGCAGTAAAAAAATGCGAATTTCGTCAAAGTTCATGGTAAAAAGTGCAGATTTCAACAAAGAATCGTTATAGAAAAATGTGAATTACGATTGTGGGGAAAAAATTGTGAATAGCCTGAAATGATCGCGGGAAAAAAATCGCGAATTTCGTCAAAATTTACTCTGCTGGGCTAAAAAATTGGAACCAAGCTCCTTTTACAAATGTAAAAAAAAAAAAAAAAAAAAAAAAAAGCTGCAAAACAAGAAGAAACTCTAAAAATTTTCAGACGAAAAAATTTACTATATTGAGTTGAAAGAATGAAACCTTCTTCCTTTTACAAATGTCAAAAGATGGCTGCGAAACACGAAAAACCAACCAACCAACCAACCTTCAGATTAATTTTAATTTTGTTTGCTACGATTTCTCATTTTCAAAGGTTGGCAGGTCTGTACTTATCGTAAATATTTAGAAATGATAAACAGTCAATAATCTACCCCCTCTCCTCCCCGTGCAACCATCTCCAAACCCCCTACATCCACACTTCAAGTACAAGGCATATATATGAAGTTCAAATCCTACGGGGTTTTTTTGCTTGTCCTATTTGTAAATCTGTAGTTAGTAATGGTAAATGAATAATCTCTCAATTAATAATTAAGCATTCTATCTTGTACCTCTTTCTTCACCAGTTAGTTATTGGCTTTCATTTTACTGGCACACAATCTGATAGCAGATATATACCCTCACGTGGTAAAAATCTTTTACATTGTGTTATTTTCTTTTCTATCCCTTACTTTTTGGTATCAATAAAAAAAAAAAAAACAATCTGCAAAATCCTTTGCCTCCTCTTCCCCTGATATCTTTCCTTCCGCTCTATGCACAAAAAGTTAAAAATTTTGAAATTCTTTTACATTTTTTGCCCTATTCGTTACTTTAGTAGCAATAATAAGTAATCATTCATATCCTTCATCCACTGAAATCTACCTCCTGAAAAAGGGGACAGTTTTGTTTCTTATGAGAAAAGCAAACACATTTTTCTTTTTTGTTCTCTAATTAGTGTTGGCTCTAAGCCGTTTTAGCAGGACGCAGCTCCTGGCGGCTCATTTTATTTCATTTATGCGCCTAACGGCCCATTTTATTTCTTTTAGGCACATGACGGACCATTTTATTTCTTTTATGCACCCGACGGCCTTTTTTAACACTTCTGATGCCCCTGGCAGCCCTTTCTAACCACTATGCGTCCCGTGGACTTTAAGAGTGTTTCACAGCACCCAGTTGCTCTTCTTTATAATGAAAATCCACCATTTTCTTTTCTTCTATCAGCATTTGCACAAAAGCAAGTGTATATTTTTCTGCCAGGTCCCATTCTTAGCAATGTGATAACGAGAATTTCGACCATGGGATGTGAAACTAATCGGGAATTGGATTGGATTCGGAATCATTTTTATCTTGTGCAATTTTCCTGGCAAATTTACTTCAACTCTTCAGGCTTTGCATTAACACTCTAGTGAGTGGTACAGTATGAAAATTTTGATCAGTCCTTTGATTTGCGTATTAACGGGGTTCGAGTGTGTTGTGAAATTCATATTGGTAGAGGGAAAAAAACCCCATTAAATTTGATAAGAGTAAATACCTTATTTCCTGTCTTGACACTGTCCAGATATATATAGATCTCCTCTGCATTCCACTATATTTATTTAACACTTATAGTATTTCTTTTATTAAAATATCCCCTTTATTAAAATATTTCTTTTATTAACAATATATAGTCATTTCACTTACCTTTTTATTCATTCCTGTTATTCTGTCTTTAATTCCTTTCTACGATGTTTATCCTTCTTTGCCGTTCATATTCACGTTTTTCAGCTGTCTGCTTCCATGCAAACATGAGCACGCATTTCGTTTGAATGACAATCATGGATTATAGTTTTACGAACGCCGCCAGATGGCGTCGTTCGTTTGAGTCTACGACACATCGGCTCTGCGTTCTTTCGTCATGATGATTTCATTCTGGAACTGTCTGCAGTTGCTCCTTGCCATTGCGTAATGAGGCGTTATTCGAACGCCCGGCTGATATAAATTGAAATACGTTTTCTTCCTTTTTCCTTCTCTCTCTGTGTTTGTCTACGTACTTCGTCTTGTCCTTTACTAACAGGGTTAGTCTTCACGAAGTTTCAATAGTGCTATATGATGGCTGGAGATGTTTTCTTGAAGTGCTGTGTGCTTTTAATTAGTTGATGTTTCTACTTAACTTCTGCTTCATCGTTTGTCGGCCATTTTATAAGTTGATTGTTATGAGTTCGATAGTATATGACTTCGACTCTGCTCTTTAAAGGTGGACTCTGCGTACATCGTGTTTAAATGAATACACTGATGTGTGAGTCAAGATGGCTTTTGTTATGATGAAGTTCAGAGATGTTTTACTCGCTACTTGTTACCGGCATCTATCTTTTGACATTTTTCCTAATGGTTATTTACAACGTAACTTCATCTATAGAGAAGTATTTTTCCTGGAGTTGTTTCGGCACGGATATGTGATTCACGGCATTTCAGTTTAATTCATCGGCATGTTAGATGTTTGTGAAAAACATGGAACTTTGAGGAGGACCGGTCAGTCTGTAATCATTTTCATTTCTTTATTGCTGTGAGGTCAGTTTTCTTTTATTGTCAAATGGTTTTCTGGATATGTGTTTATATTTATTTTGACAGCTTAAATGTGCTTATTGAATTTAAAGATTTGATTTATTGTTTGAACTATATTTAAATTTATTTTATATTTTAGTTAATAAACGTTAGTTTGTTTTTAAACTTTGTTTTTATTTCGCCACCATACGTTTTTCTTTTCATAACTATTTAATACTTTATCGGGACTATTAGAGTAAGCTTTCATTGTGCTTTTAATTAAACTCTGCTAATTTAATCCTTGTCATTAATTTAATGACATCAAAATTCAGTATCAATCATGAGAAAAAATAGCGAAATTCTTCAGTCGTTTGCAAAAAAAATGCACAATTTGTCAATAAGTCCCCCCCCCCCCCCCCCCCCCCAAAAAAAAAAAAAATCGTGAAATTCGTCTGTTGATGGAGGATAGGTTGGAGGAGGAGCAGAGAATCGTGAAATTTAATTGATCGCGGGAAAATATCGCAAATTCTATTAGGGAGCTCTAAACAAACCAGTTCAAAATATTTTTTGTGAACAAGATACAAGTGTGCCCTTTTTGAAAAATTTTCGCCTGGCGGCCTTTTTTTTTCCAGAGTCAACAGTACTAATGCACGGCTTCTAAATGGTACCAAGCAACATAGTCTTCAAATTCACATACCTCTTAAAAATTTAATGCCTTCCTTATTACTCCTAAAATTATACCTAAAATTTGCCAGTAGTCCTCAAGTTTTTTACTCAGTGATGTATTCAGAGGTTCAAAATGAATCTTCCTTGACGATTTCTGATTTTTTCAGAAATTAATTCATTAATTGATTAAACGTCAACGGTTTATCGATAATTAAGGGAACTTATAATTATTACTAAATGCTGAAACATAAATGAGGTCATAATAATAAATGTATATGCATACACTATCACAATTTAGATGCTGATATTAACAAAAATAATTGCTAATCTTAATGAAAGACAGGGTGAACAGGGTTAAGCAAAAAATTGAAGGTATGCATTAAAAAAAATTAATGGGTCTTTTCAGATGCATATTTTTTCTTTCCAAATAAGGAAATATTTTGTGGATGATCACAAGAAAGCATATAAAAGAACATTTTTTATTAAATACATTGAATCTTTTTCTTTAAATAAGGTAGATTCAGTTTTATAGAAGCATTTGGGACCCATTATGCCAAAAGTCCAGTGGCATCCCTGCAATTTTGTTTATATTTAATTAAAGTATCTCCAATGGTACTGTTTAAAAAAAAAAAAAAAAAAAAAAAAAAAAAAAGCAAAACCTGGTTCTTTTCTGTATTTGATTGAATGTAAGCAGCCATGTTAACCATTTTAATGGCAGCTCTGAGATAAATCGGGCTTAACAAGACTGTTTCCCTATCTCTTCTGCCGGTGAAGTTGTTAAGATTGACTATACATTAAGACTTTAATATCACTATATGAGTTCTTTATATTATAATACAAAGTCTGTTATATTATTAATAAATTATAATTACATGCTGGAGTATTTTGAATTACTATTGATTTCTTTTAAATGTAATTAATTTTTCCAGTTTTTTTACAAAAAATTTAACACTATTACTATAAGTATAAGGTAGACCTTTTTTTCTGGCTGCAAAGACTGCAATTTTTTTTTCATTTTGGGATTAAAGGCAAAAGAACATACATTTCAAGTTAATTACCCTTTCTCAAAATATCACTGTATATAGTGTATAGATATGAAAGTTGCATCATGTGATCTCACACATCTACAACAATAGCAAATTTTTTTCAGGATAGTAATAGAGTGTTATAAAATTCTGTCTCCAAGATATGTAAGTATTTATTTTAATGGCAACTGCTTAAAATCAATAGGCAGCGATTCTGTATTTAAAATTTTGAACCACAAAAGAACACATTATGAATACTGTGCAATTTTATGACTGTATGATTTTAATAAAATAAAATATAGAGATAATTTATTTTCCGTAAATGAAAGATAGAATTAACGATGTGTGTTATACGAGAGGACAGTATACGAAAAAAAGTAGTACATATGTATTTTTAACTTTTAATGCTAATTGAGCATTATTTAACATTTGTATCATATATGTTTGCATTCAAAAAATCTTTTTATCTGAAATTAAAGTGTTCATGTCGGAATGTGTACATATAGAATACAAATAAAATTTGTAGGGTACTTATTTGCTTTTAAAAAGTGTATTTTCTTATGAAAAAATAAAGTTTGTGAGAATACTTGACAGATTTTATTTTTTAGAAGTTCTGAGTATTGCTTGATGGTTTATCAGAAATATTTTCATTGGATGATGAGTTTTTGTTCAGAAAGACTTATCAAATTTCATTAGTGTAAAAGTACTTTTCTTGTAAGTATTTTGTTTAAAACATTGGTTTTAATGTTTAAATATATTCATCTTAAACTAATTAATTTTTAAGAATTTTCTAGTAATTTCTTTGTGTGTGTTATTGTATGTATATTGTTTTTCATTGATGTGCTAATATAACCATTTCTTTTTAAACAATGTTTTTGAAAAAAAAATATTTTTATAATCATGTTTAATATTTCTATATAAATATTAGGAAAAAAGAAAGAAAACATTGAGCCAGTTTCTTTGGTGCAATTAACCTTGAACTAGAACATTTGAATTAGAATATTGACTTTAATTCATATAATTGATTTTATTATTTAATTTCAAAATGTAATATTATTCGAGGTGCACTAAATAGTTATTTTGGCTGAACACAGGCTATTTGGCACACAAATGAACTGAATTTTAGGGCACTTGAATATTCCTATATTTTAAAATTCAAAGAAAGTTAAATTTTAAAGCAGTTTTACATCATATTTGAATGAAAATAGCTAATCGACTGATAATTATGTGATGTTAATAATGATGAATGACTTATATGTCATTTTTCAATTTATGTTTGAAAAGAAAAAAAAAAGCTTGGGGGAGGTCATCTACATACTGAAATTGTACCAAACTCTAATATTTTCAATGTAAACCTCTAATTTTGATGTCCTATTTTGCATTTTCAGTAAATTCTTAGGTATGAAACGAGAGTCATCGTAGTCAGAGTAGGTAGTCATCGAGAGTTTAGGTTAAGAATTATGCAGGTTTAATGTTAAATTGAATTGTAGCCATTGCAAACCTGATTGCAATTTTTTGGCAGAAAGCTATAATTTTGGATTCACATATTTAAAATTTCTAAAAACCAATTTCTGTTTAAAACAAAACTTATGTTTCCTTTTCAAAAAATTTTTGGAAGGAAAAACCATGAACAGGGTTCCTACGGGCCAGGGAAAACTGGGAAAAAAGTCAGGGAATTCAAAAATTTAGGTAAAGAGTCAGGGAAATGTCAGAGAATTTTTTATATACTACTTTCATCAGAATTTTTATTATCATCATAAATGCAGAAATTTTGAATTATTCATCCAATCTAAAATTTTTATATAAAATTTATGCAAACTATTTAACAGTATGAAAAATAATTAAAAAATCAGAAATCCATGCAGCACATACTTTTTTCTATCATTTACCTAAATTAAAGTCCATTGCGGAGGGTTTTACAACAATATATAAGCCAAATTTTTACGGAGAAAGATCAGGAAAATTTTTGAATAAAGTCAGGGAAAACCTGGAAAAGTCAGGGAATTTTTTTACCAGAATTGTGTAGGAACCCTGATGAACTAGGACATTTGAATTAGAATATTGAGTTTAATTTTTTCTTTTTTAATTTCAAAATGTTATATGATTATTAAAGATGCAGTAAATAGTTACTGTGTGACCGAGATAAAAAAAAAAACTCTGCCAGTTACCTTGGCAACAGAGCCGAGCCGAGACCGGTTCTAAAGTCTTTCTTATCTCAGCCAGACAGTATTCCAAAGACAGACTATTTGGCATGCAAATGAACTCAATTTTTGGACAAACAAACACTCTTCTATTTCAGAATTAAAAAGTAAAATTTTAAAAAGTTTTACATCATATTTAACATATATACTTCCATTTTCCTGGAACAGTGAAAAAATTTTTTTATATTCTGAAATATATTTTAAATCAGAGTTATTTTGTTTTTCCTAAATCAGTTATCTTTAAAATATACAATATGAACTTTAAAAAGATCACTGGTTTACTTAAAAGGCGACTAAAGTAATAGAAGAGATTTTACAAGTTAAAAATACATTTTATTTAAAACTTCTTAGTACTTTCGGGCTTTCCCAAACCCTTTATCATACAATGTTTTTCAAAATATTTAAGTAACTTTTAAGTAAACAATTCAACTTTTTAAAGTTCATATTGTATGTTTTATCTTTGAATCAAGGTGAAACATTGCGTTTCGTCTTATGAATTTATTTAAAATTTCCCACTCTCTTTTTCTCAAAGCTAATTATGATTAAAAAAGAACTTTAGAGAAAATTTTGTCATGTAGTTTCCCTTTTGTTAGTTAAGGGCTAAAGTTAACCTCTTGACGGGCATATCCCACCCAATTTTAATCAAGATTAGCATCAGAAACTTTTCATTAAATTTTACTTTTATATCTTTGGTGGAAAATTGCTTTTCCTTATTTTGAGATGAATTTTTTTCGAAAATTCCAGTGCAAATTCAACATTATAAAAACACAATTACTTGCCCCTGAAAGGATTAAAAAAATAAAATTTGTTCAAATGATAGCAACTTAACAAGAATAATATTCCTGCTTGATTTAGTTAAGTTTTTAAGTGCGCCTGCATCTGCAAGCACTGTCTGAATTGAAGGATTATTTTCTGGCATTCAAAATTCAGGGTGTTTCTAAAATAATGAAACAAACTTTCAGAGGTGATGAACTGATGATGCACGTCAAAACACAGTATTTGTACAGGAAACAATGTCTGGACTTTAAATCGATTTAAACCAAAACATGGATTTTAAAGCTCACATCGGTGATTTATCTGTTTAGTCAACTGCAAAACAAGATTCCAGAATTCTGATCTCTATTGTTGGATTTATCATATGCATGTCAACATGAAATTAAATCGATGTACTCATGCCAGTAGATCAAACCTGATTTAGTAGGATCTGATTTAATTACAAATGTTGTAATCTGATTTCAGTATGCTCCAATCTATTCATTAACCCTCAGAGCGTCTTGAGGGCTTTCCTGCATTTTGATAAAATGTTTATAAAAACAATTTTAACCCTCTAAGTGTTTGGGGCGTAATATTCCGTTCACTAAGCTCCAGGTTTCACAGCAATACAAGCAATATTTAAGATAATATAATTCTATAGATTTAATGAATTTTAAATACATTGAAGAATGATTAATACTCTCAAGGATTACATTCATATTTGTAATTGAGTTTTTTTTATAATGATGAAAGAGTCATTTTCCTAGCATTTAAAACAAAATGCAAATAAAACAACATTACAATTTTACCCTTTTGCAAGACGCTTGGAGGGTTAATGTAAATTTTCTTTCCCTGTTTGTTTCTAAAATACACTTCATACCCCTTTATTTGATATTACATTTTAAAATACAATTCTGTTTAAAATATTTTTTTCTGCAACATATTTAAGTTGTTTTTGGGAAATGAAAAAATTTGCCCAAACCACTCAGAGGGTTAACAGACAGAATCTGGTTTACTACTACTGAACGTTTCTAATGATTACAGCTAATCTCCCTGATTTAAGAGTTGATCCGCGAATCTTATTTACCGCACCAACTGAAACCAGACAGCCTAATGTAATGAATCACTTATGTTTCGTCTGTGGATAAAAGTGAATCGTTCATCCACTGAATTTCCTGATTGGATGTAAGATCTTAGAAGCGATGTTACTTTCATCTCTTACATGCCTGTTATCCTCCTTTATCAATTTTCATAATTAGAATTTAAAATATTAGTTGTTTTAGCTAATTCTGCCAGCTAAAATCCAATTAGTTAGAAAAGTAAATATCTGATTTTGTTCTTGTTAATGTTTAAAATCCAAAATTATCGAATTTCAGTTTATATGCTTATGCATTCTGATGGGCTTTTTTTTTTTTTTTCTTTCTTTCTTTACATATTTGGATAATTTGAATATTTTTGTTCTAGTTTATATAATTAATGAAATTACAGTAGAGTAATGCATCCGGTGTGGGTAACTTCGAATTTATATGTGCAGGTTGGGTTGATATCAATTATCTTTGTTCAGATAAAGCTGACTTTAAATTCTTCAGATCATGATCAGTTTCAGGTTGGGTTTTGACTCAAATTGAAAAAACTATGTTTGAATGTTAATGAGTATATACACATTTTTATACAAAAAAAGATAAAATTAATATTAAAGATATACTTCTAGTCCTTCCTATAATATGTGAAATATAGATTTTCTTACATATTAGGTTCATGTTCGAATATTTTAGATTCAGGTTGACAAATTTTTCTGGTTGTGTTTTTATACTGGGTACAACCAGACTGATGTAGGACTTTTCTCGAGTATCCCAATTTTTGCCACAAACTTTGCTGATTAAAAATATTTTTATTTGAAAAAAAAAAAAAAAAAAAAAAAATGTATATTTAAAATCCCAAATTCATCAAATTTCAATTTATATTTTTCTGAATTTATATTCTGAAATATTTATTTTCATAACCTTAGGATAGTATTGAAAAAATTTAGTTTTAATTTATGAATATTTTGTAATTAAAGAAAACTATTCCTGCATTCAGTTGGATATCCCGATTTTGCATTTTCCCATTCGAGAAAATTTTCCTGAAATTGATTCAGTATCTATGGATGAAAAAAAAAAGTTATATTTAAAATCCAAATTCATCAAAATTCAATTTATATTTTTATGCATTTGTCTGAAAAATTATCATCTGCTTGGGCTAATGTATAATTTTACTTTATAATTTTTTTATAATTAAGTAAAAAATACTTTTAAAAATATCAAAAATAAAATCAAAACTTAGAATTAAATCAGAATGTATAAAAGAATGATACTTACATACAGTATTGCACCGCAAATATTCTGCAATTATTTTAATGAAATTCATCCTTTGAGGGAAGTTAATTGTTATTTCAGTCTGTTAGTTATGCTTCAGATTAAATTATGTGTTCCTCTCAGGATAAAATTGATTTATTGACATTTTTATAAAAGATGATTAACATATTCGTTTAAGAACTTGTGTGTGCAGGATGAGCCAGTGAGGACTAATTTTTTTTTTTTCTATGTGTGAAAGAGAAGGGTGTGGGCTGCATGAAGTCCTTTATTTAATATATTGAGTTTTAAGTTATGCATTTTTTGATCATATTTCTTACATATCTAATAGAGATGGGATGAATATTCGGTATTCGGCTGGCCGAATTTTGAAGGCTTGTTGACCAAATGCTTCGTCCGAATATTTAGAGATGTCTCACCGAATATTGCTAAAATCTTGCCGAATAGTGAAAGATATCTTGTCAAATAAATTCAGGATAAAAAAAAAATTTAATTTCTTGCAATTTTTTTTCTCTAATCCGAATTGGCTACTTTCTGGCACATTGATGAGGTTATTCTCATTCTTACTAGCACAAAATGTACAATTATTCAGATACTAAAAAATATACAGCCTTTCTGTATTTCTTATAAAAGTTAGGAATCTTTTAGAAAATGCTGCCCAAATTAGAGATTCAATTGTCTGGTAAATGTCTTCATTAGAGAATGATAGATTACAACTCAAGATGTAAGAACTCTTATGGAAAAAAAGAAAAACACTGCCTCATTCTAAAACACTTGAATATTCATTAATGTCTGCAAATTCCATGCACATATAAAAAGGCTCTTTTGAAATTCATGATAACTTACTTTCTATTTTCTATTAAATAAGAAATGTAAAAATTTATTTACTAGGTGCATTAGCTAAGATTTATTTTCAAGATAGAATATCAAATATCACAATTCCAAGTACAACGACAGTACATCTGAAAACATAATTGGTGTCAAACTAGATAGTCACTACATGGCGCAACTTTATGAGGATGGTTTAATAAATATTTAAATATAAATTCTAAATATTGAACAAAATATTTTTTTAATTCTATAGTTTTCACTTTTAATTAATTATTTGCATGATTACTGTTTTAATATGTAACATTATGTATATATTTCTCAATTTAAATCTTTCTTCATTCATATTGTTATCAGTTTCTGCTTATGCTTTTATTGCTTTCTGAATAAGTGGAATATTGTTGAATATTGTATGTGTTGGTTCAAATGTCAAAGATTTTGTTAACATATGTATTCTACTTTAACTATACATTTTGCTTTAATGTAATTTATAATTTAAGGTTTGGAAACTGATTTCAGAATATACTCATTCTTGCAAATTTTTTTATCATTAGGAGCACAAATTCTCAATAAAATTTACTTGATTAAAGGCTATTTCAGAAAATATATCCTTGTGAGTTATGAGAGTGAGTAAGAATTATTGATTTTGAATGCAAGAAAGGATAAAAGTATCATTTGATAGTGAAAATGGAGTAAATCCTTTATATTTTAATGGAAATAAATTACCATCCTGACTTACTGAAAATCAATTTAATATACCCTAGAATAAAAGGATATAATGCAATTTTGTAATTTTTTGTGCTAAAATAAGTTTATCAAATTTAACAAATTTAAAAGTAGTTTTAAGAATAGTAATGGTTAATAAGTTCCTATTTTTTAAATTATATATAATCAAAAGTTTTCTTTATTGGTAAAAAATGTTGGTATTCGGCCTAAAATTTGGCCGAATATTCGGTATTCGGCTTAATCACTATTCATCCCATCTAAATGAATTTATCTTATGTAAATTTGTTTCATTAATTTATTATTTTTATTAATGTAAACTACTTAGCTCATATGGGAGGGAATTTTAAAACCAAAAAAATTTTAATTTGATCTGATTTTATTTGGCAAACTGTATAAATTCTGTGAAATTCCATAAATTCCAAATATAACCCCCCCCCCCCCTCACACACACACATACACACAACACTACCCTCCCAATTTTTCTATCCTTTTCACAAAAGTTCTTATTATAAGCCTCCTTTAAAATCATTAGAATTTCTTGTCTGCTAAAGGAGGGCTTACATTCGGTATTTTATGGTTAGAATAACTTTTCAAAAAAAAAAAAAAAAAAATATATATATATATATATACTTAAGGTATTTTCTCTTTATTTTCCTAAAGGGGAAAAAAATCCTCCATGCTAAATACATGCATTTATATCAAAGTGATATTTGCTACAGCAATACATCTCTAAAAATACATAAATAAAATGACAAATGTTGTATAAATTAGACAATATATGCTATTCTAAAAAGAACTGCATGCATACTTTCTTTTCCTTAGGAAAAACACTTAAAACAACTTCAGTTTGAGATACTCATAACATAAGTGGACCTTTGATTTGATAGCTGTTTTGCACAAAAGTTCAGAAACTTCAGGGATTTTCAGTTAAAAAAATGCCTAAAGATTGAATTTTCCAGATAACTTATATGCTTCCAATATCGTTTTTAAGGTAGATTTCCTAAGAAATACTACCTATTACAATTTCTCCTATGTTGGAATTTCTGAAATTTTTTTGAAGATCAATGTCAAACATGAGTCCTAGAACACAAAACCAGCCCCAGTTCAAAACTTTATCTATCTATCACTTTATTGTGGACACAATAACTTCCATAATTTGGCACAAATCTCTTCCAAACTGATACATAAAATCAAGGGAATCAATCATAATATTTCATCACTATCAAGTAAAAAATGGTTTCTATTTTCTAATGGTGAAATCAGCATTAAATGATTTATCACTAGATTGCAAATAATAGATGGTGGATGATAAAAATGTAAGTAATTTTTATATTCTCAGTCTTACAGAAAACTATGCTCTCAGTCTATTTATTCTGCAGGTATGAAAGAATTCTTCCAAAAGGTGGATTTTTATCTTTTCGAAAGCAATTTTTGATATTCTCTGCGTTGATGCAATAATACAAAAAAATCATGCCAGCTCGGCCTATAGGTACATGTAGATTTTGGATTTTAAGTTCTACTTTCAACAACAAAAACTAAATCAAGTTTAGAGATAAACCCAGTTTAAGAATTTTATCTGGCCACTTTTGACAAGTTTTTAAAAACATATTTTTAGTAATATCATCCATTAGTAGAGTTCATCATATCAAAAACTTGTTACTGCAAAAGTTATCGATTTATGTAATAAATTAAAACCCTGTGGTGATTATTTCATTAAATGAGCCGCACACTGTATTTTTAATTCTGGCGTTCTTTTTATTGAGACACTCACACCATTAATAATGCAACCCTACATACAGCATCTTTGAAGATTGGCAAAAATTTTCATCATGCTAATGATACTTTCTTATCGCTTTAGTGGCAGATTAACGGAGATGCGTACCTGTTTATCACTTTAATGGCAGATTAACGAAGGTGCATAGTTTTTTATCACTTTAGTGGCAGATTAACAGACATTCATTTTTTTTTAAATATATATACACAAGAGTTGATCCTATCAAAAACTTGTCAATATAAAAGTTGTAGATCAGATTAAGAAGATTTATAATAAATTTAAGTGGATTTGATATCTTGTGAATTAACGAAGTTATTAATTTTTTTCTTCTTAAAACCTTGTTTTTTTTCCCCTTGAGGTCATTTTTAATGACATCAAAATCTGTCATACATAAATTTTGTATTCTTTTCCTAGAAGTAATAACTTTAAACCGATTCGATATAATTAAAAAGTTTTTTTTCTGTTTTCATTAAACCCCCTCCCCTTTTCTAACCCCATCATCCGATTTTGCCCATTAATGAACTTGACTGAGATTTTCGGCCCATTGATTTTATATATCAGTTTGGTAGAGATTTGTACCAAATTATGGAAGTTATTGTGTCCACAATAAAGTGATAGATAGATAGACAGATGGAAAAAGTTTTGAACTGGGGCTAATGATTGGCATAGATCTTCAAGAGAATTTTAAAAATTCCAATATAGGGGAAATTGTGATAGGTATTTCTTACAAAATATATTGGAAGCATATAAGAGGGGCATTATCTGGAAAATTTAATCTTTAGGCATTGTCTTAACAGAAAACCCCTGAAGTTTCTGAACTTTTGTGCAAAACAGCTATCAAATGAAAGGTCCACTGTGTTATGAGTATCTCAAACTGAAGTTGTTTTTAATGTTTTTCCTAAGGAAAAGAAAGTATGCATGTAGTTCTTTTTATAATAGAATATATTGTCTAATTTATACAACAGTTGTCATTTTATTTATGTGTTTTTGGAGATGCATTGCTGTAGCAAATATCACTTTGAAATAAATGCATGTATTTAGCATGGAGGATTTTTTTTCCCTTTAAGAAAATAAGGAGAAAATACCTTAAACAGCCAAACAAATTTCAGAGTAATATTTTTTTTTTTTTTTTTCACTATACTTCACATTACCATGAAGTACCGAAAGTAAGCCCCCCCTCCCCCTTAGCAGACAAGAAATTCTAATGATTTTAAAGAAGGCTTATAATAAGAACTTTTGTGAAAAGGATAGAAAAAATGGGAGGTTGATAGTGGTGTGGGGGAGGGGGTATTTGGAATTTCACAGAATTTATATTTATAGTGTTTGCCAAATAAAATCAGATCAAATTAACATTTTTTGGTTTTAAAATTTCCTTCCATATGAGCTAAATAGTTTACATTAATAAAAATAATAAATTAATGAAGCAAATTTACATAAAATAATTTAGATATGTAAGGAATATGAATAAAAAAATACATAACTTAACCGCAATATAAATATGTTAAATCTTAGTGGATAAAAAACAAGGAAAACATTAATAGTATAATATAGAGAACTTATACCGTTCTGATACAATGATATGTAAAGAGATTAAAGAAAAATAAATTACATAAGATATAGGGAGAGAGATATGGAATTAAGAGATTTAAGAGATGGAAACAAAAACCTTAAATAATTTCCTGAAAAAAAAAAAAAAAAAAAAAAAAAAAAACAGAAGGTTTGAAAGCTTCAGAAAATAAAACTTGGAAGGATGGGGGGTTAAAAATGGCACTTTTTCAAAAAAGGGAAAAATCGCATGTATGAGGGAAAAGGATACTAACAGCGCCACCTGTTGACTGATTTACACCAGAAACTAATCAGCACCAATTTATATCAGGGACTAACTGAACATAAATTTTTATTAAATTCCGTTCATTAGTTCTTGAGATAGAGCGCCCACAATATCTGTATTACATACAGACAGACAGACTTCATGGCTTACTACTTTGCAGGAATTCATGTGTTATGAAAAGAAAGTAATCATATATACAATAACAGGGTTCATACTCATCAGGGGATTATGGGATTCCTGGGATAATCAGGGGATAAATTTTGGCCCTAAAAAATCAGGGGAATCTCAGGGGATAGTACAAAAAATTCCCCAAACCTGGGAAAACCTGGCAAAATGATTGGTTACTCTGGGAAATTGAGGGCAATCGCTGCTGTTTGCGTGGTCTTAATGAAATCAAACTAAGACCTTTCTTCTACCATCGTGATACATAGAATTGGAAATTAACCACTCCCTCTTACAGATTAGAAAACATATGTTATACTTCATCTGTACTACTTCTAACGTCTGGTGACATCCATTCAGTCACTAGACATTACTTCTAACATTGTGAGGTTTGAAAACTGTTAAAGAAGAACTTAAGAAAAATAAAGGACATTTTAAAATTTATATTGACACTTGAGCCTTCATATTATTCATAATGTTTTTCAAAGAGGTAATAAAATCCCTAAGTGAAATTAAATTCTTACAGTAATCTACCAAGTTTTTTAAGGAGATAAAGGGGCTTGCAAGGCTTGCAGACTTCATCTCTGTTGGTACGCAAATTAATGTTTTTCCTTTAAAGTTCTGTTCATATTGTTTATATAGGTGATATATAAACTGTATTTTTGAGATTATCCAGTTTGTATTTTTTTAAAGGAGTGGGGAGGGGGGGGGGGTGGGCAAGGGGATCATGATACTGGTTTAAAAAATGTCAATTGTTGACATGGAAAAATTATGCACCCCTGAAAATACATCAGGGGATTCTCAGGGGATTTTTTCTTGGAAAATGAGTATGAACCCTGAATAATTATGCAATATATTTATATGCTATTAGTGCAATAATTATACTTACATTTTATTGTATAAATATCTGTCAAAATGTACCTAAAGTTATAAAAATGTCGACATTGTATGGATAGAAAAAAATTTCAACACTTTTTTTCTGTTTACAACTTTTATGCCTGTTCAGTCAAAATTGCAAGATGTCTTGCCAAAACTAGATTTAGAATTGTGTTTAAACTTTTATTAATAATGATGGTCTAGAAATTTTCATCACATTAAATTTCTGTTGTATAAATTGTGAGAAATGTACTGAATTATAGCCAGTGATCATAGTATGTACTGTCAACTGCAATCTGAATTTCAGTAATAGAGTGAGATATTCCACATTTTTGACTTAAAAAGTATTGCAATTTCCATCCCTTGTTTGTCTAGGTGTGTATTATGTACCATCCCTGGAAGTTCATTTTTTAGTTAGAAAACATCTTGTATGTGAGAAAGTAAACAAGTGGGTAAGTGTGATCATACATCGCGCAAAGGGTCTCGTTTAATATTCCTTTCAAAACGTCCAGTACATTTATCGCCATGGAATACCTTCTAAATTTTGGCAAACACATCCTAAACTATGTTAAAGTTTCAAACATATTCGCCTTGTTATATTTCCTAATTTTGTCCCCCCCCCAAATGCTACGATATATCACATGACGGGTATCTGCCAAATTTAGAAAAGTGCCCCCCTTGGGGGGGGGGGGGGGAGTGGGCAGATGGTCACCATGATTTTTGACGCGCCCTGATTTTAAAAGTTTATGTTATGTTTTATAAGCCATATTAAAGTTTCAAACAGATCGTCCAGTTATATTTCCTAATTCTGTTCGCGCACCTCCCTCAACACCCCCCCCCCCCCCCCCCTCCTCGAAATGCGACACGCCCTTCTTCTTTATAATTTAATATCGTGTGTTATAAAGTATCTTAAAGTTTAAAACAGATTGAATTGTTAGATTTCCTACTTTAAATGAAATCGCGGTCTGTTAATACCACATTCCACCACCAGGGAGCGCACTGTATTCTTAACAAAAGCGTATCTGAACGAAACTCCTTTACACAACCCATTAGTAGATATGTTACTCGAGGGGGTGGCGGTCTTCAGCAAGAATTTAAGATAATTGTTGAAATTACTATTCGGAAATAGTGGTAATTTAACTTTTGACATATTTATATTTAATAAGTATAAGTAGCATGTATCTGAGGACTCCATCAAAAAACGCACCTGAAACGGTATGAAACAAAGAAATATTTTGCCCCTCCCCCTCTCCCCACCTTCCCGAAATTTCACGCGCCATTTTTTATAAACTTTTTCTAATGTGTTATATACTATCGTAAAATTTCAAACAGATCGCCTTGTTATATTTCCTAATTTTAACAAAAATGTTAGTTCCACATTCCACCACCAGGGAGCGCACTCTATTCTTAACAAAACTGTATCGGAAGGAAACTCCGTTAAACAACCTATAAGTAGATATGTTACTTGAGGTGGTGGCAGTCTTAATAAGAAATTAAGATATTTGCTGAAATTACTATTAGGAAATAGTAGTAACTAAACTTTAGACAATTTTATATTAAATAAGTAGCATATATCTCAGGACTCCCTCAAAAAGTCACCTAAAGCGGTCAGAAACGCTAATTTTTTAAATAGAAATCTAGCGCCCCCCCCCCCCCCTCCCCAGAATTTCGCGTGTCATTCTTTCTTACACTTTATCTTATGTGTTATAAAATATCTTAAAGTTTCAAACAGATCGACTTGTTAGACTTCCTAATTTTAACAAAATCGCGTTATGTTAGTTCCGCATTCCACCACCAGGGAATGCACTCTATTCTTAACAAAAGCATATCTGAACGAAACTCCTTTACGCAATCTTTCCGTAGATAGATGGGTCGGGATGGTGGCGGTCTTAAACAAGAATTTAAAATATTTGCTGCGGTAACAAACGCTAAGATTTTAAAAATAATTCTAGCTTCCCCCCCCCCCCCCCCCCCCTCGAAATATCACACTCCATTCTTTTTTACACTTTTTTCTATGTGTTATAAACTATCTTAAAGTTTCAAACAGACTGAGTGGCTGTCTTAACCAATAATTCAAAATATTTCCTGAAATTACTATTAGAAAATAGTGGTATGAAGTAAACTTTCTGATGATGAATGAGTTATACTTATCTCATATCGCTGTTCAAAAAGCCCAGGCAAATTATTAGATTTCCTAATTTAAGTTAATTCGTGGTTAAATAAGCGCGTCTCTTCATTTTAATCGACACATTTGATAGGAATAAACCGATTAATTAAATAATAATTAATATTTCAGCTTGTAATTAAGATAGGACTTAGATATGGGTATCAATGAAATCAGCGAGAAATTTGACATCGTGATGCCAAAAAATTTAATCAAAAAATTTAATATTTAAAAAGTTAAAATTTCATATTAAAATATGCTATTATGGAAAACCGCAGCGTCGTCATGTCTACCTGCTTTCCCGCTGAATTGAAACCTTTTTATTTCCTTGTCTTTCCAATTAAAGAAATTAAATTTTTATCAATCGATTTTTAGTGGATATTTTAACTTATACACATCGCAGAAATGTGAACTTTATACCAAATGAAAGTAGATTTTTTTCTGCGTCTGTCTATTCCATTTATAAATTTCTCGGACCAATATTTTCTGATATACGATTTCGCTTTAAAATCTCCACTTCATTTTTCGGCTTAATTTCCTCCGTGGTAACCGTGCATTCGGCTGATTTTACTGGCAACCCTTAGGAGAAACACGGATGATTTTGAGAAAGTCCGTTTGAATTTGCGTTAAAAAGGTGGATTGGTTCAAAATTTTATGATTTGTTGTTTGATGTGAGGTGTTCAGCTATAAGTACCCAAAATTTTAAGTCTAACATGTATAGTTTCTGAGAATGGGCTCTGTGATGGACAGACAGACAGAGGAGCGAGACGAATAGGGTTTCGTGAGATGAACGAAACCCTAAAAAGAATGTTAGCCTACAATATCATTCAATTAGATTTATTCAACAAATGACATTATTAAATTAGTGCTATTATATGTAAAGTGTCCTTTTTTAAAACATCGTTGCTATTATCATTATTAGTGTATATTTTTTTTCTAACATGTGACTTTAATTAACAAAATGTTAAAGCAATCTTTTTTAGTTAAATATGATTTTGCTTGATAATTATTCTGAATTAATATCTTTGTTTTGACAGTTAAAAAGTACCATCAATATAAGATGTGATTTTTTTTAAAAATGTATTCTGTTTGACTGAATAGTTTGATATTCGGCCAAACTGAATATTCCGTAGTATGGTCGAATATCAATTATTTTGTGCATATCTAATGATTATTAAATATTGCTAATTCAGCATAGAAATTCCTCATTGATCTGTTTCTGCTACGCACTGTAGTTACTTGAAGTTATGCTTCTTCTCTAGAAATATGTTTACTGTGAATGGGCATCAGAGTCTGAAAATATAGATGAATGTGAACATTAAAATACAAATATGTAATCTATAAAGACTTCTCCATAGGTTTAACATTAGCTTTAGTTTTCTTCGCATGACCAGTGTAGGCTCTTGATCCATGATCATGAGAAACATAGTATTTCCAGATTACAGCTATTAATATGGCAATAGAGGTATGCAAACAACTTAATAAAAAACAAATGATAAAATTTCAATTCAAAATGTCCCAAAATATATAAAAAAATTATAATGTATAGTAAAAAATAATATATAGTGTTGCCATCTATTGTAAATTATGAAAAACAAAGTAATTTTTTTTTTTTTTTTAAATATCAGAATTTCTGCTCTATAAATACTATTATTTAAAGACAAATAACAAAAGTGATAAATATTGCAAATGAAATAAATTTTCTAAAAAAATAAAAAAGAAGCAAAATGTTATAATGAGAAATATATTTAGAATAATACCTACATAAAGGTATTGTTATAAAACTTAAATATATATAATACATAGAAATGTTAAACAAAAATTTATATTAAAAAAAAAATAAATAAAGATGTGGGATTTTGTGTTTGGTGCTTGCTACCTGTCGTAAATTTGGAGAAAGACAAATAACAAAATTATAAAAAAAAGTATCAATTCCGAATTTATATTCTTGATTTAAAAAAAGTGTTAAATTATATAAAAAACACAAATTATTATAATTTTAAAATCAGAAAATGCAGTAAAACCAAATATATTATTGAATTGAGATTCTATTATTACTATAACTTTAATATACAGTAGAAGATCTTTATAACGCAAACCTAAAAGCGCAAGGTATTGCGTTATATAGAAGTGTAAGAAATTTAACGTTTCTTGCAACATTGTTAAAAGCATACATACTGAAGGTTAAATAGAACAAATATTTTGTTTTAATTTTTCATCTACTGCCTTGAATTTTGAAAGTATTACTAACTAATCAATAAAATCAATGTTTTTGTGAGCTAATCAATAGACTTTGTACTTGAAGAGGCAATATTATTAAGGATTTTCGAGGGCTAAAATAAATTAAGTTCATGATTATGGGATTCCTTCCAAAAATTCTAAAATCTATTCATTGAAAATGGGGAGGAGAGAAAGCTTGTGATCATGGGAGGCAGCATATCTACTATCACTTGTGAATGAAATTTTTGACCATGAAAGTCACAAATTTTTAAATATGTGACAAAAAATGTTTTGAATTTCAAGAACTGGGTCAAATATTGCAGCAAAGCTTACCTATTCAATATTTCTATTTCAACAATATTAATTTCAACATTGCGATTGTTTGGGAAAATTCAAAACTTTCTTCTTGTGACCAATTGATGAATTGGTTTTTCAGAATCTTGCAAAAAATAATCAATCAAAATTAAGAGAAATATTCATAGAAGAATCACATGCCTAGGAAAGAATTTAAGAAGGGAAAATCTATCTCCCTAGTATTTTTCGTTATATGAATTTTTTTTCTTTTTTCTGCATGATTAATGCAATCTCTCATGCTATATGAATCCTTCGTTGAAGTCTGTAAAAGTTTGCATACATATTTGAAATGAGAGGGTTCCCAGCATCATGGAAAGTCATGGAATTTCAAAGTAGTCATGGAAAGTCAGGGAAATTTCAAAATATATAGGAAAAGTCAAGGAATTTACAAATATTTTCTAAAAAGTCATGGAAAAGTCTTTGAGAAAAAAGGAAAAATGATGTGAAATTCATCAAATAATCTCGGGGAAAAAAATCGCTAAGTTTGAAAAAGGATTGCAAAAATAAGTAGCAAATTTCGTTATATGCCCGTTTGGTCAGGGAATTTTTTGAGATTTGGTCATGGAAAGTCAGGGAATTTGCCCGTCATGTTTTGCTGGGAACCCTGAATCAGTTGGCTGTAATTTGATTATAATTTTCTTTTAGAGGATATGTTTTCAAAAAAATGCATTTTTTTTTGCTTAAAGGTCTTACTTTATGTGTCACATATTTTTTATGTGATGTTTGAAATAAGTTCATAGATTTCTGGCTCCCATGACATTACTGCAAGATTGTGAAACATTTTTATTTTGATCAGAAGCTGCTACTGAGTTATTGCTGTGACAGATTAAAATATCTTTTTGCACATATATGTTGTTGAAAACTTAAGTCAAAAATTTCATTGCTTTTTCAACTCAGTAATAAATTTTCATGAATATAGGAAATTCTTAGATTATTTTTGTATTTTAATAAACATAAAAAATACAAATAAAGTTCAGATTTATCTGCAGGCCACTAAATTTCTCTCATGAAGTACTGGTTGTCAATCGTATAATAAACTAAGTAACTAATAAATAATTTTAATAAACTAAGCTTCTTAGTACCTTTTTTATAACAGTTCTAATATTGAGTTGGAAAGGTCTATAATAATCATTCATATGTGGTGCATCTTATCTTAGTGGTGTATAGTCTGCTTCAGAATCAGAATACTTTTTAGCATAATCAAAATTTTATTCTTTTACTTTTCACTATGAGTTTAGCCAAAATCAAAATTAACAATAAATTGTAATATAGTGTTTATCTGACTTGTAAGATTTAATTTCAAAGTGCAGCATAAAAGAGCCTATATTTCTTTTGTATTTTATGCCAACACCTATGTGGAGATTCTACTATTTACTTCACAAATTCCTGATTTTTTATTCAAGCATGCTAAAATATATATGCAATAAATGTAATTTAAGTCTTAACCCATTTACCAATAGCATCTTTACACTTCTTTTAAGTCTTTGATACCCGTTGACACCAGTTTTTTCATATTTTAATTTTGCCTTATTTAATCTCTCAAAATTCAGGATGATCCTGATGAGGGGAAAATTTTCTATACTAAAATACTGGTTTTCAAATTTACAGGTTTTGTGCGCTTTAAGTGGCAAGTAAAACTTGCCAATTGTCTTGAGTTAATCTGCCATTACAAGCAATTTTTAACTTTTTGTCAATCATGCAAATTTTCATTTCATGCAAAATGCACTTGAATGTTGTAATATTTACATGAATGTCCCCAGCAGGTTAATATTTGTTATTCAAGGAGGGAGAGGGAAGTATTATATTAAGAAGTTATTATTTTGAATTTACTCATGTAATCTATAAATTAATTGTTGTTCTGTCCATTAATAGTAGAACAATGTTCTGAGCTCCTTTTGAAATGGTATATCTTGTTAAAAGTAAAATTTTAGCATATGTGAAAAAGTTTTTTTTCTTTGTTGCATCTAAAATGGTATATGTTAAATTTTGTTATTGCCTAATACTTTTATTGCACTATACTGCCTTTAAAAAGCATAATAAAGCTTAGCATAAAATGAAATATGTGAAAATCTGATTCTTTTTTCTTTGTTGCAAGTAATATTGAGTTTATATTAAATTTTGTTATTAACTTATAATATGCGAGTTTCATTCATTATAATGTAATTTGTAAAATGACATAATTAACTTTTGCAAACCAAATAATTATTTGTAAAGACTGAATATGTTACATGAAAAGTAAATGTGTTATTGAGTAAAGAATTCGGTTCTATCAAAAATAATGGTTATGCATATAGAACACTCGGTAGCAGCAGTGGCACAGCCAAGGGGGGTGTTTGGGGGTTAAAACACCCCCCAGAGCTAAGAAAAATTACTATAATTACCGCTTATACGAATCAAAAGCAAAGTTTATATTTAAAATTTTTGGCTTTTTTTGGAACCAGCCATTTTGTTAAATCATATTCTATTTAACAAAGTGATTCAATTAAACGACGAAAATTCTACTTAAAACTGTGAAAGCTCATATATTACATGCATTGGTTAAGTGGAAATTAGTTATTTGGTCTAAGTCACTTTTTCGAGACGTCTTATGCTAACAGAATAGTCATTTCCTGCCACACAGACTCTGAGTTTAAGTATTATACAGTGGGCCGTTTCTTAATTGCAATCTTGTCTTTGTTCCATGTTCGAAACAATAATAGACCATCAAATTCCTGAGAAAAATGTAAAACATACACTTTATAGATATCTCAAGTTTCAAACGCCTTGTTTTACGGTTTTTGCTCTCAATTATATCTAAGACCAAGTTTTTTGCGTACCCAGGTAAAAATCTTTGTAAAAATAAGAATTTACTGTAAAGTTTGTACTGTAAAGTACAAATTTTACTGTACAACAAGTACTGTAAAGTTTTAAAAAGCTGCTTTTGATTGTGATCGACTAAATTATCGCAATCGGTGTTTCTTCCAAACTATTTGTTCCGTAGGGGGTCTGTACACAAATTTAAAGAATATATTTCATTAGTTAGTAATGTAGCAACAAGTAATGGTGCTTGCTCTCGGGGAAGCACTGTCACCCGTGCCTCGTAGGAAAGAAACATTGATTGTATTAATTCTGTGAGTATGGATTAATTTTATGCTAATCATGCATTAATTTTAATTAATAAGCAATAAATTAGTTATACACTGATTTACACTTATTACACTTTAAAAGATGCTACCTGCATATCATCAAAATTATACTAGCTGACCCATCCGGCGTCCCCCCGGGCCCATGATAATTACCTTAAATTTGCATGATTTTATATCTTTAAACCGATTTTATATAATTTGATATTTTTAAATGAAATTTTCTCTAAAAAATTTTTGTTTATTATAGGTAAAAGCATTTTTAAGAACACATTTTCTTGTTTTTTTTTTTTTTTTTTTCTCGTAGGGTTGTTTTATAGTTTTAAAAAAATAGTCCTTGTTGTCTGAATTCTGTAAAATTTTCATCGGTTATAAATGTAACTGTTTTATAGACCGTGGAAAAATATTGATATCTATAGTTGTAAAATAAATATATTTTCGCATATTAAACGTGATATTTTGCGTTAGCCTTGTGTGTGATATTCAGGGAATAGGAAAAAACCCATGTATTAACCCTTTCAAGGGCGGTGATTCATTTTTGGACCACTTAGTTTTAATGCCTAAATGCCACACTGGCCCCAGATTTTTGGAATGAAAATTTTCTTTTTATTAAGTACGTGAAGCTTGATTTTAAAAATGTATTTGACTGAAAATTCTGGTGTCAGTCAATGACTTCAGAATTTTACGAGTAGAAATACTTTGCCCCTAAAAGGGTTAAGCAGTGTCGCGCATTTACTGTGAGCGTCTTAACCGGGTCTGACTGTATTAAAAAAAGATAATCATCATAATTCCAAGACATTAAAAGTCAGTAATTTTGAGACAACAATCGCTTATAATTCAATACGTAATTCATTTATAATGAAAAACTTTTCGATTAGAAATCACTTGAATAATCATGCATGCATATGCTTTTATCTTTTAAAATGAATCGGAAAGTGTCACATTGTTAAGCATAAATTTTTTTTAATTGCTTTAAAATTGTCTACTATTACATGAAATATGATCGACAAGTGACTTTTCATGAGAATCTCTGCGACCTCTTTTCGAAGCATGGTTGGTTCTCTGCCAAGTTTAAACTTTGTACAAGGTCTTTGTTTTAGAGTGAGAAATATACATCGGTTTTAATTCAATAGAATTAAATTATGGTATGTGGTATTGTTATATGTACGCGAGTATATTGTCTTTGAACAGTTCAGATATTTTGTATGGAACACTTTGTACGCGAGGAAAATTCGCACACGACTTATTATCTTTTTTAATCCGTTCGGCAGTTCCAGAATTAACCCCTACAATAAAAAAAGGTTACTTCTTTATAATATTAGTACAGCTACGACTTCAGTTAAAACCCGGATATTTTTAGAGAACTTAACAATAATAAAGATATTTTAACGAAATTCTCAACAGATTTACATTACTTAATGCCAAATTCGATGTCATGTAAAGTACTGGAAGTGCACAGTAATTAAGGCAACAATATCATGTTCAATATCAACCACATTCCAAAATATGGATTACCTAATTGAGCACTAATTGGACGTGGGTGATGATAAATGCCACCAATTCTCGTGATGTTGTTACATTTGACAAAAACAAGGTGTCTTTTGAAAATTTTGTTAAAATGGCTTCATTATTATTAAAATTAAGAACAAGAATTCGGGACTGTCTTGGAATGAAAATGAAACCCTGTGTATTTTTAACTGAAGAAGTGAATTGGAACCCTATTATTTTCTATGCATAAATTAATTGCTGGACTGTGCTCTTCCATCTCTTAGTTTGCCTCATCATTTTTAAAAACTTTTTATAAATCTAATTTTGTATTATTTCATTAGTGTATTTTATGTTTTCTAACTCTAATATTGTAAATGCTGCTTAAATGAAACACAACCATCGTAACAGCAGGAAAAAAGCATTATGATTTGATTCATAAAAAAGATTGATTATATTAACCGGTGATTCAAATAAACGGCGGACACATTTATTAGAAACTCAAAACCCCCCTAGAGCCGAATTCTGGCTGCGCCACTGGGTACCAGTAAAATGAGCATGAGAAATTACGAAGAAAGGATAGTTGGGTGGGGGGGATGGGGGGATGGAGGTTGAATTGTGTATAAACTGTGTATCTGAATGCTCATTTCTGATGAAACATTGCAGTTGAATTTTCAAAATATAGATTAACTTTATGCATATTTCTTCTATAAAAGCAAATTACAAATTATGATATACTCTTAAAAATAACTTTTATTTCTTAAAGGATTTTCAGCCCTTTAAAAGAACTAGGGGATCGTACCCGGGCTTCCCGGGTTAAAGAATATAGGTGAAAACATTTTTTTATTTAATTGAAAACTAATAATTTTTTTGTATGCAATACATATTTTAGATTGCTCACTTACATTAAAAAAGCATTTTTCATATGGAAAATAAGAATTATACAATCAAATAAATTTTTGAAATTTATCAAAAGCGATATTTTCTTATTAGCCGCATGCTAAGAGTTATTTGACTAAGATTTTTCTACTTATGGCATCCTTTTATATTCTGATAATTTCAGAGCTTATACATGTCTGTTAAATTTGTTTCATTTATATTATTTTATTTATTTATTCATAGGGAAGTTTTTTTTTTAAATGGATATTAGCCGTAAGAAAATTATGAACTCTTTATTTTGTTTTAAGGACAAACGGATTAATCTTTCGTAATCGAGCTCCGCGCGATATAGATAAATTAAAAAATATTTTATGCTTTAAAATTGTTTGTTTTTAAAACCATAAACAATCAGTAAACTGAGATGAACTTTGCAAATAAATCCCATTTGAAAAAAAAAATCGTATTTGGTGATCTAAAAATTTAAATTGTACGATTACAAATATGTTAGATTTGTGTTTTTTCAATATTATTCTGTTATTTGTTTATAAAAGAAGTATTAATTTTGTTAATTTGTCTTTCAGATATATGTTAGACTGGTGATTGTTTTAATATTATTGTTTTATTTGTTTATAATGAAGTATTAATTTCGTTATGCAAAAATAGTCAGAAACAAATGCTGAAAAATGTTTGTTGCTGTATGTGCAAAATGTTTAGTATTATTATGTATTGAAACCGGTACGTGATAAGATAACTTTAAAAAAATCATGCTTAAAAATTATTTTAGAAAATATAATACATCAATCAATTAAGATACAGTTTTTAAACAAATTGCATTTGAAAGTAATTTTTTCCCTATGCGCCGAAAATTAAAAATGTACGATGGTCAGAAGATTAAAAAATTGCAGTAGCGGAAATTTCAAGACCGAAATTTGATCGAGAAGTGTTGCCATTCGCAAAATGACGTTAGCATTACGCACATATACGTTTGTTCTTTATAATATAGATACTTAATCAGAATTTCAAAGCCGCTGGTCTGTGAAAATGACGCACTTCTACAAATTATAATTCAGGTTTGAGAATTAAAATACACGCTTTTTTTTTATAAAATGACGTCATTTGCTACCGCTAAAGCAATCCAGTCTTAAACCTCGTCTATAGAAAAGTATGCATATGACGTCATTATCACGGAATAACAGTAATATTCTTAACATAGCCCATATTTTGATTTCAACTTTTTTTTCAAGTTTTATGAGAAAATGGCAACAAAAAAGATGCAGTATCCCCTATTTTCGACTACTTTCCGTTTACTTTCAATGGCATTCAATAGAAATGGAGTACTTTAGTTGCCACTATAAGAAAAATGGTATTAAAAACTACAAAAATATTATCTCAAAAATAAATTGAGATACAGCTTTCAAACAAATTGCATTTAAAAGAGCATTTTTTTCCTTACACGACGGTGTAAAAATTTAAAATGTGCGATGTTTAGAAGTTTAAAAATTTGCAGTAGAGAAAATTGCAAAACCAAATTTCATTTCAAAGTGTTGCCATTCGCAAAATGACGTATGCGTTACGCACAGATATGTTTGTCCTTTATAATATAGATAAGCATAGGTCAGTCCATAGTAATGTAATTTCTTGATATTTGATTAAAAAAAATTCTTAAAAAAAAAAATTAATGATAAAATAAATTATGAACTATATTTTATGCAAGTATTGAAGATCCGCTACTTACTGGAAAAGGCAGATTTGGAAGTCCTTTCTTTCAGTTACTAAGCGGGATGGTTGCAGATCCGATCATGGAAGGTCCCCCTGGAAAAATTTAAAAGCTAAATTCAGTAAGTTCAAGACTGATTAACAGGCAAAGTTGTTTAATATGTTGTCCAAGATCATTATAGAGTTAGTCCTCAATGTGCTTCATTTTTAAACTGTTATTTCATGTCATATTTTTATTATAAAAAGTGCATTCAGTATTACTTTAGCATATTTATAAATGCAGTACGTCAAACCATTCTCCTTTCAAAGTCCAAAATTTCTGTTTCTCTTTCTGCGAATGTGTTTTTCTGATAAATTCTCAAACACCTCCTAAGTACAGTGAAATATGTTTAATACGAAAATAAGGGGACCGAAAAAAATTTTCCAATTAAAAGATTCGTAAAAAAAGAACAAAACTCACAAATATTTTCAATGCCGTCAAATTTTATTTCGATTTTCTGTTAAACTACTAGTAAGTTGCATCCATTAGCAAGTAAAAAATATCGTTTTTTTTTTGGGGGGGGGGGGGAATCAGATATCTTTTTTTTAGGTAGATTTCGTAACATAAAAGAACAGACATGACATGTTTCGGGGTGGAAATTTTAACAGTCTATCATCAGCCAGTGTAAACACGTGTTTTATGTGGATTCATACGAAGCTTTATTATTTAATTGTGATTTATCACAAGGTTTTCGATGCTGTTTCGTCTATATAAATAAATAATTCTACCAGGAGGTGGAATTTTAGGTATTCAGTAGATCAGTGTTTTTCAAATTAGGGTATACATATCCCTTGGGGATATATGCAAAAAGGTTACAGACATTAAGTGGTTTTGTTAGGTAGATTTCGTATGAAATACTACCTATTGGCGTCGTTCCTATGTTGGAATTTCTGAAAAATCTCTAATCATGATTTGGTTTTTGTTTGTGAAATTAGTATACTTAACTTCGAAATCTACCTCCGCCTGTAGGCCGGGCCGGCAGGGATTTTTCTTTTTTTTTAAGTGTCTTTTTCAGCATTCTGAGATCTTGCTTGTTTGAACCAAATAAGCAAAGGTGTCTCTAAATCTTTGTGCTTAGCAGTTCTCATACGTTTTCTCTCTGGCTTAAACATACTGCGCTCAAAAATTAACGTTTTAGATTATTGTTGATAACGTAGAATTGGCAATGCGAACTCTTTGCAGATTTCTGTTTTCGTCCTTTTTCATCAACTGCATTAAGCAGCTTCATCTTCATTTGAAGCCAAGTAGCACAATAGCAGTTTGTTTTCGCATCAGTTTCTCAGCCATTGCACTCATAAAACACAAGTTAATTTTTAAAAAACACGAAATTCACTGATTTTCACTCAAAATGCAGTGGTTTTAACACAAAATTCACCAATTTCAGCTCGAACTAACAAGCTCGAAAGCGAATTTTTTTCGTGTTAAACGACTTTTGTTTCGTGTTAACTGATTTTTCGTGTTAAACGTATTTCACTGTATATTATTTAAGTTTTTTTACAACTATTTTTCTATGTAAACTATTGTGACTTTTTGTAATGAAAATAAGTTTTATGTTATTTATATCCTTATAACCTTTACAGATGTGGATGGCGTACTGATTGTGCCACTTAGTGAAAAAACAGTTGTGAATTTCAACAAAATTAAGTGATTAACATCTGCATTTCATTTGCTCTCTTCCCAAACACCTTCCATTGTTCAACCAATGTTTAAAATTGAAGTCTAGAGTGTTTCTGCTGTCTGATTAACTTTGTTGGTAAGTGACCTCATGTGTATGGAATATGACATGCATGCATGTATTTATGTAATTTGTTCTATTTTCTGTTGTGAATAAATTATGTGCATTATCTGTATACTATTACCAGACACTGCATTAAAGAATAGCGTCAAAAGTTAATATTTGGCTTTTAAAAGCCATTGCATGGTGTGCTCGGCTGTTTTTACGTTACTACAAACTGTCCATATTATATTAATTCTAATTAAATTAGTCTTTCTTTTATCAATTTGATGTTTATTACTTTTTTATCCTGCTACTGAACATTGTATTAACAAAAAGAAAACGGATAAAAAGGGAATTATTTTTACTCTTTTATTTCAACCTAGTTTTTGTATGTAAAGATGGAATTTTGAAATTGATTTTTAATCCACTTCCTGATATGCTAGACATCTATAAAAGTTATGCTCACAGGTGTTTCTGATGGCAATACAACATCTTAATATATTTTTAAACTTGACTTAAAATTAATATATTTATAATTTTTTCCATTAGCCTGCCACATGCAATAAATCACCAAATATTCTCTGTAATCGCACTCAATTGTATATGAGTTGAAAGAAGAAAGAATTCAATGAATTACCTATAAACTATTTCCAAAAGTATGCTAAATGGCTGCCATAAACTGCAGCAATTAAACATTTTAAAGGCTAAAAAGTAGAAAATATTAATAAAAAATAATAGTGTGATATTAAAATATATCTATATGCTTTTATCAAGTAATAGTTTAATATTAATTAATTTACGATTAAACATTGAGAAATCGATTTAGAAATCCAAGAAAGATGGTTTATATAATGTTTCATTTTTTCTGCCATATTTAAAAAACAAAAAGCAAAAATTATATATTTTTAAATAAACTTTCTTTTTACCAAGCATAAAAAAAATAATAATGCAGTGAATTTTTCATAATAGAGTTCAGTGTGTGTGCCAAATGAATGTATTGTAATGGACATTTTGGGAGGGGGGGGGGGGGAAACGTGAATTCCAGTCAAAAAGTCAGAGAAATTTTTATGGACTGGAAAAGTCATGGAAATTTAACATTCCTGAGAAAACAATCGGGAAAATTTGAAATTTCTAAGAAAATGTCAAAAATTTTTTAAACCTGTGAAAAATTCTTGAAATTTTTTTCTGAAGGATTTGAAATTACAGTACCAGGAAAATCTAACTTTGCTCTTCATAAGTCAAGGGTTTATCCAGAGGTAAAACTGAGTCCATTTACAGACTCTTCACAAAATTCGATGACAGTAAAACAGACTCTTCACACACACACACAAAAGTTAGAGAATGGTAGATTATACACACTGTGCAAGATCTCAATCTATGATCTGATTTCAGTCTTGGAAATTTTTTTCAGTTATAGTAAATTATACTTTATGTACATAAATAGCACTTTTGCTAGCAAAAAACTTTTAATCTGAACATTCTGTTAGTGGATTGTGTAGTATAATATAATCACAGCAAAAAAATAAATAAATAAATAAATAAAATAAAATAAAAAATGACTGAACAAAGAAATCTGTCTAAAAAAATATATTAGTTTATTTCTGCAAAATTCAAATGTTTCCAATTTTGGGAGATTAGGAATAAATGTGTTAACTTAATGTTTTGTGAAATTACTTTTTTCAATAAATAAATAAATAAAAATAATTGAAATTCACAAAAATAGGACCCTGGGAGAAAAAAACCCTGGACAGACCCCTGAAAGTATTGTAAAAAGTATTTTATCCTCTCATGCTTTTTGTCTACTACCCCTTTTCAGTCTTTCCTTGTAACTCAGAAATTTTCAATACCAGCTTCACTCTCACTGAATCTTAGTACAGTTTTGTTAGATTACTTAGGTGATTGTTTGCTTATTTATCATTGTTTGGGAATGTATGTTAGTTTAATTAAATATTTGTAATCCTTAAATTTGGTTAGTTACAGAGCAGCTGTATTACATACAAATAAAGTTTTTTTGTATTAAAATATGTCAAAGTATTTGACTGATATGATAAAGAATTTCATCTTGAATAGGCAAGATGGGTGAAACCTATGGCTAAAAGTGCATCTCAAAAATGTTTAGCATGTTAAAAAAAAGATTATCATTTAGAAATATAGCAATTACTATCATATCAAACTATTGCTATACAACTTTTAAAATTTTTGTATGTAACATCACAAAATCTTGAAACTTGATTTTTTTTTTTTTTTTAATTATTGGTATGGAAAACCTTGGAAAGTCAGGGAAATTTGTAGCTGAACTGTGCTAGACACCCTGATATGCAACTCGTCAAAAGTTTGATAGTTAGAAATTTTATGTTATTCATATGAAAAAGTCAGGAAAATTTATGGCTGAGTTGGAATATACATCCTATTACATTTAATGTTCAGTCAAATTCTAGAGGAGAAGAAAAAAAAAAATTGAAATTGCCAGGAAAAAACTAAATGTGAAAATTTTTATTGTTTTAAACGTTTAACGCTCACAAGCTATTTTAAAGTTTGTTTTGAGATTTTTTTTCTTACTAGTTTTTAGCATAAAGACCTATAATATCAAAAAAAAAAAAAGACACTTCTTAAATACGCCTAAAGAAGCTACCATTATCCAGCTGTATATATATTTAAAAAAAAAGAATAGGAAAACTTCACTGAATCTGTTCAGTTTTGTAAGATCGCTTGGGTGATTCAGCCTGCTTTTTTATCTTTGTTTGGTTATTACAAAACAGTTATATTACTTATAAAAAAGTTTTTTATAAGTATTAAAATATATTGAAAGATTCTACTGAAGTCATAAAAAATTTCATCCTGATTGGACAAAATACAGAGGGTTCCTAGTGACATGAAAAGTCAGGGAATTTTTAAAATATATAGGAAAATCTGGGGAAATAAAGGAAAAATGACACAAAATTCATCGAGTGGTCTCTAGAAAAAAATCGCGAACTTCATTGAACGACTGAAAAAAAAAAAAAAAAAAAAAAAAAGCTAATTTTGACAAAGAATTGTGGAAATAAATAGCAAGTTTCATTGTATGCCTGTTTGGTCATGGAATTTTTTGAGATTCAGTTGTGTAAAGTCAGGGAAATTGCCAGACATGTTTTGCTGGGAACCCTGAAATAGATAGAACATGGTGCTAAAAGTGTGTACCTTAAAAATGTTTAGCATGTAGAAAAACTTTCTCATTAAGAAATATTTGGGCATCAAGCAATTATTAACTATGAAATAAAAATATCTTGGTGTTCATCAATTTATAAATTTTCCAAAATTTCTTTAAAAAATCAGTAGTTTGTGCTTCATAATCAGTTGTGAAAGTTCCACTCTGAAATTTTCAATTTTTAAGATTTATTTATTTTATTTATTTATTTATTTATTTATTTATTGGTATGTGATATCAAAATTGCGATACCTGAGAATTTTTTCTCTTGTTATGTAAAACCAGGAAAAGTCAGAGAAATTTGTAACTAAGCTGGAATTGACACCAAGGATATATGTTTAAAAGTTATTGTTTGAGCTTTAAAATACTGCAAACACTACGTTGCCTGTGTTTTTATATTACTACAAACTGTCATTGTCTTTAATGGTCAATATTGCTATAGTTGGTATTAAGTATTTTTTAAGGGATCAGAAGGGTTCGATTGAACAAAAATTCTCTTAAGTTTCACCATAGACCCTGTAATTAATTTAAACTCTTTGTATTTATTTATGTATGACTTATATAAATAAAAAAATATGCTCTTCATCAAATTAAGGCTGCTCGTCAATCAGGCTGGAAATTCTGCCCTCTAATGCTAAACCTATGGGCTTGGAATGCATCTGTATTTTTCAAATTTCTCCTCGAGAGATTTTTTTTCCTTCTGTTTTCTGTATGCTATTCTTGAAGACTTTTTTTTTTTTCCTTTTTATTGGACAAAATATTTTTTAAATGCATTGAAAGTTTCATTTAAAATTTTACATTTCCCCTGCTTCACTTAGATTTTAACAGTTAAAATATAAAAAATAAAAATATATTTTAGAAACATTTTGGCAAATGAAACAGAAAAAAAACATTGTTCAAGAAGAGCATACAGAAAGCAGGAGGTAAAAATTTTAATTCTGAGGAGAAATTTGAAAATAATGGATGCATTACAAGCCCATAGGTTTAGCATTAGAGAGGAGAATTTGCATCCTGACTGATAGCAAGCCTTAAGTTGTGATAAATAATAATCGAAGTTTTAATATTGTAATGACAAAACTAATCTTACAAAATTTCTCACAATTTTGAAGTATTTGTTGATTATACTTAAGTAATAAGCAAACATTTGTAAAAACAAAATTTAAAAGTTAAAAATCCATAAAAATCAATCATTTCTTTGTTATAACATGGGGGAAAAATCCTTTGTTTGTGCTGAATTTAATTCCCGTTATTTAAAAATATATATATCTTTAAATCTGTTAACTTGTTTAAAAGATACTGTGGAAAACTGCTGAAAACACGTGTTTTGAGGTAATCAAGCTGACTGATGTTAGTCATTGAACTCCCCGGTTCTTGCTAAAGTTAAACCTATGGGCGTAGTATGCATTCATATAATATATAAAATATCTTCTCAAGAAATTATTTTTTTTCTGTGTACTCTTCTTAAAGGACGTCTCTTTTCTTTCTTAGTTATCAAAATATCTCAAAAATATATACTTAATTTTATTTGAAGTATTAAAATTTTACTCAAGACTTGTCAAACAAAATATTAAATTAAGCCCATGTTTTGGAAATATTTTGGCAACTAAGGAAGAAAGAAGTATCCTTTAGGAAGAGTGTAAAGAAAAAAATTAAAAATATTAATTTCCTGGGGAGATAGTTTAAATATAAGTATGCAACCTACGCCGATAGTATAGCACATGGTTATCAGTCTGAAAATTCGGACATAAAAATATCGTTAATTTCGATATGGTCGCCGAAAAAAATCCATTTCGTCAATCGTTCGTACGAAACAAATTACAGAATCCGTCAATGAATTGCGAAAAAACGTTAATTTTGCCCAAGGACCGTGTAAAAAACGCGAATTACGTCAAAATGTCATGAAAAAAAAACACAAATTTCATGAAAAGAGAGAGAACGCAACTTTCGTGACAAGATCGTGGGAAAATGCAAATTTCGTGAAAAATATGCAGAAAAAACACAAATTTGGTGAAAAGATCGTGGAAAAAACACAAATTTCAACAAAGAATCGCGAAAAAGAATCACAAAATTCTTCAAAGTATCGCGGAAAAACGCAAATTTCGTGAAAAGATCGCGGAAAAAAACGCAAAATTCGTGAAAGATCGTGGAAAAAATGCAAAATTCGTGTAAAGATCGTGGAGAAAATGCAACTTTCTTGACAAAATCACGGAAAAACACAAATTTCGAGAAAAGATCGCGAAAAAAAAACAACGCAAATTTCGTGAAAGAGCGCGGAAAAATGCAAATTTCGTGAAAAGATATATTTATTAATATTTATTAATCTGTAAATATGTGGGTCAATAATCTTTATTACTTCCCCCAATTTGAACTTTCCACGTTGCATAGTTTACGAGTAAAAAGGCTGTGACAGACAGACAGACAGACACAGGAGTGATCCTATAATGGTTCCGTTTTTATTTTTTAAGTACGGAACCCTAAAAATGCAACTTTCACGAAAAAATTGCGGAAAAAACACAAATTTTATCAAAAGATCGCGGGGAAAAAATGCAAATTTCATCAAAAAATCTTGAAAAAATGCAAATATTTTCAAAGAATGGCGAAAAACCCCCACAAATTTCGTTAACAGATTACAAAAAAACGCACTTTTGTGAAAATATCGTGGGAAAAATGCAGATTTCGTCAAAAGATCACAAAAAAATACAGATTTTGCAAAAGGTCATGAAAAAACGTGAATTTCGTCAAAAGATCGCGAAATTCGTTAAATGGTCGCAGAAAAATACATATTAGTTAGTGCCAAGGGGGGTTGGGGTCCCCCTCTGCTGTAACCTTTCTGAAAATTTCCTGTTAATTTATTTTAATTAATAGTAAAAATAAAATTTTTCAGTTGAGTGTAATCATATCGAATGATAAGTAATATATATTAGTAAATTACAATGTTGATAATTAGAAAAAACACAATTTTGTATGGAGCGTACATGACTTTGTTACTAGCCAGTGGTTAAAAAAAACTGGCCAGTGAAAAAAGTCAGTGTACTGGCCAGTGGGTAAAAATGTTAATTTTGACCTATAGCCGATAGGTTTAACATTAGCTATTCAAGACTCAAGACTTGTCAAATTTTAACACACAAAATATTAAGCTCATGTTTTTGAAATATTTTGGCAACTAAGGAAGAAGGAAGCATCCTTTAAGAAGAGGGTAAAGAAAAAAGTTAAAAATATTAATTTCCTGAGGACGTTACTTATATTTAAATATAAGCAAGCATCCTACACCGATAGGTTTAACATTAGCGAGAGGAATTGGGTAGTTCACTGACTAACAGCCTTAAAGTTTTGTCAATACTGGTTTCCACAACTCAATGTTTATGGATTGTAATACCATAATTTTAGAAATTTTCATGCTGCTTATTATTCTTAAACATTCAATTTCTATAATACTAACTAGCTAACCTGCTAGGTGTTGTCCGGGCCTGTGATAATATTGTTAAATGAATCTTAAATTTGTATGATTTTAAATCTGTAACTCGATTTTGTCAGAAATATGTACCCACTGACTGTGTGAAAAATTAGTTTTAAAAAAGGGCTCGAAAGAACTGTAATGTGAATTAGGGAGGGGGTGATATATTGCCAAAGACTGTAACTTTCATGTTAAAATATTGATATTTAACTTTAAAAATCACTGTTTTACCCATAACTTTTTATTTATATATTTTCTTTTCACATCAAAATCAGTTATCAGTCTGAAAATTCGGACATAAAAATATCGTTAATTTCGATATGGTCGCCGGAAAAATTAATTTCGTCAATCGTTCGTACAAAAAAAATTACAGAATCCGTCAATGAATTGCGAAAAAAACGTTAATTTCGCCCAAGGACCGCATAAAAAACGCAAATTTCGTGAAAAGATCGCAGAGAAAACACAAAATTCATGAAAAGATCGCTTATAAATCGCAAAATTCGTGAAAAGATCGCGGGAAAAAACGCAAATTTGGTGAAAAGATCGTGGAAAAAAAACACAAATTTCGACAAAGAATCGCGAAAAAGAATCACAAAATTCTTCAAAGTATCGCGGAAAAACGCAAATTTCGTGAAAAGATCACGGAAAACGCAAAATTTTTGAAAAGATCGCGGATAAAACGAAAAATTCGTGAAAAGATCGCGGATAAAACGAAAAATTCGTGAAAAGATCGCGGATAAAACGAAAAATTCGTGAAAAGATCGCGAATAAAACACAAAATTCATGAAAAGATCGCGGAAAAAAACACAACCTTCATGACAAAATCGCGGAAAAAACGCAAATTTCGTCAAAAGATTGCAGTAAAACACAAATTTCGAGAACAGATCGTGACAAAAATGCAAATTTCGTCTGAAGATTGTGGAAAACTCAAATTTCGTCAAATGACTGCAAAAAACGCAAAATTCGTGAAAAGATCACAGGAAAAAACGCAAAATTCGTAAAAAGATCGCAGGAAAAAAAGCAAAATTTGTGAAGCGATATTGGGAAAACCCAAATTTCGACAAAGAATCGCCAAAAAGAATCACAAAATTCTTCAAAGTATCACGGAAAAACGCAAATTTCGTGAAAAGATCGCGTAAAAACGCAAAATTCATGAAAAGATCGCTGATAAATCACAAAATTAGTGAAAAGATCGCGGAAAAAACGCAAAATTAGTGAAAAGATCGTGGAAAAAATGCAAAATTCGTGTAAAGATCACGGAGAAAATGCAACTTTCTTGATAAAATCACGAAAAAACACAAATTTCGAGAAAAGATCGCGAAGAAAAAAAAAAAAAACGCGAATTTCGTGAAAGATCGCGGAAAAATGCAAATTTCGTGAAAAGATATATTTATTAATATTTATTAATCTGTAAATATGTGGGTCAATAATCTTTATTATTTCCCCCAATTTGAACTTTCCATGTTGCATAGTTGACGAGTAAAAGGGCTGTGACAGACAGACACAGGAGTGATCCTATAATGGTTCCGTTTTTATTTTTTAAGTACAGAACCCTAAAAACGCAACTCTCACGAAAAAATTGCGGAAAAAACACAAATTTTATCAAAAGATCGCGGGAAAAAATGCAAATTTCATCAAAAAATCTTGAAAAAAATGCAAATATTTTCAAAGAATGGCGAAAAACCCCCACAAATTTCGTTAACAGATTACAAAAAAAACGCACTTTTGTGAAAATATCGTGGGAAAAATGCAGATTTCGTCAAAAGAATGCAAAAAAATACAGATTTTGCAAAAGGTCATGAAAAAACGTGAATTTCGTCAAAAGATCGCGAAATTCGTTAAATGGTCGCAGAAAAATACATATTAGTTAGTGCCGAGGGGGGGTTGGGGTCCCCCTCTGCTGTAACCTTTCTGAAAATTTCCTGTTAATTTATTTTATTGCAATTAATAGTAAAAATAAAATTTTTCAGTTGAGTGTAATCATATCGAATGATAAGTAATATATATTAGTAAATTACAATGTTGATAATTAGAAAAAACACAATTTTGTATGGAGCGTACATAACTTTGTTACTAGCCAGTGGTTAAAAAAAACTGGCCAGTGAAAAAAGTCAGTGTACTGGCAAGTGGGTAAAAATGTTAATTTTGACCTATAGCCGATAGGTTTAACATTAGCTATTCAAGACTCAAGACTTGTCAAATTTTAACACACAAAATATTAAGCTCATGTTTTTGAAATATTTTGGCAACTAAGGAAGAAGGAAGCATCCTTTAAGAAGAGGGTAAAGAAAAAAGTTAAAAATATTAATTTCCTGAGGAGGTTACTTATATTTAAATATTAAGCAAGCATCCTACACCGATAGGTTTAACATTAGCGAGAGGAATTGGGTAGTTCACTGACTAACAGCCTTAAAGTTTTGTCAATACTGGTTTCCACAACTCAATGTTTATGGATTGTAATACCATAATTTTAGAAATTTTCATGCTGCTTATTATTCTTAAACATTCAATTTCTATAATACTAACTAGCTAACCTGCTAGGTGTTGTCCGGGCCTGTGATAATATTGTTAAATGAATCTTAAATTTGTATGATTTTAAATCTGTAACTCGATTTTGTCAGAAATATGTACCCACTGACTGTGTGAAAAATTAGTTTTAAAAAAGGGCTCGAAAGAACTGCAATGTGAATTAGGGAGGGGGTGATATATTGCCAAAGACTGTAACTTTCATGTTAAAATATTGATATTTAACTTTAAAAATCACTGTTTTACCCATAACTCTTTATTTATATATTTTCTTTTCACATCAAAATCATCATCAAAATCAGTTATCAGTCTGAAAATTCGGACATAAAAATATCGTTAATTTCGATATGGTCGCCGAAAAAATTCATTTCGTCAATCGTTCGTAAAAAAAAAAATTACAGAATCCGTCAATGAATTGCGAAAAAACGTTAATTTCGCCCAAGGACCGCGTAAAAAACGCGAATTACGTCAAAACGTCACGAAAAAAACAAATTTCGTGAAAAGATCGCAGAGAAAACGCAAAATTCATGAAAAGATCGCTTATAAATCGCAAAATTCGTGAAAAGATCGCGGAAAAAACGCAAATTTGGTGAAAAGATCGTGGAAAAAAACACAAATTTCGACAAAGAATCGCGAAAAAGAATCACAAAATTCTTCAAAGTATCGCGGAAAAACGCAAATTTCGTGAAAAGATCACGGAAAACGCAAAATTTTTGAAAAGATCGCGGATAAAATGAAAAATTCGTGAAAAGATCGCGAATAAAACACAAAATTCATGAAAAGATCGCGGAAAAAACACAAAATTCGTGAAAAGATTGCAGAAAAAAACACAACCTTCATGACAAAATCGCAGAAAAAAATGCAAATTTCGTCAAAAGATTGCGGTAAAACACAAATTTCGAGAACAGATCGTGGCAAAAATGCAAATTTCGTCTGAAGATTGTGGAAAACGCAAATTTCGTCAAAAGATTGCAAAAAACGCAAAATTCGTGAAAAGATGGCAGGAAAAAACGCAAAATTCGTGAAAAGATCGCAGGAAAAAAAGCAAAATTTGTGAAGCGATATTGGGAAAACCCAAATTTCGACAAAGAATCACGAAAAAGAATCACAAAATTCTTCAAAGTATCGCGGAAAAACGTAAATTTCGTGAAAAGATGGCGTAAAAACGCAAAATTCCTTGAAAAGATCGCTGATAAATTACAAAATTGGTGAAAAGTTCGCGGAAAAAACGCAAAATTGGTGAAAAGATCGCGGAAAAAACGCAAAATTCGTGAAATGATCGTGGAAAAAATGCAAAATTCGTGTAAAGATCGCGGAGAAAATGCAACTTTCTTGATAAAATCACGGAAAAACACAAATTTCGAGAAAAGATCGTGGAAAAATGCAAATTTCGTGAAAAGATATATTTATTAATATTTATTAATCTGTAAATATGTGGGTCAATAATCTTTATTATTTCCCCCAATTTGAACTTTCCACGTTGCATAGTTTACGAGTAAAAGGGCTGTGACAGACAGACACAGGAGCTGGGTTGTAAAAAACCCGGGTTTTTTGTTAAAAACCCAGCCCGGGCGGGTTTTATTAAAAAACCCGGGTTAAATGGGCAATTTTCCCCGGGTAAATTGGCTACTAAATTTTGGTACTTTGCAAAATTTATCCCCTGAAGTTTTGAAAATTCTCAGAGGAATTAATCAGGGAAAATTTATTTTTTGCTTAGGAAAGCGCAAGAAATTTGATTGCACAAACACTTCATAGTCTAATAGATGGGAATGACTTCATAGTCTTAATAAGGATCTCAATATTTTTCTCTGTTCTTAAAATACATATATATTATATGATCCCTTTAATTTAAATAACAAACAAATTTTAAATTGCAAAGCTATCAATTGTGTGTTATTTAATAATAAAATATAATTATAACTTAAAAAAAACTTGTTCCTTTGAAATTATCATAAGATTAGCAAATGTTAATAAAAAATATCTTACAACAAAAATGTTTCTTATGTATATACAGGTGTCCACTCTCAACAGTGCCCAATGGCTAATTCCTAAACGGTTAATCATACACATATAGTTTAAATATTACAAAAATGTTTTCATTTGAGGCATAGAAATATTTTAAAAGCGATTTGGGTCAATAAAAACATTTCTTAAAAAATTACGAAATTTAAGTATTTATACAGCCCCCGGTGCTATATTTAGTAAAATTTTCCTATTACACTGACAAGACAGACAAAAAAAGTCCTGTTCATATAACACTAAAATTGACTGAGTTATGAAACTTTAAAAATGCATGACTTATACCACTTTTCTGCATCTGAACACAAATGAGTTTGGCCATGCTTTGAGGGGTCATATCCTAAGTGCTTAAAGTATTCGAAGAACTTTTCATGTGTATCAACGCTTTGAAAAAAATAGTAAAGTGTTATGATTGAGTTAACTTTTATTAAGTTTCAGATTGGCTAAAATTATTGTATTTAACATATGTTTTATTTTGTAAGGATTTGAGACTATTTCTTTTCATGATTCCTTTTAAGAAATATTATGTTATTTTATTTAACTTCAACGATCGTATGTATGTTTTCCCAGTTCAAAATTTGTAGACGAAATTTAACTCACTTTCAAGTTTCAAATATCCGATCGAGACTAAATTTTACATGTATACTGATGTAAATCCGATGACAGTCTAATATTATGATTTTCGGTGGTTACCATTCATACTTATTTTACAGGATAACACAAAAAATTTTGGATAGATAGGCCAAGAAGTTTAAGAAAAGCTTCTAGATTAGATAACACAAGATTGCGATGGTTATGTTTTTTAACTTTTATGTATTTTTTAGCACTGAATCTGAGAATTACCTTAATTTTTAACCATCATCTCAGGATGTTTTGCAAATCATAAATTGTCAAAGTTAAAAAATAACAAAAATCAAATACTATAAGATAGAGGAGACGGCTGAGTTTTTTTACTTTTGATAATTGATTTTTATGTACTTTTTAGCACTGAATCTGAAAATGACCTTCATTTTTAACCATCGCGTTATAGTTTTTTTGCAAATCGTAAATGTCAAAGTTAAAATATAGAAAACATCTGATACTATAAAACAGATGTAAAACTTTTTTATTTAATTTTCCTGACGTGATGGTTAAAAATGAAGGTCATTTTCGGATTCAGCAGTAAAAAATACTATGAAACAGATGTAAAACTTTTTTTATTTTATTTTCCTTATGTGATGGTTAAAAATGAAGGTCATTTTCGGATTCAGCAGTAAAAAGTACATAAAATTTAATAAATATAATAAGTTTAGTAAATATAATACTCTTGAAGCTAACTGAAAAGCTTAAATTTACATTTTAAATTAAAAGCTACGACGTTTTAAAATTATAGGGTTCCCAATCTAAAAGTGCAAGTAAATTAGTACAAATATATTTTCTAAGATACAAAGAAGTGAATAAATAAAACAAAATAACCATGAACAACAAATACATCATTTGTTCCTTTCCAGAAATACTCTTAAAAAAAACCCGGGCTTTTTATAAAAAACCCAGCCCGGGCGGGCAGCTGGGCGGGTATCCGGGCAGCTACCCACTACAACCCTGCACAGGAGTGATCCTATAATGGTTCCGTGTTTACTTTTTAAGTACAGAACCCTAAAAACGCAACTTTCACGAAAAAATTGCGGAAAAAACACAAATTTTATCAAAAGATCGCGAGAAAAAATGCAAATTTCATCAAAAAATCTTGAAAAAATTCAAATATTTTCAAAGAATGGCGAAACCCCCCCCCCCCCCCCCCCCCACAAATTTCGTTAACAGATTAAAAAAAAAACGCACTTTTGTGAAAAGATCGTGGGAAAAACGCAGATTTCGTCAAAAGATCGCAAAAAAATACAGATTTTGCAAAAGGTCACGAAAAAACGTGAATTTCGTCAAAAGATCGCGAAATTCGTTAAATGGTCGCAGAAAAATACATATTAGTTAGTGCCGAGGGGGGTTGGGGTCCCCCTCTGCTGTAACCTTTCTGAAAATTTCCTGTTAATTTATTTTATTGCAATTAATAGTAAAAATAAAATTTTTCAGTTGAGTGTAATCATATCGAATGATAAGTAATATATATTAGTAAATTACAATGTTGATAATTAGAAAAAACACAATTTTGTATGGAGCGTACATAACTTTGTTACTAGCCAGTGAAAAAAGTCAGTGTACTAGCCAGTGAAAAAAGTCAGTGTACTGGCCAGTGGGTAAAAATGTTAGTTTTGACCTATAGCCGATAGGTTTAACATTAGCTATTCAAGATTCAAGACTTGTCAAATTTTAACACACAAAATATTAAGCTCATGTTTTGGAAATATTTTGGCAACTAAGGAAGAAGGAAGCATCCTTTAAGAAGAGGGTAAAGAAAAAAGTTAAAAATATTAATTTCCTGAGGAGGTTACTTATATTTAAATATAAGCAAGCATCCTACACCGATAGGTGTAACATTAGCGAGAGGAATTGGGTAGTTCAAGCCTTAAAGTTTTGTCAATACTGGTTTCCACAACTCAATGTTTATGGATTGTAATACCATAATTTTAGAAATTTTCATGTTGCTTATTATTCTTAAACATTCAATTTCTATAATACTAACTAGCTGACCTGCTAGGTGTTGTCCGGACCTGTGATAATATTCTTAAATGAATCTTAAATTTGTATGATTTTAAATCTGTAACTCGATTTTGTCAGAAATATGGACCCACTGACTGTGTGAAAAATTAGTTTAAAAAAAAAGGCTCGAAAGAACTGCAATGTGAATTAGGGAGGGGGTGATATATTGCCAAAGACTGTAATTTTCATGTTAAAATATTGATATTTACTTTAAAAATCACTGTTTTACCCATAACTTTTTATTTATATATTTTTTTTTCACATCAAAATCTCGAGTTTGTATAAAATTAAGTATATTTTTTAAGCAAAATATACCTAAAGTTAATTCTGCGACAACATGTGAAAAAAATAAAGTAAAAAACGAAAAGTGACTTTTGAGAATGCATTTCTTTTAAAGAGTTAATTTTCGTATATTTTTTAAAATAATTTGCAGTCTTGCAAAAAGAATTAAAGTATAAGATGCAGGGTTCGTTGATATATATCCGATATTTATTTTTAAAATATCAAGATTTTTGATATTTTCGATATTTTCAAATTCTTGACATTTATTTTCAAAATATCAAGATGTTTGATATTTTGTATATTTGATATTTATTTTCAAAATATCACCGTGCAAGGAAATTTTGATATTTTTCACATTCAAAGCAAGTGTAAATGAAATTTCCACCTGCTATTGACTGTGTCATTCTGTAGATAATGAACTTTTGCCTCTGGCAGTGACTTTTTTAGGAAAAGAAGAAAACTAATAATTAAAAATCTTACGATACTCATCAGCGTACATGTAAATATAAACTATATTAAAAATACATTACAAATTATTCCCAACGTTTCGTGCTCTTTCTAACGAGCCATCTTCAGGGGAGAGAGTCTTGACCTCCTCGGAGCGAAGTTTCCAACCGCACATTCACTTTCTCGACATCACAACTAAAAACATAAGTTAAACATAAGTCTTTCTAACGTGCTCGTTAGAAAGAGCACGAAACGTTGGGAATAATTTGTAATGTATTTTTAATATAGTTTTTATTTACATGTACGCTGATGAGTATCGTAAGATTTTTAATTATTAAATTTTGACAGCGTAAGTCCAAGTTTTTCTTAGAAGAAAACTAATCTTTTCCAAGCTTTATGTTTCAAACTTTTATTTTTAAATGTAGAACTAATAATTATGTTAGACAGTTAATTCAGAACAGCCATTGAAAGATAAAACGTAATTTTGAAAATCATTTATATGCAGCCAGGGTTTGTTGATATATATCAATGGATATATATCCAATATTTATTTTCAAAATATCAAGATTTTTGATATTTTCATATTACTTGATATTTATTTTCAGTGTATCAAGATGTTTCATGTTTTCTGCATTTGATATTTATTTTCAAAATATGAATGTGTGCAAGATATTTTTGATATTTTCAGTCGCAATTCGTAATATTTCAGTGTAAATGAAATAAATTTTCAACTGTTATTTGACTGTGAATCTGTAGATAAAGAACTTGTCTCTTCTGGATGTGACTTTTTTAGCCAAAAAGGAAAACAAATATATTTTTCAAACTTTAGATTTGAAGCATTTTTTAAAAATGTTGAACTAATAATTGTGTGGGACATAATTAATTCAGAACAACCATTGACAGATAAACTGACTAATTAAATAAGCAATTATATACAGCTTCATTAGAAAAGAATCTTTTCTCAAGTTTTGGTTCAGTTGAGTTTCAACTATACAGCATGTTAGGAAATACGGAATAAAATATTTTATACTTACATTTATGTTAAAACTTTTCAATTAAAAAACTTTTTTTGTATTTAAAATTTTGTTTTTAAAATATCTGATTTTTTTATACTTGATCTTGATACTGAATCCTATAGTTAGTTTTTTTTATAAGTGTATAAATCAAATTGTTACTGTTTTCAATTATTTCATCTTCAATTTTGTTCTAAGTGAAAAAAAAAAATGCATTTTTAGAATATTCTTTGATTAAGTTTTGATGTTAAGTGCAGTATATTTTAGTTCTAATCCAGGGACCTGGAGCTGGAGCCGGAGCGCTCCGGAGCTGTGTTTTTCCTGGAGCTGGAGCTCTAAATTTTCCCCAGCTCCAGGGCTCCTTTAGTTTTTAATATTCTTTTAAATCTTTTTTTTTTTTCAGTCTTTTAAATTTCTAGGCTTAAAATATTTTAATTACATCATTATTCAGTATTTTAATTATATCATTTTTTAGGTTTTTATTATTATTATTATTTAGGGAAGGAAAACTTCTCAAAAAATGGCAACACTACTTTACTTCTACTTTCTACTTGAACTAAGTGACAACACTATTTGAAAACAAATATGGCTGCCTGTTGTTTACATGTGTAGTCGTACAATTTTGGCTGTTCGAAAAGTGTAGAAGAAATTTAAAATTTTTGTGTTTAAAATTCTACCAAACTTTCTATTTTAAAAGCAAAAGCTAAAAGATGTCATATTTTCTGAACAAGCATTTCAAGTTTGATGAGAAGAAAAATGCATTTTGCCAGATCTTTAATGAAGATAGAAAGTATTTGTGAGCAAAAAATTAAACGTGTAAATTAAAATCTGCAACTTAAAAGCGTGAAGTCGGAGCCGAGTTGGAGCTGGAGCCAAGTTATTTTCTCTAGGAGCGGAGCTGGAGCATCAAAAATTGTTCGGCTCCGGGTCACTGTTCTAATCTATATTATGCTCAAAAACATTTATTATCAGCGGTAAGTTGGCTGCTTTGAAAATATCGGATATATATCGAAAATATCGGATATATATCAAAATATCGGATATTTTTGATATTTTCGAAAATATCATGATATTTACGAACCCTGATAAGATGTTTTGTATTTTATTTTTTGTTTAGTTTGTTTTTCGGTGTCTATAAGTAATTTCGTAATATGCCAGAAAAAGGAAGAAGGGCCGGGAATAGTCCGATATTTTAAGTTTTTTTAATAGTTATTGTCCAAACACTTTGAAATTTTTAGGAGTTAAAAACATAGTATTTTCTTAGCCTGTGTGAAACGATCCAGAAAAAATATTGTTATTTAGTGGTAAAACTGGCTCCTACACACTTTTTCATTTGGCTTATTTCAATAGTTAAAAAAATAGTTAGCTCTTATTGTCTGAACTCTTTGAGAAATCACTCTCTTTGATAACAGATAACTGTCTCGGATAACTCTGAGGAATGTAACTGCATTCAAGCCTTTAAAATTTTGTGTGTGTGTGTGTGGGGGGGGGGGGATGCATACTTAGTAGGGAAAACTGGAGCCGAAGTAGGACAAAACCACGTCAAACCTCTGTTTTTTAGTGTTTTCATCGAAATTTTCACGCATTTTATTTTCTAAAATATTTCTACTCCTCCGAACGTTTTGAAATTTTAGTAGGTGATATAAATCTGAAAAGATTGTGTCAAAACCAGAAGTTATAGGCACATTTGCTGTAGAAAAAAGATGATCTGCAAAAAGTAACTTGCAGTCGCTGTTCAAAGTGACCTGCAGTCGCAAAATTAATTTTAAGTGTTAAAACTTGTATTTTTAAAAACCGATTCCACCGTTGAAGAGAAGGTTTGAGCTTTACATACATATATGGTACAGCCCCGATTATCTGCGGAATTGGGTGGCAAGGGCACCGCGGATTAAAATCGTGGATAACCCGAAAAAAACTGAAATTGGGGGTGGAAACACGGAAAAAAAAGAAAATTCAACATTAAAAACTATGTTTTAGTGTACAAAAAAACATAATGAAACGTTTAAAATACATACATATGCACAGTACATCAGAAACAATTGCTTTATGTCTAAATCACTAAAATAAAGAACAGTAAACAAGTAACAATGCCATACATACTGTACAAAAAGAGTAGAGTTACACCTTTTTAAAAAAATCAGTCACTTGTTTTTGTTTTTTGCTTTGGAAACACCTTTTCTTTATTCTAAATTGTAAACTATTGTTTTTCTTTTAGTATGGAATAATTTTTATCTGGAAAATGAAGTTATTCTTGATGCGCTGTCCCGGAATTTATCATAATAGTATTATATTATTGTTAAATATTTTAATTGCTGTGTTTACGTTTGTTTAATAAAATCAAGAAAAGACATCTCAAGACTTTATATCTGATATTTCAAACATGGCAACCAAATCTAGAAATATTCTTCTATTACTTTCGAATGCTTGAATTTTTCTGTTTATATTTATTAGTAAGGCTTATTGTATTTTCTTTGCTATTGGCTTGAATTAAAAAAAAAAAAAAATTGTGGAATTTGTGGATAAACCGCACCGCGGATCATCCACTCGCGGATAATCGAGGCTTTACTGTATTTTGTTAATCAGTACCTCAGAAATTGCACCCTTGCGAAGTATTGTCATATGGGGGGGGGGGGGAGAGAGAGAGAGAGGGTGCTAAAACGAACCATTTTTAAAAAAAATTTTCTCAAAATGTTAACATTTTTTTTTTTTTTTTTTTCAAATGGATTATAGCATTTAAGACGTAGCAATACGATCTTTCAGAATATGTCTTCTGTTTTTAACTTTACTAAGTGGTTTGGCAGATGGAAGTTAATAAATGAGGACAAAATACCCTCCCAAAATTCGTTCTTTCTGATTTTTATTTCCTCCCGATACGTAAATATGGGTTCTGGGCATGCACAAGTTTTTTTTCCCTCTCAGAAGGACAGTGATGAGTTTTTAATGAGAGTTCTTTGTTATTTTTAATTAATAACTCTGCTAATTATTATAAATTTAAAATTCTGAGTCTCTGGTGCACCAGGAGAGTCCTTGGAATAACCTCACAGAAATTTTCAGCCTTGTATGTGCTGTAGATTTTGCTAGCCATCACAGACGCAAACACACAAATCAAAAATTTCTTTCATTAGTATAGATAAATGCCTTTTTTCATCATTTTACATCTTTCTGGTCTCCGTAACAAAGGGAAGAGAGTTCTAAACTGCTCCTTTTCAATAGTCTTGTGAAGGAAGAAAAAAAATTTGTGAAGAGAGAAAGAAACAATTTTTTTTTCTTGGGGGGGGGGGGGAGGGGGATTTAAGTAAGCAGTAATAAGAACTTAACTACAATATTTATTGCCCTTGATCTGAATACAATAAATATTTAATAAGATGTAAAGGAATAAGTATCACATACTTGCTCAATGCTCAGCACAACTAAAAATGGCCTTATGGGGATTTTGCAGTCTTAATATGGCAGAAAAACTCTTTTGCTTTCCCTCATTAACCCTTACTGGTATGGAGTAATTCTGTTTATAAACTGATGAAATAATGGACTGACACCGCAATTTATAAACGAATTTATTAGAAAATACGAACTTGCTTATTTTCATGTACATTATAATGGGAAAAGTTTAGTTAAATATTCTTGGTGCCATTTGTCAGTTCTGGAATTAAAATTAGGTGTCCTTTTTTAAGGACACCATGCCGGAAAGAGTTAAACAAAAATAGCAAGCTACTTAAAGCTTGCATAAAAACGTCAGACTTCAATGAAAACTGTTCTAATTATATCATTCATCATCATGGCCCATTAATCTGTTATAGCTTGTGAATCTTTTTACTCCACCAATTGATATGTGGACTTGTTTTTCTGATATATAATATAAAATTGATACATTACTTTTTTTTTTTCTGTCAGTTTTTTTTTAATCTGTCATTCATTTGTACAGTATATTTGGCAGCTGTGATTCACTTTTGATAATCTTTATGTTAGGACAAACTCTTATAACGAGATTGAAATAATAAAAGTTACCCTCTTTCCAAGTTTTTGTAATGACATCTTTTAAGATCTATTATAAAATTAAATCTAATTATTAAAAATAACTGAATTATCGCTGTTATAAGAGAACTTTTATATTTCTTATTAGTAGGAAATTATTACTACTTTTGACGATATTTTCATACATTTAAATTTTTTATTCGTAATTGGGGAAATAGGCTAAAGATGTAAAAGAAGAAATTGATTACTGTATATGTATATTTTTTTTTAAACAAATTTTTTTTTCTTTCTCTATTTAAATTTTCCCTTTTTAATGTAATTTTTATTTCATTTTTTTAATCTTTCTAATCTAATGCAACAACTCCAGGGAGGGGAGGGGGGGAAGAAGAAACTACTTTCTTATCTTATTTCAAAGACTCTGCAAAATAAGTTATGGATAAGTGTGTATAAGTGTGTTTTACCTCTATGAAACGAAAATTTTGAATGTTTACGAAGTTGCATGTTTTTCTTCGAAATAAATATCAGATTTTTTGTAAATCTGCAAAGTTTTTGCTCATTATATTGGTGTTTTGGTCAGGGCTGCGGAGTCGTTTGAAAAAATCGCCGACTCAGACTCCAGGATATTTTAACGACTCTGACTCCGGGCTAGCTAATGTACTAGTGTCCTGTTGGTCAAAATAATGATAGAATATAAGAAAAATAGAGCTAAAATCTCACTTTCGGCATTGATACTCTTTTTAGGGCTTCAAAAATAAAACAAAAAAATTATATTTTCTGCTTTACTAATGTTACAGTTTCGCATCCGCAAACCCGGAAATTTTACTATTTTGGATCTGCAGACTGAGAAGATAAAGCAAAATATTTACAATTTAGTTGTTATTTTGCTGTGTCCTCCAGACTTGAAAAATTTCTATGGAAAGGAGGAAAAATAAGGCGAGTTCAGATTGGAAAAATATTTTGGAAATAATTTGCATTCTGAGGGGGGGGGGGGGAAAAATACTTTTTTGAATTAATTTTACAATTTTGGCTTTATTTGGGGTTCTGCAGGCCTGAAAAATCCGAAATTCAGTAGGTGGAAGAAAACGAAATTTCGCTATTTTATCATTATTTTGGGTATCGACCATTCAGAAAAAAAATAATTACAATTTTATCTTATTTCGACTCTAGTGCACAAAAATTAATAAATAAAGGAAGATTTTGTCTTTTGGTTATACAGACCAGAAAAATTTGAGGAGGGAAAAAGATTTTTATTACAATGCTATACTTTAAAAAATAGCACAAATTTATAATTTTCGCATTATCTTCAGTAAAAGATCTGCATGAGCCGAAATTTTAAGGCCCATCCCCTAAAATGTTCGGCCATGCCTTTGTATTTATTCTCATCCCAATCATGCCCACTCTAAATTTTTCTTATTTTATTGGCTTAGTTTGATTCCTTCAAATTTGTTATACAGTAGACTCTCTCAAATCCGCACAGCTTGGGACTAGAGGTTGTGTGGATTTTAGAATTTTGTGGATTTCTGGTCATTGATTTGTTTACATTTTTGAAACAATAATTTGATTGGTAGTAAAGAAAGGGAAATAATGAATGCTTACAATAAAGTAAAATATTAAAATAATTTATTAGTTTAAAAGTAAGTAATTATTAAAGTAATTATGTAAAATAAAAATTTAGAAAAATATTAAATTATTACCAATGAAATCGATTCAATTCGATTCCAAAAGTCTTATGCTGCCATCTAATGGTAAAGTGATCGTAAGATCGATACGTTATTATTCGTTCTTAGCATTTTTAACTTTAGTAACATTTTTCATTGTTATTTAGAGTCTTGAATGCTTTTCTTATACTGATTTGTATGTTTAGAAATAAATTTGTCTACAATTTAAAAAAATAAATTCCGTGAATAATAATTTTAAAATAGCGTTCCGGTTCGTGGATTTTTCCATTTCGAACCCTGGAATTTTTTATATAGATATGCTAATTTATATCAAAATCAAAAGTAATGTAAATTTATTTAGTAATAAATCAGTTGTAATAGCCAAAAGAGAATGATTAACAAAAAATTTAGTAAAAAAAACATTGCGGTAGTCGCTGATTTTGGCGCCATCTTGAATTTTGTTCCTCCAACTTAACTGTAGATTTCATTGTTTACATCTGAAAAAATATCTGGATTTTAGGCGTTCGTGGATTTTAGGGTCGCAGATTTAAGGGAGTCTGCTGTATTAGGCTTGTCAGCCTGCTCAATTTTTTTATCACTCTGATACGATCCATTAATATAAATTGTCGTAATTTTACTTACACAGCCTGTTTGAAAAATTGCCTTCATTTTCTGGGCCTTTTGTCCTTGCAGACCTTAGTACCTCGGGTTCTATCTCCAAACCTGAAAAATATGAGGGGAAGTACAGTACTTATATACTAAATGTAAAATATCTACTACAGTTATGAATTAAAACAGTTTTCAGTTACTCTGTACACGAGTAGTACCCTGTACTTACTCTGTAGCTACCCTTGTACCTACTTTGTACACCACAGTAAATCGATCATCTTTAACTTGAGTATCCTGATATAATCTATAAATAATAATAATAATTCTTTTTATAGATTTAAAATTGCACGTAATTAGTTTAATTTCACTTTAAAATGTCTAACAAAAAAGTCTGGAGTCTGAATTGGAGTCTGCTTGTTTTTTAGTGACTCCGACTCTTTTGCTCAAAAATGGTTCCAACTATACGACTCAGACATCCTGGTTTTGGTCTATAAGGGAATTTTTTATGGTTTAGAGCCCCCTTGCAATACAGGAGTCAGTCCAGACCTTTCTTAACCCTTTGAGGGGCGCAACGTTAAAATTATTAATTATTTTTGAAAAAACATGCAGAAGGGGATACACTGGTCCTATAGACCACGTAAATGTCATTAAAAATTTTTTAGCAGTCCCCGTTACAGAAAGGGGGCCGTACTGCAAACGGCGCCCGTGTAGGTCATTTAAAGTCGAAAACTCACTTATCATGCTTTACGGGAGAAAATATTTTAAAAACTGCGCTTATAGTGTTATATTGATAAATATTTTAGAAAATCATTTTCAATAAACATAAATTTCGATTGTATACTAAAAATTTTAAAACTTAGGAAATTTAAGATTTATGTGAAAATTTTAAAAATATAAAAATAACTGAACTCAAAGCATTAGAATAATAATTCTTTTATCAAACAATTTTTAAATATTTTCAACAAATATTTTAATTATTATTTTCAACAAATATTTTAATTATTTACTTTAATTTTAAAAATAAAAGAAAAAATAAAAAATCAGAAAATTATAAATATTTAGCAGAAAATAAATAACTGAACTCATATCGTAATAATTATTATTATTTTATCAATCTATTTTAACCAAACAAATTGTTAATTATATACTTAAATTTTTTTTAATTTGAAAGTGAGAATATTTAGAAAATATGAGGAATTTTTAAAATATCAGGAAAATGCAAAAAGGAAATTTTAAAAAAATGTAAGAAATAGTTTATTAGAAAAATGTAAAATTTAAGAAAGAACTAAGAAAAGTATAAAACGAATGAAAAAATATGTCAATAGTACAATTAACACAAGCTATTTTCAGAACACATTTCGCTGAAGCCAGGAAAAAAAAAAAAAAGAAAAGAAAAAATGTCACCCTTTTTTAAAAAACACCCTCAACTTCAGTTGGTCATCAAATTTTTATCTCTTTTACCCCAAAATATCAAAACATATAGGGTAGAAAACATAAATACTGTGTAACACGAGAAATAGTGATGTTTTTCATTTGTCCCGTGAAGTCTGCATTTTAAAGTCGTACAGGGGCGCTGTTTGCAGTCTGCAAATGCTATATATAAACGTAAAAATAGAAAATAATAAAACCTTTTTTTAAAGAATAAAGGACGTATCAATAGTCATTGGGGTCTATTTATAAAATTTAATGTAAAAAATTGGAAAATTTTAAGTTTTTAATCCTTGAATTAATTAAAAATAGAACCATGTGTAGAACAGCCTGGAATTGCTTTAGTTTCTTTCAATGTAAATGATCACATAAACTATAGTGCTGCCATCTTTTATCAAATCAAAGAAGTAAAAAGTATTTTCCCACCGTAAGCAGCCCAAAATTCCAAGATTTTCTTAGTTAAAAAAATTCCTGAAAATTGCGTTTGCAGTCTGCAAACGGCACCCTTGAAAAGGTTAATAGGTTCTGTTTTTGTGAAATTGTGACGATTTTTATTTTTGAAAAATCTAGTCATAATTTTATGAATTTGAAAGTACCATTGAAGAAAATTTAATATAACATTTATTTACTGTCTTTTAATAAAAGTATATTTTTCTTTCCACACAAAACACTGTGTTCGATCAAATTTAGAAAATGTAGAGAAACAGTCAAAGCTAAATATTTTCAAAAAGTGGTAATTTTCGTAACCATTTACATAGGTATAGCTTTTCTTTTTCTAAAAAAGTTATATGAAAAATTTTCAATTTCAAAAGCTTGCAGAGAGGACCATAATAGGTATATTTAAATACATTGTTTTTGTAATAAATACATTGTGATATTTCACAAACAATAGAATTGTGATATTTTCATAAAAGTATTTTTGGTTAATTAATCTAATTATTCTTGTAAATATTTTACGAAAAATAGTTGTAACTACTGATTTATTTAATCATTTTTAATGAAAAACTTATTGAAATTTCATCTTATTAATATTTCAAAATTCACTATAGCTTCAGATATTAAAGAAGATAATTATGGAGATGAAGCAATTTCTTGATAAATCCGTAAATTAATTACTACAGTTAATTATCTCAATGTTAAAATTAATATAAAAATATTTAGTCTTACTGTTGTGAATGTCATTTTTATTAGCCAGATCTTTTCTTCAGTCAAAATTGCAGTACTGAATTCAAAACCTCTGAAGAATTAGTTATTCCGAAGGACATACGGTAGTGTAAGTAACTGACCTAGGCTAACATTGCATGAGTCACTATAATTTTTAAGCTATTGTTTTCACATATCGTTTTTGTTTTAACAATGCAATGAGACATGAAAATGCTGTTTCATATTGCCCAGAGTCTGGATTTAAAGAAAAATGGAAATGTTTTCTTCTGTGCTCCGTCCTATTTATGGCTCAGTTGTAAATCTTCCCCATTCATTCTTTCAAGTCCTCATGCTATTCTTTTGCATTTTCTTGCGTGTGGTCTTCTTGAAAGTTGTCTCAAAAAGTTGATAAATTACTACATTTTGACAGACAGTTGTAAAAATATCGCTGAAAAAGAACGGTGTTTGATAAGAAAGACTGCAGAGGTTTCTGAAAGGCTCAACAAACTTTTTTTGGCATACCAGATTTGCAAACCAAGTTGATTTACCAGATTTCGGATCAGTTCATAAATGTACGTTGATATTTTTATTTGTGATTTACTGATTTATTTGTGATTTACTGATTTAATTGTAATTTATTTTCAATTAAAGTACTTGATTACACCATCTGGTGTCGAAAAGAAATAACTTCTCGCCGTACGAAAATCCTGTGCTAGCACATTGCATTACACGTATTTTTAATTTGTTCGTGATTATTCTTTCTTTGCACAATTTCAGATTTCATGTAAAATTCATTAGTGTTCTGTGTTATATGACAAAGTAAAAAATATCCGAATTTGAATAGCTAAAAGTTTGAAACAAGTTTACTATAAATAATGATTTCAGTGGCACTTTATCATTAGTGAAAGGGTTGATTTGCAATTTTTGGGGATTTTCCTGTACCAACAGCTGTGATTAGCACCCTCTAAGGCCTTTCTTTTAATCCTATACTAACTTTCTTATAAAATAAGATAACTCAGAAAAGTATTCATCCCAAATTTATACCATTAAATACATTTATGATAGGATTTACTGATTTACTATAGTATTTACTGGTTTATTATAGGATTTATTGATTTGTTACATGATTTGCTATTTAAATCTTGATTTACTGATTTTAACTTGATTTATATTACAGTAAATATGTTGTGTACCAGATTTACATCATTGTCGGACCTCTCTGGTGTTTCTTTCTTAATTCTACTCCACTTTTTGTCAAAAATCGCATTGAAATGAACAAATGTTTTGTTTGTATTAGCCTTGAATCTGCTTTTTAAGCTCATAAAAAGCATAAAAATCTTAATATAGTTTCCATCATGAATCATTCTTAATATGCAAAGTACTTATTTGAGCCATGCTTTCATATTAAACCAGTTTGACTATATATAGAAACTGAGATAGGTTTTTTTTAGTGTGTTCAGGTATTTTGTGACAGGTCCAATTTTTTAATAGAAAAAAACCTCTGTTTTCACTCAAAGGCTTTTGTGATGGATCTTGCTTTAACAAGGGTCTGTCTAGATTTTTCTCGCAGGATTCTGTTTTTGTGAAATTGTGAAACTTTTTTTTTATAGTTCTGAAAATTTAAGTCACAATTTTGTGAATTTGAAATTATATCATTATATTCAGGTTTCTGTGTATCCATCCTTTAACAGAAGTTTTTTTTTTTTTATGTATAATAAAGCTAAGTAATATGTTCTTTGACAAGTTCAAGTATTTTGTGATAGGTCAGATTTTTTTTAAATGGTTAAATTTGTAAAAGATTAAATTTGGAAGTGGAAAAGTTTCATGAAAGGTCTATTTTTAAGACAAAGAATTTTGTGAAAGGTCTTGTTTTGGGATGAGAACTTTTGTGAAGAGTAATTCAATTAGAATTAAATAATTAATTTTAATAATCATTTCTTTCAACCTTTTAATAGGGTTTAAAGGTTTAAACCCTATCAAAGATTTTAAAGTAAGCACAGAAAGTTTAAATCTGTAAAACTTTCTAATTATTTATTTCTTGGTTTTTTTTCTTTCTTTCTTTTTTGTAAGAACAGTAAGTAATTAATCATTTATATCTCAATCCCTTTTCTCAATTTGTTCCTAACCCCAGTGTTTAAATTTGTTCTTTTGCAACAAGGTTCCTACTATCTTTGATAGGGTTTAAACCCTATCAAAGATAGTACAGTCGAACCTGGTTAAGACGCTCACGGTTAATACGCAGGTTTTTTCCGATCCCTTTAATATCGCCCATAATGATAATGCAAAAATATCACGTTTAATACGCGAACTGTTATTACGCGATCCCGCTTAATACGCGATAAATTTTCGGTTCTCTGATGAAAAAAATCACGCTTAAGACGCGAATTCATTGATCAAGATTCGAATTTCTTCTCAAGTATTGCCTATGTTGTGGATTATTTTTATTCAGATAAAAAACACTGTTTTTGAATAGTATTATTTACTTTATTTAATAACAGATTAATTAATGCGAAAATTACCATCGGAGATAGTGGTACATATTTGAATAAAACAAAACCCAGCTACATTAGTGAAACTGCAATTCTTCTTTGATCCCGCCTCCTAACATTCTTTGTCATATATGTTTTTACTGTAGTATGTTCAGGTTACTCAAATACGTCATAACAATGATTATTATTAAATTCTTTTATGTTTATTTTACTTTTTGTCATGCTAACAATATTATGTACATGAAAATTAATAAAAAATTTTTCTTATATTAAAAAGAAGGGCACTCATTAACACAAGTACTAAATATGATTTTAAAAACTGGATTGTGCTTCAAAGATTTAAAGATTTTTTCTTTCTGTTAAAAGAAAAAAAAAATAGAACTTTTGTTGTTTTATTTTTGGTTGCAACGTACAAATCAACAATAAAATCATGTTGGAATCTACATTTTTTTTTCCGTGTTTATTCCAATCGGTCCTATAAAAAAACCGAATGAGTTAAAGTGAAATACAATTAAATTTTAACCTAAATATATGTAAAACACACAATTTTCCACCGTAAGCATATAAATGAAAGCTTTAAAGTTCATTTAGACAATTAGATTTGTAAATAAGCCCAGTTCCTGCAACATTATACAAATCACGTTTAATACGCGATCCCGCTTAATACACGACTTTTGTCCACTCCCTTGAAACGCGTCTTAACCAGGTTCCACTGTATTTTTAAAGAAAGCAACAATCAAACCCTATCAAATATAGCATTTTTAAAGAAAGCAACAATCAAGAATGCCCTTTTAAGTGCTTGAATTAATTAAATTTTAGTTTAGTTCCTTTATTTTCAGTGATAGATACTGTTTTGGTACTTTCCGTTTATACCTATGCCATGCCAAAATGTATGCTAATGTGCTTTTTTTTTTTTTTTTTTTTTTTTTTTTTTTTCAACCCTGAACGTGCAAATATTAGGATTTATTGGATAGGACTCGTTTTCATTTATTTGTAACTTCACATGGCATCTTAATTTGCTAGTTTTGAAATTGAAAATATCTTAAGTTATAACTTATATTTATTACTGACGTTGGTATGGATTTTACCATTTGGTAGTTATATGATGATGTGGGAACTGAAATAAAATTGTTTAGAACTTTGAAATTAAGCATAAAAAAGGTTTTGGTTTAAAAAAAAAAGCATGAACATTAAGTGCATAGCACCCTGCCCTTGCCTGAGCTAATGCCTTTTTTTCTGCTTCAGAAGTGCCTTTTTAGGCATATTTTGTAAGAAATACTCTACCTATTACATTCTCCCCTATGTTGGAATTTCTGAAAAATTTTTGCATATCTACACTGAATATGACCCCTAGAATAAAATCTTTATATATCTATATCCCTTTTTTATGGACATGGTAATTTCCATCATTCTGCACAAATCTCTTCCAAACTGATACATAAAATCAAAAGGCAGAAAATCTCGATAAAGCTTGTTTATGGGCAAAATTGGGATTGAAATAAGAAGGGATTTTGTGAAAACCAAAAAAAAACCCCATAACTTCTTAATTATAATGCATATCGGATCAGTTTAAAGTTATTACAGTAGACTCCCTTAAATCCGCGACCCTAAAATATGCGAACACCTAAAATCCGCGTATTTTTTCAGATGTAAACAATGAAATTTACAGTTAAGTTGCGGTATCAAAATTCAAGATGGCGCTGAAATCAGCAACTACCGCAATGTTTTTTTTACTAAATATTTTTGTTAATCATTCTCTTTTGGTTATTACAGCTGATTTATTACTAAATAAATTTACATTACTTTTGATTTTGATATAAATTAGTATATCTATATGATGACGTATCGATCTGACGATCGCTTTGCCACTAAATGGCAGCATAGGACTTTTGAAATTGAATTGAATTGATTTCGCCGGTAATAATTTAATATTTTTCTAAACTTTTCTTTTACATAATTATTTTAACAATTACTGACATTTAAACTAATAAATTATTTTAATATTTTACTTATTTTAATGTTTCACTTTATTGTAAGCATTCATTATAATTTCTCTTGCTTAACTACCAATGAAATTAATGTTTCAAAAATGTAAATAAATCAATGACCAGAAATCCGCAAAATTCTAAAGTCCGCACAACCTCTGGTCCCAAGCTGTGCAGGAGGGAGTCTACTGTATTACTTCTAGAAAAAGCGCCAAAAATTTATGTGACTAATTTTTGATAAAATTAAAAATGAATTTAGTGAGTGAGGGGCACAAAAAATATAGGGTTTTAGGGGTGGGAAAAAAAGCATAACTTCATCAATTCTCAAGATATCAAATCCAATTAAATTTATTATAAATCTTCTTAATATTATCGACAACTTTTATATTGACAAGTTTTTTATAGGAGCTACTCTTACTGCATAAAAAGGGGTGGGGTTGAAGAAGAAAAAAAATCCATAACTTTGTCAATTCACAAGATATCAAATTCGTATGAATTTATTATAAATCTTCTTTATATTATCTACAACTTCTATATTGACAAGTTTTTGATAAGACCAATTCTTACAGCAAAAACAAATTAAAAATCATAGCGATGAAAAATTTATCATATGAAGGGTGTACTCAAATCGAAACTGCTTATTTTTGGACCCATTTTAAAATTAAATTTTGCTCTCAAACGCATCTAATTGGCAGGTTATCTTATTGGAGAACTATATATAGTGCGGTATTGGTCGATTTTTTGGAAGAAGTTGAATATATTTCAAAAAATTATGTCTAAATAGGCATTTTGAATCGAATTTCCTGAAGCGATAGTGTTGGAAACAAAAAATTGGTCGTACTGAGAAAATAATGGTTTTCAAATCAAGTTCTAATTAATTGAGCAAGAAATATAAACACATCGCAAATCTCTTCAAAAATCACGTCAGCAAGTTTCATGTTTTCTTTTAAAAATTAATCTGAAAATGTGTCAGAAAATTTTGAGTTGTTGAGTGTGGATAAAATATTTTTTTTTAATTCCGCCTTAACATGATTCCCTCTTGCATAGAAATAAAATTAAAAACTCATCAAAAGCAGCCAGATAAAATTGTTAAACTGGGTTTATCTCTAATTATGATTTAGTTGTTGTGGGTGAAATTAGTACTTAACTTCGAAATTACCTGCACCTGTAGGTCGAGCCGGCAGGGGCTTTTTTGTAGCTAGCACTTTGCTCTTTCTTTTCTGAAGCAAAAACTAGGGATTGACAGAAGCAGGAATTTCTGTGAATACCAGATTCTCGGTCAAAGTGCATATCAAATATTCAGTATTCGCCAACCAAATACTTAAAAAATTTTAATAAACATTTTTGCATATACAGTCGGACCTCTCTTAACGAACCTCTATTTTGCAAACTTTTCCTTGAAATCAACAACATTTTGTGAATTTCTTCATAAAACCTCCAAATAGCGAAGTGTATTCTCTATTTAATGAACTTTTTCTTCTGATATAATTTTTTTTCTCCCTATTTCTCAAAATATTTCCAGACACTTCAAACTTATTCTTTCTTTTTTACACATTTTATAATGCTCAGTAACCTTGAATTAGTTTTATCAGGTGCCTAACTCAACGAGAGTAGTAAAATCTTCCTAACCTGTCATCCTTTGCATTTTATCCAGGAAATGCAACCTTTCAGTATTCCCCTTTCACACTCAAAAGGGCTGTTCTGTAGTAAATAAGTTTCAGTAATTAAATTTAAGGACTCATGTAGTAATACAGTGCTTAAAATTACTTGTTATAATAAATGCTATAATATTAGATGTTATAGCATATATAATATCTGTTTACCAATTAGAATAATTGTGCTAATATTAATCTAGTGTAAATGCTATAATGTCATTAAAATTCATTAATTTTAATGTAAATATTTTCTTGACTGAAAATACAGTGTATTTCCGGACAATATATTTTTTAAATTCTTTTTGTCCATACAGATTTCTTTTTAATGGGTAAAATGAATAATAATAATAAAAAATATGATTTACAAAAAAAAAGTGTGATTAGTTAAGTTTTTTAATAATGTTTAGTGCTTATGAATTAAAAATCTGTTTTGTGTAGTTTAAAGTATTTAAAAAGATTCATCTCTATTTAACAAATTTTCCACATAACGAACTTTTTTTCGGGATTTAGCAACTTCGTTAAATAGAGGTCCGACTGTATTAGCTTTTTAATAATCTTTAATTAAACTGATATTCTGAATAATTTAATTCAGTTACATATATATTCTTAAATCTAATTACACAAATTTAATGACTTTTTTCCACTGACAAATTCATTAATCCATCACTTTTTTATTGTTTTATCACTATTCAATACCCAAAATAAATTATGAAAATATAAATTTTCACAAACTATTATTAAGGATAAAAATTGTCATAAAAACAAAAGTTTATTCAAATGAAAAGAAATTGGATGTTATCATTAAGCTGTTTTACTGATTGTCTATGTCTAATTATAAAAACATGGAATAGAAATGGTCTCAAATACAAAAGGTAACATATCAAGTTGTACATTTAACAATTTTCTTGCAAATTACTGCTTTATATCTTGATTAATGATTGTGTGCGATTGAAAAAAAAAAAAAAATGAAAAAATGAACAATTTTAATGTATTGGATATAAAAGATATAGGATGGGAATAAGGGTATACTTTTTTGATGTGTATATTAATGAAAATGATTTATTTAATGACACATCAAATTAAAAAGCTAATGTAGAAATAGTTATAATTAAATGATAAGGGGGAAGATTCCTTACCTTTTTTTTTTCTTTTTTTGTCTATTGTAGACAGCTGTTTTTATCCCCATATAAATTATTTTAAGAAAGAAAAAGTTCACTTTAAAAAAAATTAAAAATGGCCTTTGACTTATTTTTTGTAGTGCAGTTGAACTTGGAACTTATGTACATAATATTACAGACTTGCCAAGTCTCCTGATTTTGGCAGCAGACTCCTGATTTTTGCTTGATTTTCCATACTCCTGATTTTTGACGTATTTCTCCTGATTTTCTAACCCAATTTTTTTCATTCTTATTTTATTTCGCTGTGTTTGATTGGTGCTATTTCATATAAGTTAAGGTCAAATATGTATGATGGCTCTTTAAACTTTGTAACTCTTGGTATGAGCAAATTTTAAATTTTCATTCTGAAATACAAAATTGGATACAATTAATTTTATTTTCTATAATGAATAAATTGTAACTTTACATTGGAAACTGTAAATCCATTTTTTACTTCCTGCTATCGTAACAAGAAGAAAATATTGGATTCGGGAAATTTTTTTAAATTCCGGTTTTCGACAGATTTACATGTTTTAGGGGCTAGAGACACCAGAAAACATTAAAATTCTTTTTTTAATGTAATCATCATGTATCATTTTATTTTTATTACTAATAATAGACCAGGAGGCAGTTGCACAAACCATCACCTCATCTAGTTGACGACTGAAATTCCAGTATTAATTAAAACTGGATTCGCATATTAAAATGCAACTGGTCTGCCAAGTCATATCTTGATAGAAATCATCTGCAAACCCAATTTTTGTGATTGACTGGTAGATTTACCATTATTTTCCTGCTCCCAGTCCTCCATGTTTTGATACCTTGGGCAGGGCTCCCAAATGATCCCCCCCCCCCCACACACACACACACCACCCAAGTCCCCTTTCTGTGGCGGGAAAAAATTTACTAATGTGGAAAAATCCCCACAAAACTCTAAAAATCACAAAAGTTCAAATATTGCGTTTACTGTAGCAAGCTAAAACATTGTAACTGGAATTCTTCCATGAGTGTCAAAAAATTGCCACACAATGTGAAAAGATGTTAAAATATGCATTGAAAATCTCATTAAAAATCACTAAAAATTCAAGTTAGAGGACAAAATTTTACTACATTAAGCTAGAAGTGTGAAACCGAATTTCAAAAAATCGCCATAAAATGTAAAAAATTAAAAATCAAAAAATTGCTATAGGACTTCAAATTTATTGAAAAGAGAACAAAATTTATTAAGTTCTGCAAAAGATTGAAACTGGAATCCTTTTACGAATGTCAAAAAATGGCCAAAAAAAAAAAAAAATTCAAAAATTGCTGTATTGAAAAGAGGACAACATTTACTGAATTGGGCTAAAAAATTGAAAGTGTATCCCATTTACTAGTGTAAAAAAGTCACTGCATAAAAATCGCTAAAAATTCAGAAAATCAGAGAAGTCAAAATGTACTATAGTATGCTTAAAACAATGGGGGAAATATATCCTTGTGGGATGTGAAATTTGTTTTTTTAGGGTTTCGTTCATCTGACGAAACCCGAAATTTTAAACAATTCTTTCTAAATGAACCCCTAATTAGTTTGAAGGCGTGAAATTTTGCGTATTTATAGCTGGGCACCTCAAATCAAACGACAAATCATAAAATTTTGAAAAAAGTTGTAAATTTAACCCTTTGGGGTCTCACATGTGTATTTTAAACAATCCTTTCTAAGTGAGCCCCTAATTAGGTTGGAGGCATGAAATTTTACATACTTATAGCTGAACACCTCACATCAAACGAAAAATCATAAAATTTTGAAAAAGTCGTGCATTTAACCCTTTGGGCTCCCCCATGTGTATTTTAAACAATTCTTTCAAAGTGAGCCCCTAATTAGGTTGGAGGCGTGAAATTTTGCATACTTATAGCTGAACACCATCATGCGACAAATCATAAAATTTTGAAAAAGTCGTACATTTAACCCTTTGGGCTCCCACATGCATATTTTAAGCAATTCTTTCTAACTGAGCCCCTTATTAAATTGGAGATTTGAAATTTCGCATATTTATAGCAGAACACCTGAGGCCAGGCAACAAATGATAAAATCTTGAAAAAGTCTTACGTTTAACACTTTGAGCTACCACATATGTATTTTAAACAATTCTTTCTAAGAGAGCCCCTAATTAAGTTGGAGACATGAATTTTTGCATACTTATAGCTGAATACCTCAGACCACACGACAAATCATAAAATTTTCAAAAAGTCTTATATTATTTACTCCTCCGGGCTCTAACTTGTGTATTTTAAGCAATATTTCTAACCTCTGCCCTTTTCACCTGGGGAGCACTTTCCAACTTTTGCCGATACCCCTTTGACCCTTCTTTCATATTATGCACCATAGCCTTACATATTTTAGTTCCACTTTTTACCGCCAGGGGGCGCCTACTTATATCGGGTGCTATGGGTCCAATCCCCTCGACTAATATATCTACGGATAGTATGTAAAACAGAGTTTCGTTCGGATAGAGATTTGTTTAGAATAGAGTGTGCCCCTGGTTGCGAAATGTGGAACTAACAGCTTTTTCAAAAGGATAAAGTGTTTTGAAAAGAATATAAACGAAACCCTCTGTGCGATCTGTGATCACATTTACCCACTTGATCCTTCCCCCCCCCCGCTAACAATTTAAATCGGAGGATACAATCATGGAAAGACAAAATTTACTACATTAGGGTTAAAAGTTTGAAGCCAGATTTCTTTTATAAATGTCAAAACATCACTGCAAAATGCCAAAAACAATGAAATAATTGCGAAAAATTTAAAAATCACTGTATAAATTCCAAATAAACTTTATTGTAAAGAGGACAAAATTTACGACATTCTGCTAAAAAAATTAAACCAGATTCCTTTTACAAATTTGGAAAAATTGCCATAAAACATGAAAAAAGGATAAAAATTGCATTTAAAAACTACACAAAAAAGTCCAAAAATTGGCTTTTATGTGCATAACTTTAGAAATACCTTCTTGCCAAATCTTATAGCTCTATGCACAGCGATCTCGTCAGCACAGAGACTCATAGACAAACCTTTACTTTATTAGATTAATTTGTAATACAGTTATTCAATTGGTAAACAAATCATATCATTTGTAAATTTCCAAATGGGGAGATAAAGTCCAGGTCAGGAATTGAACCAGGGATGTCTTGGCAGGAGCCGCCATGCTCTACCTATTGAGCCATCCCGGACAAATCTGGAGGACTAATTTATCCAACTAACCCTAATGTTGCCATACTATCCTTTTTCCGATTAACATTATAGCTTTTATTGGGTAATACAGATGAACTAAATTTTATGTTTGAGATTAATAATTATCAATATCTAATCAATAGTTAATCTAATTTTAGCACTCAACAGGAGGTGCTGTTATGCTGTGCTTTTTTAACTGACAGGCTATTAAAACCTGAAAGCTAATGTTCCCTGACGGTTCTATATGTATGTACGTAACGCGATAACTCTTGATAGAAATATCCGATTTGCTTCATTTTTTTTTTTCCCCTTAGGTTCTTTCTGTTAAGGTGCTTTCCTGATTAGTTTTGGGGGTTCATTGGTTAAAGGGGAGAATTGGGGCTAATCCGCCCTTAACTTAAATAAATGGGTTTTTCGTGTAGAATTATCAGATTTTCTTCAAATTTTAGTATGCCTGTTAATTCTTAGACCAATGTCAGACGGGCGTCTTTTTCACTGCTTTTTTGCTTAAGTATTTTCAGCATTGTGAATGGATAATACTTAAGCGAAAAAGACGCCCATCTGACATTGGTCTATATTGAACTTCTCTGATTAGATTTTAAGGTTCATTGTTTAAGTCTAAAGGGAGTTCATGGGGGGCCAATACTCCCTGAATTTAAATAAATGGATTTTTCTATCCGATTTGCTTCAAATTTGGTATACAGGTTTATTCTGATAAAGCACTTCCCTGATTAGATTTGGAAGTTCATTGGTTAAATATAAGGGGCAGAATGGGGGGCTAATACCCCTTTTAATTTAGATTAATGGTTTTTTCTATCCGATTTCCTTCAAATTTGGTATATCGGTTTATTTTGATAAGGCGCTTCACTGTCCCTTGGTTAAGTATAAAGGGTGGGGGGCAACAGGGGTATAATCCCCCTTAAGTTATATTTCGAGGGGTATTATTCTTTGAAATAAGAGTATAATGTACAATTAGTGTGAATAGCCTGTGTACTCAATGCCATCAGTTTAACTGGGCAGTGGGCCCAGTCTTTCATTCTTTTTTTTTTTTTTTAATAAGACAAGTAAACTTAATTTTAATCAGAAATTTTACTTAAGCCTATTAGTCAGTGAGATCTGAAAATCACCTCGCTAATGTTAAGTCTATGGACGTGTAACGTTCATTGATTAAGTATAAAGGTGAAATGAAGGAGCAAATTCCCCCTTAATTTGGCGAAATGGGTTTTTATGCAGAATTATGATTTTCTTCAAATTTGGTATACAGGTACTGATAAGGCACTTCCGTGATTAGATTTGGAGATTCATTGGGCTAATTCCCCATAATTTATATTTTGAGGGTCATTATTCTTTGAAATAAGGTATAACATACAATTAGTGTGAATAGACTGTGAGCTCAATGCCATCGGTTTAACTGGACACTTTTCTTTTTAGCTCACATGCTATCAAAGCCTGAGAGCTAATGTGCCCGCCAGTTCTGTGTGTATGTATGCATGTGACGCAATAACTTTTGATAGAAATATCTGATTTGCTTCAAAAAAAATTTCTAGGTTCATTCTGATAAGGCACTTCCCTGATTAACAAGTATTGATAATTCCCTGATTAACAAGTATTGATAAGTAAAATTAATGTGATTGGGACACCACGCCCACTCACATTAATTTTTCTCTAGCATTTTATACTCATTTATTATATGTAACTAAACTTTATCCAAACGTTTATATATACTTTAATTTGTGTGTTTGATGAAACACTGCAAGAACTTCACACAAATTAGAAGTTTCTAACTTTTGTAACTTTTCAAAAAATTGTACTTTCAGCTAAAAACCCCATTAACTCCTAAAGTACTTGAGTGATTTCGATAGAAATTTTTTTTTTTTTTTTTTTTTTTTTTTTTTTTTTTTTGGTAGAGTACGAGTATAAGATCATATATGGTAGACAGTTAAAAAAATTTTTAATTAGTTTCAGAAAAAACATTTCTGAAAATGGAAAATTTCTGAAAAATTGCGATTGTTCTAAAATAAGAAGTTTTAGTAGAGTTTTATTCGCAGAAAAAAAAAAACTGTCTGTTATAAGTCTTGAGTGAACAGGGATTCAGAATTTCACCAAAATTGGTCTGGTAGTTTCTGAGGAAACCGGTTTTAAAGCTCTCATTCCCCCCCCCTCCCTGTGATTGCACCCATTCTTGTCTTCCCTCAAAAGCGCTTTTCGGCCTTGTCATTTTGTGGCACAAAGTGCAAGTTAAAAAAGTACAAGTCGCAGTTCAACACAAAACAAAATACAAAAAGTTGGCATCTTTTGATTGAACAATAAGAAATTTTTAAAAAGGTGTACAAACATTTGACTGACTGTCGACACTCCCAACGTCTGTTCTGTCGATATGTAATGAGAAAACTCAATTTGTCATTCACAAGGAGCAAGATTTGTAAATATTTGTTTTTTGGATCTCCTGAAAAATCGTATTTTTCAGGTAAAAATCCCATTATCTCATAAAGTACTTGAGTGATTTTGATACATATTTTTTTTGTGTTAGAGTATAAATATAAGATAACAGCATACATATGTGGTAGACAAAAAATTTCATAAAATTTCTGAAGAATTGCCATTGCTCTAAAATAAAGTTTTAATCACAGAAAGAAACTGTCTGCCATAAGTCTTGAGCATAATCCAGTGAATATGGATTTCAAATTTCTTCAAAATCTGCCAGGTAGTTTCCGAGAAAACAGGTCATAAAACTTGCATATTTCCCATAGGATTGCACCCAGCCTTGTCTTCCCTTAATAACGCATCAATTTAAATTAAAAGCTCCTTTAAGGAGAATTATCAATGTGAGTACTGAATATTGGAATACTTCCCATCTTCTTGCAGTAGAATATTTAGCTGACTATACTTTTTAGTGACCCATCTTTATAAAGATAACCAATAAACATATTTTTGGGGGTAATTTTTAAAAATTTGCTTGCATATTTCGGAAAACTCAGTGCAGTATTTTTAGACATGGTCTCCCAAAATCCCCATTTTTAATATAAATGGTCCCTCAAAGTCGCCTTTTAAAATAAAAATGGTCCCCTTTCCCCCTTTTAGGAGACTAAAATGTTTTGGGAGACCTGCTTTGGGTGGGTGCAGAAAAACATAATGATAAACTTACCGATCAACTACTAAAATCAGGTCTGCTGGTAGTTTTCTACACTGAGATAGGACTTGGCAGAATTATTGCATTTTAATATGCTAATCGAGTTCTGTCTAATCTTGGAATTTAAGCCGTCAACTCGATGGAGTGATTGTCTGTGCAGCCGCCCCCCGTCTATAAGGAATTGTCGTTCATATCTTTTATATTTTTATGAGAAGGCAAAATCCGTTCATGGTATTTATAATGAATTTTAAATTGTTTTAAAACATGTATATATTTTATGTCATTTCCAGCATTAAAAGCCTTTTAAAATTTATTAAGTATATACGGCTATAGTATTATTTAAAATAAATTACTATTATTATTTTATGTTTACATAAAAAAAAAATTCAGTGCAAAAAGTCTCCTGATTTCTTTTTAAAAACCTCCTGATTTTTGTGTTCTGGAACTTGGCAACTCTATTACTTACTAGGGAACCACTTTTGGTGCTGTTTGCACCTATGATTGAGACCTGGTGCATTTTAAAGTCCTGTATTAGGAAGTTTGAGAATCAATAAAAATTTTCTGTTAAAATCATATTTTTTTTTATTTTACACCAGAATAACTTACTGAAAATGCAATTTTCAAAACCACTTAAGAATTTTTTTAAAAGAAAAGCATTTAAAAATACAAATTAGTCAATAATAAGTATAAAATATTGAAAAAAGTTTAAAAATTCCTTCAAGAACCTACAAAATTGATTTTTAAAAAATGCAACATTCACATTTTTTTTTTGCCGGGAAAAACGTTATCCTTTTTTTTTTTTTTTTTTTTAAAGTAGAGCTTCCCGGCAACCCTATCCAAATGTCATAGCTGCTTGTCGTGTGTGAGCGAGTAATGTTTTGGAGTGCGTTAGAAGTTGTAATGTACGACCTAATTAGGCACAATATATTTTCTAAATTGTATAAAAATATTAATTTACCTTATGATTACTTTTACCAAAAGGCACAACATTTAATATAGCAATGTTTCCTTTTAAATATTCAAAACTTTATTCTGACTTCCAAAGAAAATAGTTTGCTTATTTTGTATTTCAATAAAAAAATAGTTTTCAATGATCTTGAAAGCTTTTAACACAAAGCATAGTAAATGTATATTTACTATTTATACATTTATAATCTGCATAGAAAAGAAAAAACTAATTCTTGTTTCTTATGCTATTATTAAACAAATCACAATCTGGTTTTAATTATAATGTGTACCTTACATATACTAGATACTAGAGGAATAACACAGGCGAAAAATGTTTAGTGCCATATTTGGCAACTTATCTCACTTTTCATGTGAAATAAACACATAAAAATCCAATGATAAAAAATTAAAAGTATAAAAAAATATATAAAATATGATTTTAACACCATTACCATGGTTCTCCATCATGACGATGCTTTCAGCTTACACTGCTTTGCACATCCATGAGTTTATGACGAAGGACAGTTTGGCAACACTGCCACAGACCCCTAAGATTCGTTTGGTGGCAATAAGGCAATCTAAGTCACCATGATGACCGCTGTGAACGAAGCTCCCATCGAGGCCTTCCAGGCCATGTATCATGCATATGAAAATCGTTAGACAAAATGTATAGATGCTTGAGTGGTGTACTTTGAAGATTTCTAAATTGTTGTAACTATATCTTGAATTAATTTTTGTATGGCAACACTAGCATTACTTTTTGAACATGCTCTTTCAACATAAAAAGTTGGGCAGGGGGGAATCTTCCATGTTGGAAATTGGTTTAGTGGTCGAGAATGCCACTATATGTACTGTTTAGGAGATAAATATCCATGAAATGGTATAACTACACTGCTCAAAACAATTAGAGGAGCACATGGTTTTAACGAAATTACGCAAATAAAGTGCTGTAGAAAACAGATAAAGAAAACTTCATGTAAATTAAAGTTTATGATGTCAAAAACTAGAAAAAGGAGAAGTGCAGAAATCGGGATTCTGCAGAAACATCTGTTTCACTGCCTCAGTTGTAAAATTCAATTGCTCAGCTTGTGTTTTGAGAAAAGGTGGCTTGAAAATGTCACAACAACATGATTTACCGCAATCCATGACTTGGCGTGTTATCGGGACAGTTGAAATTGGGGAAACAAACGAAGTGTAGTGGACGCTATTAGAGTCGCAAGAAGTGTTCATGAAAGGCTGTGGAATCGATTCCAAGACACATGGAATGGTAGTCATCGACAAGTGCAATGTTGAAAATGTGCTAACACAGAAACTGATGGCCGATATATCCTGTTAACAGCTCGTTGAGACGGAACAGACAATGCTACTCAGCTGCAAACACAGTTGTTCTTGGCCACAGGACGAAGGGTGTCCAGCCAAACAGTCTGAAGTAGGCTTCATCAGGGTGATCTCTATGCACGTAAGCCAATGATCTGTATTCCGTTGACCTCAAGCCACTATGCGGCCCAAAGAAGTTGGGGAACTGAACACAGAGTTTGGAGGCAACATTGTTGGATTCAAATTCTGTTTACTTATGAGGCCCGATTCAGTCTGGATGTGACATCCGATGTGTTTTGGCATGGAGAGAAAGAGCCACTCAAAATAATCCCACATTCGTTCGTGAAAGACCACATTACAGACGAGGTTGGTTGATGCTATTGGCTGGAATCGGCATAGGTGGACATATGGGCCTACATATCATTCAGATTGGCACTTTGACGATCCGAAGTTATACAGACGAGATACTGAGACCTCTTGTCGTATTTTATGTTGCAGAAATTAGTGATTTCTTTTTTTCCATGCATGATAATGCCAGACTTCATACAGTTTGTCTTGTGGAAAACATGCTTGAAGCTAAAACAGTACAGCGTATGGAATGACCAACATGCTGTCTTGACCTAAATTCGATCGAGCATGTTTGGGACATACTCAGACGACGCATTGCTGCGAGACCGAGGCTTCCTTTTACTGTCTGGGACTTGGAGATTGCAATTCTTGAGCAGTGGAACAGTATTCCCCAAAGTCTTATCAATAACCTCATCGTATCCATCGAAAACAGGTGTGCAGCAGTCCGAGCTGTTCGAGGAGACAACACGCCATATTAAAAATCTTGCATCATTTCTATACAATACTTTTTTTTATCATTTACCTGAAAACAAATTGTTGCCCTAAACCATCTTTTCATGTTCTTTTCATCTTTTCAAAGAATAAAAGCTCCCTTATTGTGCATTAATACACATGTGCTATCTATTTTATGCCCATACATCACTGTCTTGCTCTGTTCTCTTCACTTTTTTGCTTGCTCCCCTAATTTTTTTGAGCAGTGTAAAAATAAATAAAATAGTTATAAGAAAAGTGCTAAAAAAATTAAGTTCTTGTGAAGCATTGTATAAATTTGTTATGAACATTAGTATAAATTTGTTATGAAATGTTGTAATATATTTTTAGCATAAAATATTATAATACTTAATGTAATGGTATTTATTTTTATATGTATTATTCATGCATGTTTCACAAACTACGGGTGCTATCCATTTTATGCCCATACATGGCTGTCTTGCACTGTTCTCCACTTTTTTGCTTGCTCCCCTAATTTTTTTGAGCAGTGTAAAAATAAATAAAATAGTTATAAGAGAAGTTCTAAAAAAATTAATTTCTTGTGAAGCATTGTATAAATTTGTTATGAAATGTTGTAATATATTTTTAGCTTAAAATATTATAATCCTTAATGTAATGATATTTATTTTTATATATGTTATTCATGCATGTTTCACGAACTTTGCTAACTTGGTGTAATCATAATTGTGGGTGCCACTGTAACAAAAAAGAACCTAATAAACTAGTGGACACAGTTATATCTTGTATCTCTTTACCAAGAATTTTTTTATAACTAAGATAAATTAATAAATATTTATATACTTTAACAGGGTTCGTACAGTCCTTGAAAGTCCTTAAAAGTGCTTACATTATTCAAAGGAAATATTTGGTGCTTAAAAGTACTTATTTTCATGCAAAATCTAAAAAAATCCTTAAAAGTGCTTAATTTTTCTCTCATATTAATTCTTAATCAAAGGTGAGACTCTTCTGCATTTCTTTTAATTTCTGATTTAAAAAAAATCTTAATCCCGCCTTGCCTCCCCTTCTTCTGAAGTTTCACTTCCCCTTCGTAATATTGAATTCACTTCCCCTTTGTAGTATTGATATACTTCGTATATCCTTTTGTCAAAGGATCGCTAATTTCGTCAAAAACGAACAAAATGCGGTCAATAGATCGTAAAAACGATAATTTTGTTAAAAGTTGGCAAAAAAACCCTGCAAATTTCATCAAAAGGTCGCTAAAAACCATAAATTACATCAAAAGATCGCGAAAAACACGCAAATTTTGTCGAAAGATCGCGAAAAACGTGCAAATTTTGTCGAAAGATTGCGAATTTTGCCAAATGAGCGCTAATTTCGTCAAAAAACAAACAAAACACGATCAAAAGATCGTAAAAGCGCTAATTTTATTATAAGATGGTGAAAAAAATGCCGCAAATTTCATCAAAAGGTCGAAAAATAAAACACACGAATTTCGTCAAAATATCGCGAAAAAAACGTGCATTTTCTCAAAGGGTAGCTGACTTCGTCAAAAAACGAACAAAACAGGGTCAAGAGATTGTGAAAAAATGCAAATTTCGTTAAAAGATCGCAAAAAATATGTGAATTTTGTCAAAAGATTGCCAAAAATATGTGAATTTTGCCAAAAATACGCGAATTTTGTCAAAAGATTGCCAAAAATATGCGAATTTTGTCAAAAGATTCCCAAAAATATGCGAATTTTGTCAAGATTCCCAAAAATATGCGAATTTTGTCAAAAGATTCCCAAAAATATGCGAATTTTGTCAAAAGATTCCCAAAAATATGCGAATTTTGTCAAAAGATTCCCAAAAATATGCGAATTTTGTCAAAAGATTGCCAAAAATATGCGAATTTTGTCAAAAGATTGCCAAAAATATGCGAATTTTGTCAAAAGATTGCCAAAAATATGCGAATTTTGTCAAAAGATTGCCAAAAATACTCGCATTTCGTCAAAAGATTGCCAAAAATATACAAATTTCGTCAAAAGATTGCCAAAAATATACAAATTTCGTCAAAAGATTGCCAAAAATATACAAATTTCGTCAAAAGATTGCCAAAAATATACAAATTTCGTCAAAAGATTGCCAAAAGTATGCGAATTTCATTAAAAGATCATGAAAAATATGCGAATTTTGTCAAAAGATTGCCAAAAATACGCGAATTTTGTCAAAAGATTGTCAAAAATATGCGAATTTTGTCAAAAGATTGCCACAAATACCCACATTTCGTCAAAAGATTGCCAAAAATATTCAAATTTCGTCAAAAGATTGCCAAAAAATACGGAATTTCATCAAAAGATCGCAAAAAACATATGAATTTTGTCATAGCGAAAAAACACCTCGTTAATTTTGTCAAAGGATTACCAATTACTTCTAAAAACGAACAAAATGAGGTCAAAAGATCGTGAAAAAACGCAAATTTCGTTAAAAGATTTCGAAAAAACCCACAAATTTCATCAAAAGGTCACAAAAAACCACAAATTTTGTCAAAAGATGAAAAAAAAAAACCACGCTAATTTCGTCAAAAAATAGCGAACGGCACACTGATTTCACCAAATGATAGCTAAAAATATGCGAATTTTGTCAAAAGATCTCGAAAAATATGCGAATTTTGTCAAAAGATCTCGAAAAATATGCGAATTTTGTCAAAAGATCTCGAAAAACATGCGAATTTTGTCAAAAGATCTCGAAAAATATGCGAATTTTGTCAAAAGATCGCGAAAAATATGCGAATTTTGTCAAAAGATCGCGAAAAATATGCGAATTTTGTCAAAAGATCGCGCAAAATATGCAAATTTTGTCAAAAGATCGCGAAAAATATGCGAATTTTGTGAAAAGATCGCGAAAAATATGCGAATTTTGTCAAAAGATCGCGAAAAATATGCGAATTTTGTCAAAAGATCGCGAAAAATATGCGAATTTTGTCAAAAGATCGCGAAAAATATGCGAATTTTGTCAAAAGATCGCGAAAAATATGCGAAATTTGTCAAAAGATCGCGAAAAATATGCGAATTCGCCAAAAGATCGCAAGAAATACGTAAATTTCATCAAAAGATCGCGAAAATACGCAAATTTCTTTTTTATTAGCATTAGAATTTCAATTTGCTCCAAAAACAGTTTTTATTGCTACAAAATTAATTTTTGCTGCTACAAAAATGGATTTTACTGCTACAAAATCAGATTTTTGCTGCTACAAAAATAGATTTTACTGCTCCAAAATTCTATTTTATCACATTTCATTAAAATTTCAACTGAATTTCACCCTCAAAATTTTTCTTCCTCCGTTTTTCTTTTTTTTTGCTCCCCCACAGTACTCCAAGTTTAAAAACTCTTCGAAACTGTTTAATTAATTTTTTTTTTTTTGCTTTGTCATTTTATTGTCACAATAAATAATCAATCAAGATTTCTCTTCCCACCCGAAATTGGAATTTTCCTTATGCACCCGCCCTTTCCTGCCACACCCACACACTTAAAGAACACAGGGAATTTAAAGTCTTTATAAGTTGAAGGAGCTTTATAAGTTAAAGTTTAAAATCTTAAAAATCATTGCTTTTTTAAAAACTTTTTCTGCTCCATTAGTTAATTTATTGTAAAAATAAATAATCGATCATGCAATTTTACTCCCCACCCCCCTCCACCGAAATTGATGTTTCCCCGCCCTCCCCCCTTCCTTACCAAGCATACAAAATTTAAAGTCTTTTAAACTGTAAGTTAATTATAAGGCTGTTAAACTATCCCCCCACCACCCCTCTATAATAAGAAAATATTATGTTTCTCCTCTTTGTTTATCTTTACAATAAGGAAGTATTGGATTCGGGAAAATTTTCAACTGATTTACACGTGTTAGGGGTCAGATATCCTGAAAAACATGTTTTTACAAAATGAGTCTGTGACACTGTTTGTCTGTATGTGACACAAATTTTGTGGCTAGTGTATCTCAACAACTAATGCAGAAAATTTAATTAAAATTTATATTCAGTTAATCCTCGATATAAATTAGTGTTGATTACTTTTTGATGTAAATCGCCCAACAGGTGGTGCTGCTATGCTGCATTTTTCATAATTTATGCCATAGCTATATCTCAAGAACTAAAGCATGAATTTTCATCAAAGTTCAGATTCAAGTATACCTTGATAATTATAGGTGCTGATTATGGTTTGGTGTTAATCTCCCAACAGATGGTGCTGCTATGCTGCATTTTTCACGATTTCTGCAATAGCTATATCGCAAGAACTAATGCACGGATTTTCATCAAACTCAGATTCAGTTAGATGTTTACATAAGTTGTTGCTGATTAGGTTTTTGGTGTAAATCACCCTACAGGTGGCGCTGCTGTGCTATATTTTGCTAGAGAAACTCTAACTTGGTAAGAGAAGCGTCATGAGAGCAAGTACGCATGCTCTATGGAAGAAAATGTCTGAGGGAAGAAAAAATCATCCAACCTCATTTTCCACGCTTGGTGCATTCTCGCGCTTTGGTTACTTTTATTATTATTATTTTAATGAATTTTATTTCTTGCGAAACGGAACATGGTAAAAAAAAAAAAATAATAATTTTTCTCCTTTTTTAGGACGAATTAAAATATTGCAAAAATTGAGGGTTCTAAGTGAAATTTCTCTATTCATAAACACATTTAATATTGATTTTAAATTGATTATTTAGATTCTGACAATAAATATTTATTTATTGACTTTCTCATTGGATTTTTTATAAAAAGTATGGTTAATCAAATAACCCAACTGATCGAATTGAATAACTGAAATTACACATTTCAGTACTATTTTACAATACATTTTAAAGGAATAAAAAACTATCCATGCCCTTATGCAAATTTTTAATCAATGACATTTTTCTAACATTTCTTCGCTTGCGGGAAGGGGGGGTGGGGGTGGGGGGTTATCGTTAATTTTCTAAACCTTTTGAATTTAACAACCATCTAACTTTTGTGTGTGTGTGAATCTATTTATTTGGGCCGAAAAATACAAAATATAAACGTTAACCCCATTCAGCATTGCATTAACAACAATTATTTTTTACATTTCTATATATAGTATATATTTTAAAAGCACTTAAAAATTTAATATCTCCATTTAATTGTATCCATCCCTATAATTTGTATTAAACAAAAATATATTAAAAGAAGTAGAATCACTAAGTGATCTTACAAAGACAGAATTCTATAATCAGTAACCATTTTTTAATATTCCTCGAACTTCGGGATTTTGATAACGAATTTTTAGCACTTAATAAATTTAGCACCCTTCAACTAAAATAGATATTTTATGAATATTCAAATTTAGAATAGATCTCGTATATATTGTCCAAAATATATAATAAAAAAAAACTATGAACATACGCCATTTAACAATGCATTAAAGGTGGTCTCTTTTTAATTTTATTTATTTATTTATTTTTGCTATTATGCCCTCCCAAAAATGCTAATTTCTTTGGCTCATTCATGAAATCTTTTTTTTTTACACGGAAATGCATGAAATTTTTAGCTATTACTATTCAAGTGCCAAACAATGGCACTACGTTTTCTGTTTTCCTAAAAATTTGACATACCTTCAATTGCAATCAATTAGTCGACTATGACGAACTTTGCATGACTGTAGTGCCTTACAAATTGACAGAATGTGCAATTCTTACTACCATTTTAGGAGAAGATTTTTCTATTTATCCGAAAATGGGAAAAACTATTCAATTTCTTACAACCGGAAAAGAATATTTGCAAATTCATTTGCATTTGCGAATAAAAATAGCCTCGTGAATATGGTAGAAAATAATTAGTTTGAATTTGAGAACAACCTTCAAAATCCTGAGGAAAAAAAATTGTAAAATACTTTGGAAAAAAAATACTTGTATTCTACTTATATTGGTTGTCTCCATCCTTAATTTACTTAAGCCGATTCTCCAAAGAAGAATCCCCCCCCCCCCATTGAACAACGCGAAACTTTCTTAATCATTTTTAAACATAAAAGCACGATTCTTCAGGTACGATTATTAAAGGGATTTTCAATGTAACAGTTTTTTATTTTCTGATAAATGAATTACATCTTGAATTATAAATTATTGCTGTCTCAGAAGGCAACGTTTCCTTTTTCTGCGGTGTTGCGTCTGGAAATTCGGTCCAATGGTTTAATATACCTTGCGCTTAGATAAAATGTATTCATATATTTATGTATTTTAATATTATTTTACATATATTTAAAAAAAAAATTTCTATATTTTCCAGGAAATTTTTAGTGTTAATTTTTAAAACTATGATAATTTAACGGTCATAAATATTTATTTTTTTTTGGGGGGGGGGGGGATTTTGAAGTTAAGGTTTAGAACTTAGCTCATACATATATTTGGAGCAAAATGTAAACATTTACTTCATCCGACATTACATAAAAAACTTTATTTGTTACACTCCTGAAATGCATAGGAAACAAAATGAAAAAAAAAAAAAAGTATAATCCCCCTCTAAAATGTATATTGCTTATCTCCATGCATAATTTATTCTAAGGATGCCTAGAAAATTAATAAATAAATATATTTCAGGAAGTCACACATTGAGGATCTCATTGTGTGTCTTAAAATGCATGAAATTTGCAGGTAGTCATGCATGAAATTTTATATTCCAGTTCTTTAGAATCGAATATCGTTTTCAGTTTTCCCATAAATACAATGATTACATTTTTAATTATAATCGATCGCTCCACAATGACGACTGATAGCAGAGATTTATTTGTCGAATGGAGAGGGCAACATCATTTAATATATTTTAACTCCGTTTTTTTTATCTTTCTTTATTTGGTATTGTACAGTAACAACAAAAAATGATCTAAATTAACACTTCACAAAATTTCCACCTTTAATCTCCTTTGACATGCCTCCTCAATCATATAAAATTAAGTTTTTTAAAATTTCCAACTTAATACATACGGACCCATCCTCCCAAAATTGTTTTGAATTTATATGCGTAGTTGATGTATGAAGCATTATTCTTAATTTAATAAAAATGAATATTGTATTAAATTTTTGTAGTAATTAGATATTTTTATGTTATTGAAATTACGACATAAAAATATTTTAAATTTAATTTTATTCGATGTCGTTGCATTAAAATATGTTTCTTTTTAATTATTAAAATATAGCCCTTGGGTGATATTAAATATTAAAACTTAGTTTCATTAAGAAAAATCGATCTAAAAAATTATAATATTTTATTAACTGGTAATAAATTATTAAAAATAAATATATAAATAAATAAAATTAAATATTAAAACTTAGTGTTATTGACAAGAATCGATTTAAAAAAAATCAGAGTAACTGGCAGCAAACCAATAAAGAAAAAAACAAAATTTTAAAAGTTGAAGTCAAGAGGATCGAACACGCCACCTTCGAATTACTACACATGTACTCTGACCATTACACCATATCATCTCGGGGAATTGTACGAAACGACTCTATTTCTCCCAAGATAAGTTCATAGGAGGATTTCGCTCTTGGCGATTTTTCATTCTTCGCCAACACCTATTTTCATTACTGAAGACAGAAAACAGAAAAAAAGAATACTTTTGATTTGTTTCCACTGAAACAAAACAAGGATATATATATACATTTTAGTCATAGAAATAAAAATAATCCAAATTGTATATATATATATATATATTAAAATATAACCAGAAATAGAAAGAATACTGCTCGTGCTGACAGAATGAAAACGAAACTTAAGGAAGGAAAAAAATATTTTTTCAAGAAAATTGCGAAATTCTTAGACAAAATTCTGTTTATATCCATAATATAAACATTTCTGAGCCTGAAAATTGATGTTAAAAATCTAAACAAGGATGAAAATATTATGAATTACATAAATTTCAAAACTCTCTATTTTCGTCCTGTGTAATATCTATGGTAGCGCTACAGTCGATCGCCCGCAGCGGTTGAAAACAGCTTTGGACCAATCAGAATTTATTGCCATCATGTCATTTCTCTTATCCATTGTAGGTTCTCTAATATTTTGCAGGATTTGCACGGTTTTAACAATAGTTGTATCCCAAGAACTAATGCATGGAATTTCATATCTTTAGAATCCTCATGAGGGGCATAGACCATTTAATTTTGGCACTCTGATAATGAATTTTGTAGTATTAATATGTATGAGATAGAAGAAAGTTTTGGGATTGGCACATCTGACTAGTTTTTTCTTCTGCTGTATGTTATTTTAAAATTTTCTAAATTTCTACTGCCATATGGTGAAATTCCCCCCCCCCCCCCCCTTCCCGTCCATTTGAATATTTAAAACTTTTACAAAAATGAAAGAAACCCTTTATTAAAAAATGCATGTTATAATTTATTAGTTTATTTAATTTGAAGGTCCTTATATTTTTTTGGTTTTGGTCCTTGAAAGTCCTTAAAAGTACTTGATTTTTATTTAAAGAAATGTGTACGAACCCTGTTTAATGAATGTAATTTTACTCCCGTAGTTATTCAAAATATTTTCCTTGAAATCTTTGCTATCTGAGATGTCTGATTTTTCTGTCACCTCACTAAATGAGTACTTACGTTCTTTTTTGACAAAATTCAAATATTCAAAAGAAAGTTTTTCATGAGGAATTCTTGGAATAAGTTTATATTTAGCAGTTGAGCCTTTACATCTTTTGAGAAGTACTATGTACTGTCACTTGACTCTTTTCTGCTGGAATTCCAGAGTTTCTAAAAAGTGACAATAAAAGAAGATGAAAAAAACCTATTTAGTAGCTTGAAAAAAAGTTGTCAAGCACTAAAAGATTTTAACAGCTGCCAGACTTAATTAACAGGCTTTTTTTTAATCTGCAGATCAGGAGCCTCAACGTCAGCTCTGCAAGTCATTGTTTTTAAACACACTTTGGGTAATACTAAACTTCCTGCAAACAGCAATTTAAAGTTTTCAAATTACATAAATATTTATAAGAATAGAAAATACAAAGTTTTTCAGACATTAGAAGCGTTAAATTAAAAACGTTGTTATGTAAGGAATTCTGAAATTTTCATGAGCTATTAATTATGGTATTTTTTTTTTTAGATAATAAAGTAGATTTCTTCATGGGGGCAGAGCCCCCCCTTAACCCTCCGTGGTCTCATTAAATTTATATATGTAACTTTTTATTGATTGTGCTAATGGTTATCGCAAATCTTAGATTTCTTTTTACACTTCTGAGTCTTAGTTTTTAATACCGGTGGCCAGAAAATGATTTACATTGACACAATTAAATTAAAAGTTTAGGTTTTATGAACGAAAATGTAATTTCCTTTAAAAAATAAAATAATTTTCATTCATATTTTCTGAATTGAGGCGGCATTAAGAAGTAACACTCGTCAAAAAATATTTTTTCAGGCAATCTTGTTAATGTTTGTTTTTTAAGAATCAAAATATTTATTTCCCGATACAATGATGTCAATTTCGACAGAGATAATTTTGAGGTGCATAATTTTAACAATTCACTATCTATTTGCTTTTCAAAAGTTTTTTTTTTTTTCTTATTGGAATTTAAGATTAAAAATTAAACATTTCTGTTAGCTGTGTGAAAACGATAAACTGCGAGATATTGGTAAAAAAAAATTTTTAATAAGAATTAGTATCATAACACTAGACCCTTTTATTTCAGCCTCAAAGCATATTCGTTTTAATTTTTGTATATGAGGCCAAATTCACCACCGTTTTGCATTTTCGTTTTATTTCCAATATGAAATAGTATTCATGTCTATTTTTTATTTAATTTTCCTCTTGCACATGAAAATCTTTCAAATAAAAATTAACTGTTGAGGATAAATTATTATTCCGGTATCTGATTTTCTTGGCAACAGTAAAAAGGAAAAAAAAAAAAAAAAAAAATTGTTAAATTTTATAGAAAATTGTCAATTTATTCCTTATGAAAATAATGAACTTTTTAATTTATAAGAAAAATATTTGAACAAAATAAATAGAACTTACCCTGTCTTTATTTCTGGGATAAAATGCATCTATATGTAAAGACACAAAGGCATTAATTCATCCCTTTTGATGTTGATTTGACTTCAAGCAATTACAAACTTTCACATTTATGATATTTTTAGGTTTAGTTCCATTGCTAGGTAACAGTTAAAAGAAAATTAAAACAATGAAATATGTACATTTAAAAGGAAAATATTTTATGTAATTGGAACACATATATAAAATCCCTCCATAAGTTACACACCGAATTTAAAAACTTTGACAAATATATAGACAAAATTTCTAACTAATATGAATAATGTATTATTCTAATTAGGAAATTTCATCATCATAATTTACCATTTAGATCCTTCAATCATATGAGCCTTTTCCTTTGAACAAATAAAAATGGAAAAATCGTCTGAATTACCATGGAAAAGCATTATTCTGCAAAATAAAATATTCAATATTTTCCGAACAAATGAACCAAATATAACAAAAAACTATACAGCTAAATCCGGGCACCTCACCAACATACCCACTTAATTTCAAGTTAATCGGATGCTTTTTGCCGCAGTTATTGCAGACAGACTAACAAACAGACGGAAACCAAAAACTTTTCGAGTCTACACAGTAAAACCTTCACTGACGTTTCGGCAATTAAGCATTGATAAAATTACATTTTTAGGCATTACTTTTTATGAAATTTTGATACCTCAAGCAAACCTTATCTCATTTTTTTTCCCTATTTCCCTGTAAGGGTCTATATATGGGAGTTCAACTGTGTTATAGAGGCTTTAGAAACGTATTGTGTTATATAATTTAGTTAAAAGTAAGCATGTGCTTATTCAACAGAATTTTCATTTAAAATGGATAAATGAACGTTTTTCTAGTTTTTTTTATACCCCATCACTTGTGCAATTTTGATTATAGAAGCCCTGCCTAATAAAAGAATTTCTCATATTGAATGATGATATAATGTGTTAAAAGTAGAAATTATTTACATTCAATAATTTGAAACTTAAATCACAAAAAGGAAAAAATATTATTTTAAAGTTATTCTAAAAAAACCAGTTTATTCGAAGAAAAACCAGTTGGTTTAACCCCTTCGGGACGGGAGCCTTTTACGAAATTTTTAATCTTTAGTCACCGTTTTTTAAAAACAGAAATTTGTGTCTTCTTGAATCGAGAAAATGCACTGATTAAATAAGGCAAATTTTACAGTAAAATTTTACTGGTGGGGAAAAACAAGGATTCTGAGCGCTTCATGCGTCATGTATACGTACCGCTCGTTTCCAAGGGGTTAAGCCATGCTATTCTAGCATATTAACTGCCCTTGCAGTTCTGGCTATCATTTTTGATGCACAGTTTTTATATTGTATTTTAACCGTTTAGCACTGTGCTACACTGTGCTTCCCAGTTTCACCAATTTCCATGAAGGACCATAATTAGTATAGCTGGCCCAAAAATGAAAAGTGTGGACCAGCCTGAAACTGCCAGGCAATCTTCCATCAGTAAAAAATAATGGGTATTTTTGCCTTATTTGTTATAGAAATTGTGCATGAATAAGGCAGATATTTCTATTCAGTTTTCTTTGTTATTAATCAAGTCCAGAGTGTAGAGGCAGGACAGGTATTTTTTTTTTTTTTATATGAAGGCATACCTAATTTTGCGTATCTGCTATTGTATAATCATTATCAGAATTATACTTACCTTCATCATAAGAAATATCCAGATCTGTGAACTCTGACTCAGTTGGTGGACAGTAATCATCTAACCTTGTCTCAGACATTGTTATTCATATGTTATGTTAAACGAAAAAAAAACAGACTCAAATCTGATAAAATTATGCACAACACAACAAAAAAACTCAAATATGCTTTAATTAATGCATAATAATTGCACTCCTTTGAAGCGGAGTGTGTGTTCTATCACAATGAAAATGATGATACTGAAAAATACTTTTGAAAGCATATATATACATCAAGGGCAGTTAAGGGGACTCTTCACTCACTTGAAGACATCCTCTCGGTAATGTTAAACCTATAGGTAGGTTGTTTTTTAATTTCTCCTTTAAATTTGAATATTTTTAAACGATCTTTTTTGCATAGGGTAATTGAGATCAATCTCTAATATGGCTATTTTTCACTTTTTTGATTTCGATTGCAGATTTTTTAAAATAAAGGTACTTTCACTTTTGGAACCGGTTTCGGAAGTGAAAGTACCTTTATTAAAAAAAAAAATCTGCAACCAAAATCGAAAAAGTAAAAAAATGGCCCTATTAGAGATTGGTTCAGGTATTCTATGCAAAAAAATCATTTAAAAATATTCAAATTTAAACGAGAAATTCGAAAACAACCTGCCCATAGGTTTAACATTAGTGAGCGGGTGTTTTCAAGTGAGTGAAGAGTCCCCTTAATGCATCGACAGCATTTGACATATATTTGCATCCAGGACTGTTAAGGGGTTAATAGATTGCTTTAAATACTGTATCTCCTAAGCATTTCAGAAAAATCCTTCCTTTCTCAACACTGCTTTTTTTTTTTCCTTATTAACAGATCATGGGTGCAAGTTTTCCGGCCACAGGCCAGAATTCCGGCTTTTGAAAATTTCCGAGGACGGAAGCGGGCCAGAAAAATCTGAGGACGAAAAAAAAAATCCGTTTTTAGATTTCTCAAGATTCGAGCAAAATGTTTAAAAATTGGTTTTAAAATAACTTCACTTTTTGACCATCCCGTTTAAAATTTTGGCTAGAATTTGAAAATCGCACAGCTTATATTTTTTTCAGACAATCTTCCTTTTCCGCGGAAACAACGCGATTTCTGTCTAAGGATCGCGGAAAAAACGCTTTCTGTCAAAGGATCGCGAAAAGATCTCCGTCAAATGATCGTGAAAATGACACGATCTCCGTCAAAAAAATCGCGAAAAAGACGCGATCTCTATCCAAGGATCGTGAAAAAGACACGATCTCCGTCCAAGGATCGCGAAAAAGACACGATTTTCGTCAAAGGATCGCGAAAAAAATTACAGGATTTAAAAAAAAAAACTATTTTGGCCGAAGGATTGCGGAAAAATCATGATTTTCGTCGAATGATCGCGGAAAAGACGTATTTCTGTCAAAGGATCGCGAAAAAGATGCAATTTCTTTTAAATTATTGCAGAAAAACGCGATTTTTGTCAAAGGATCATGGAAAAAACGCGTGTTCTATCAAAGGATCGCGCAAAATATGCGATTTCCGTCAAAATATTGCGGGTAAAACGCTTTCTGTCAAATGATCGTGAAATATACTCTATTTTCGTTACAGGATCCAAAAAAAAAAAACTATTTTCACCGAAGAATTGCGAAAAAATGTGATTTTCGTCAAATTATCGCGGAAAAAATGTTATTTCCGTCAACAGATTGCAGAAAAAACGTGATTTTTGTCAAATGATCGCAGAAAAAACGCTATTTCTGTCAAAAGATCGCTGAAAAGACGCGATTTCCGTCAAAAGATCACGGAAAAGACGCGGTTTCTGTCAGAGGATCTCGAAAATAACGCAATCTCTGCCAAAGAATCGCGAAATAGATGCGGTTTTCGTTGAAGGATCGCAAAAAAACACGATTTTCTTCAAAGGATTGTGGGAATAATGCAAATTTCATCCAAAAATCCCGAAAACCCACAAAATTTGTCAAAATATCGCAAAAAACCCGAAATTACGTCAAAAGATCACGAAAAAACCGCAAATTACGTCAAAAGATCGCAAATATACCCACAAATTACGTCAAAAGATCGCGAAAAAAACCTCTAATTGCGTCAAAAAATCACAAAATAACAGCAAACTTCGTCAAAAGATCACAATAAACCGCAAACTTCGTCAAAAGATCGCGAAAAACCCCGCAACTTTTGTCAAAAGATCTCGAAAAAACGCAAATTTCATCAAAAGATCTCGAAAAAACGCAAATTTCGTCAAAAGATCGCGAAAAAACGCAAATTTCGTCAAAAGATTGCGAAAAAGCGTGAACTTCGTCAAAAGATCCCAGAAATAATGCATAGTTAGCGCCAGTAGTGGATTTCCCCCCTCCCCCCTCTGCTGTAACTTTTCAGAAAATTTGCTGTGAATTTTAGAAAAAATTTTTTTTACTCAGAATCACCCCTGCAATTTGCGTTTATTTTTTAAAATTCGTTTCAACATAATTGAATTTTACTGCATATAATATTAACTCGTTGGGTTTTGTCCAGGTGGTGCGTCGGCACGTGCGTATGTGCTCCTTCAGAGGGGGAGGGGAGGATTCAAAATATTTTCAGGCTTGGTCAAATTTCAAACTTGCACCCATGTAACAGATTGAAATTCAACCTACTGCTAATGGAAATAGTTAATTTCTCTCATTGTCTGTATATATAACTGCCAATTCTACAGATTTTGATGGGATTTTGGTACTTTTCGGTTAGCCGGGCACCAGTGTTATATATACATATATATGTATATATACATATATATTTACATACATATATGTATATATATGTATATTTACATATATGTATGTATATAAATATGTACATATAACACTGGCGCCCGGCTAACCGAAAAGTACCGGGATTTTTTAATTTTTCTGTAGTTTTTCACAAATAGAATTGTGATTATGTACTTTATCCACTCATAAATTATATGTCTATTTTAGTATTATAAATCAGTGACTTAATGTGACCGATTTTAAAAGTTAACTAAAAATTTTAGCTTGCCAAAAGTCAAAAAATTTCGGAAAAGGTTTCTTTTGTTAAATTCATATTTTTGTCAGTTACAATATAAGTGGGAAGTGCTCTATACATAGAGGCCAATTTGTATGGTTTTTGTCACCATTAAAGTAGAAAATTTTGTCTAATTCTGGAAATTTAATGAATTTTATTGGCAATAATCTATTTTAAAAGATTTGATTTATACAACAGTTTTTATTTTTTTTCCTCTTAAAAACATTGGCTTGTACATAATTTTTTTTTTTTTTTTTAGTCTTTTCCTCTTTAAATAAAGTAATTAACTTATGAAGATATATATATAGTATAATTTTGCAGTAAAAGATAGTTCTTCAATATTCACATTAAGGTTAAGTTTTTTCCAAAGTGGGGAAAAAAACAGACCAGAAGAAATGTTTTTCCACTAGTAAAAAAAAAACAGGAATTTCTTTAAGAATTTATTGCAAATGTTACAACTTAAAATTGTGTTGAAAAATCTTGTAAAAAAGGTTTTTTCACAGATAGCTTTATTTACATTTTAACAATTTAAGTATGTATACTAATTTAATAATTACATCTGTCTTCTATCATAGTCATACACTTTATTAAAACTTCCCTTTATAAAGCTAGAAAATCCATTTACATTGTATCTAATTTGAATTTTGCAGATATTTCTTTCTCCTCGATATATTAATCAAACTTAGACCTTCGGAATGTATAGTTTCCTCTCCTGTTTGTGGTTTTCAGTCTTGTCTGCAATCATATCGTCTATTATTTCTTGTTGTTCATCTGTTCATTATCTTCTGTAAAAGATTCAGCAACAGTCTTTTTCCCAGGCTTAACAAAGGTTGCTCATTTTCATCATTTGACTGTTCTGATACCAATAGGTCATGATTTCTGTAGAGTCATTGGTTTAACTTCTTTCTGTGCTTCGGCAATCCAATATTCAACATCTTTCAGTGTATTCTCTTTTAGACATTGTATAAACTTTTGATTACAATATTACAGAAGTTGAAATCTCCAAAACATAGGATTAAGAAACTGCCGTTGTCAATGAAATGCAAGGTGAAAATAAAAGAAAGTTGGTGAGTTTTGAGTTTCTGGTCAAAATAGGAAAAACTTTTTCTTGTAATTTGTTTAATGTGGTAGGCTCAGATATTTTGCACTCTACTGTACCTCTTTCCTATTTAGGGCCCAATAGCAGAAAATTCTTCAAGTGTCTGCGACAGATCTTTGTGGGACTGAAATTTGTCACTTTGATAAAATGTTTTAATTAATCATTTACTTTTAATGTTTTTAAGCATTTTACTCATTTTTATTAATAATAATCTTAAGTTTTAGTAATAAATAATAAGGAACTAAACATAATATAAAGTTAAAAAAAGATCCAAGGGAAAAAAAAATCTGCAAAAGGGAAAAGAAAATCTGCGACACACGTCACCCGTCAGAAACTTTCTGCTACCAGGATTTAGGGATGAAACTTATAAATAATTTTTAAATTAAAAAAAAAGCAATGTTTTACATCCATTTTATTTAGAGAATTAATATGCATAATTACAATTTAAAAAAATATATTAATTATTAATTATTATTTTTTAATTATTATTTCCATTGACTGGCAAAAGTTGAAAATTCAATAAAAAAATCAACGTGAGCAAAAATTTTAAGATACCACTTTTACATTGTAAAAATTAAATACAAATAAACTATGAAATTAAGCATTAAAACAGTAGACAAATTAATATCCTTACCTTTAATTCCCAACAAAAAATTCTATACATAAATTAACAATGCCTTTGAGATTTTGATTTGAAATACCATTTGTCATTTTTTGTGTGATATATCTGACAACTGCACATTTTGCTACATTCCACTTAATGAAACATCATTAATTTTTTTCTTTTTTTTCATTTTCTGCTGGAGTATTTTTAAGGTTTTCTAATCTAAGCAGTACTCTCTCAACATACACTTTAGTATGGCTTAGCAAAAACTCTGATTTCTGAAAAAATAGGGAGAGTTGTTGTGCCAGCATGGTGTATTTTCTTCCACTGCAAATAATCGCACTATTAAAAATAAATATTTTCGCACATGGAATTATTTTGGTTAAAGGGGATAAAATAATAAGTACGCTAAAATGTTAGTCGCCAAGAGGAATTCTTCAGTCGCCCAGGTGACCTGGTGCCCGGGGTTTGATGGGCCGTGCTTATTTCCCTTATAATACAGGATCATATAACAAAAGTTTCAGCTAGTCACGAGGATAAAATGAGGTACTGGATAATAAAGTTAAACTACTTGATATAATTGTTTTATTACAAGTTTTTTTATGGAATATATTTTGTATCTGTGTCAGTTTTTCAATATTTTTTTTTTTTTTTCAGTTTCTTCGTGATCTCTTTCTATTGTGTGGTTCTGGAAGAAATTCAACTTTGATTTACAAATAACTTCTTAATGACAACTACACTAACATTGCTACCAATGACCCACAGCATTAACAATACTGTATGTATAGATTATTTACATTTGTATGTTTGGATTATTTACATTTGTATGTACAGTTTTCTGTGACAAATGTCTGCATCTAATTTTGTATGCTTGCTACACCTATGTTTGTTCACTATTTTCCCCCGAAGTTTGTATCCATCTTTGTTATCAACATATAGCTTTATAAAATTGTCCCGGATCCTCTGCATGCAGGGTTCGTTGATATATATCTTTATAGTAGAACCTCTTATCTGAAACTCTCGGTTAACCGAAATCCATTTTTAAAGCCTTTTTTTCACTATTACATTCCTTGTGTGCAAAATCCATTTTGAAGGCCTTTTTTAACTATCATATTACTTCCATGCAAGCAGTTATTTCTGAACTGCGAGTGCATGTTAATATTTTCAGTCCCCTTTCTTGGCGCTCCTTTGAAATTAACTTGAGCTCCTGTAAGCTGCGGAGTGGAACAAAGAGCACAAACAAATTAGCAATTCTGAAGCTATTGAATGTTTTGTAAAAGGTTTGGAATGGCTATAGGACTGTGATACTGGTGAACCCAGTAGCAGAAACAGTACAGCACGACAGCGGGCGCTGCAGATTATCTTAAACCTTGCAGATTAATCCACCAACTTAAAAAGGAATGCTGGTCTTAAAAAAAATAGTTGAAATTTGCTTTAAGTCTCTAGATTTGTGGTATTTATTATATCCTTATAATTATATTTTCTTTATAAATGAAAATTTTGGCTTGCTTTAAGTGTTTCTGTTATTTCTTATGATAGAAGGCTTATTGGGTCGCAGATAAATTTTTGTTTGCTGCAGACTGATGCAGAAAATTCTGCTTCTGGGCTGGTGAACTAATAATATTAAAAATACTCTGTGATAGAGCTTCAAAGCAAAGGTAATCGAAACTTTGACAAACAAAACATTTTTTCAAACCCTTGTGATGTATGTAAAAGGTACTTAATTTCAAAATTAAAATTCAAGTAATTTATTCTTGTTTCGATTTTGCTATTGCCTTATTTTTATTAAGCACTTGTTACCATAATAAGAAATTTTGCATATATTTCTCCTTAGTTTTAAAATTGTAGCATTCTTGATGATCCAAAAATTTCGATTTCTGAAAGAGGGTCGGTCCCAATTATTTTGGATAATAAAGGTTCTACTGTATATCCGATATTTATTTTCAAAATATCAAGATATTTGATATTTTCACTTATTTGGTATTTATTTTCAGAGTGGTATTTTCTATATTTTCCTATCTTTCATATTTATTTTCCAAAATCTCACTGTGCAAGATATTTTTGATATTTTTAGCCAAAACAAGTGTAAATGAAATTTTCAAGTAATTATTGCCAGTTCTGTAAATTATATACTCCAAATCTGATCATACAGAACTGTTTTTTCTGGCAGTGACTTTTACAGCCAAAGAAATCAAATACCTTTTCCAAGCTCTGTTTGAAGCTTTTATTTTTAAATATAGAACTAACAATTATAATTCTGAACAATCATTGAAAGTTTGTGTCTAATTTAGATAATCAGTTATTTATAGCTTCATATCATTTGAAAAGAATTTTTTCTGGTTTTAGTTAAGCTTAACCTTTTTGCGACGGAATGATGCTTAACGGACTGCCGTTCCATGACGGGTGTGTCTTATATGCATCAGCTGTAAATGTTACTAGTAGCCGGGTGATGCACTGCTGAATCGCTGTTTATATCGATCTACTGGATGGGTGTATCATGTTTGTATTTTCAATTATACACATTAAATTTGTATTTTTTTTTTAATCAAAAGGTGGAGCTTCATGTCCACTACAGTTAACTTATTTGAACCTTTATGTTATTGGCCTTGTGTCTGTAGAATGCTTTCCGATTCTTATAGTTTGTTTCGATGCAAGAAGAGTAGATGTGACGTAAACAAAACTCAGCTGACGGTCATCTGTGTCAACACGTGATGCAATTGTCGGAAGGTTTCAGATGCTTCAAAATATGCTTTTTCTTTCTTTGGGGCAGATAAGGGTTGCTGAAATTGCTTTAGAAATTCCAGTTTTTATCTCCCAGTTCTTCATGTTTTCATATCTTTGGGTGCAGGAAAAGACTATCATAAACCTACAAGACAACCACTAAAATTGGGTTTGCAGGTGTTTTCCACCAAGATATGACTTGGCAGACCAATTGCATTTTAACTTGCTAACTGAATTCTGTCTAATCTTGAAATTTCAGCCTTTAACTCAATGAGGTGATTGTGTTGCTGCGTCAGGACCTGAAATCTATGTAATTTATTGTCAGTCAGTAGATAGTGGCCACTTTAGCTTTACACAATCTTTTTTTTTTTTAAACATAAATTAAATTGCTAATTTTTTTTTATAACAATCTGAACATATCATAGTAATACAGATATACATTACTTTGAAAAATGCATTTAATAGTACTTTCAATATTTTTAGCTATTTTTCCAAGCATGACAATTTACAAATTAATTAGAATTTTGGTATATAATTTTATTACAATTTAAATATAGTGTAACTAAATAAAAATAATTTATATAACATAAATTAATTATTTAATCAGCTTTTAGCTTGATTTAATATATAAAATAACACTTATGGTTGCTAAAAAAATTGTGTAAAAGGTTTTTGGCTGTTTCTGAGACTTTTTGACGTCAAAAACCCAACCCTGCTTTAACACCTCTATAAAGGTATCTGGAGCTAAGGTATCTATGCTCTACAGACTTGATTTCCACGTCTAGAAATCTTTTACAGGTCAAACTAATCGCAATGCAGAGTCATTTCATTCTGAAAATGGTATTCCAATACCTGCTAAGTACTTGCTATTTTATTATATTCATTCTTAGTTAATATTATGAATTGTTGATTTCTTTTTTTCCTTGTGTACCTTTTTTTGTGTTGCTAGTACGTGTTCTTTTACAGCTCAAGATGAATTCAACACACAGACAAATTACATACTTACAACAGATGTCTTACTTAGAACCCTGCCAGTAAAAGATTTTCCTTTGTCATTTACAGATAATTGAATGGTATTTTTATTGTTGGTATCCATCTGGTAGATTTACACACAGATGGAAGCATTAGCAATGGGATTCCATTCAGTTTAAAATGCCTCTAGACAAATATGCTTAATAAAACCTAACACCTTCTAATTTAAGAGTTGTGGTAGTGAAAGCTGTGGCACTTTCTCTATTAATCTTTCTCACATTTTCTCTTATTTGTAGGATTGATGCCTTCTGGTTTAAGAGTTGTGGTAGTGAGAGCTGTGGCACTTTCTCTGTTACTCTTTCTCACATTTTCTCTTATTTGTAGGATTAACGCCTTCTGGTTTAAGAGTTGTGGTAGTGAGAGCTGTGGCACTTTCTCTGTTACTCTTTCTCACATTTTCTCTTATTTGTAGGATTAACGCCTTCCGATTTAAGAGTTGTGGTAGTGAGAGCTGTGGCACTTTCTCTGTTACTCTTTCTCACATTTTCTCTCATTTGTATGATTAATGCTTTCCGATTTAAGAGTTGTGGTAGTGAGAGCTGTGGCACTTTCTCTGTTACTCTTTCTCACATTTTCTCTCATTTGTATGATTAATGCTTTCCGATTTAAGAGTTGTGGTAGTGAGAGGTGTGGCACTTTCTCTGTTACTCTTTCTTACATTTTCTCTCATTTGTATGATTAACGCCTTCTTATTTAAGAGTTGTGGTAGTGAGAGCTGTGGCACTTTCTCTGTTACTCTTTCTCACATTTTCTCTCATTTGTATGATTAATGCTTTCCGATTTAAGAGTTGTGGTAGTGAGAGCTGTGGCACTTTCTCTGTTACTCTTTCTCACATTTTCTCTCATTTGTATGATTAATGCTTTCCGATTTAAGAGTTGTGGTAGTGAGAGGTGTGGCACTTTCTCTGTTACTCTTTCTTACATTTTCTCTCATTTGTATGATTAACGCCTTCTTATTTAAGAGTTGTGGTAGTGAGAGCTGTGGCACTTTCTCTGTTACTCTTTCTCACATTTTCTCTTATTTGTAGGATTAACGCCTTCTTATTTAAGAGTTGTGGTAGTGAGAGGTGTGGCACTTTCTCTGTTACTCTTTCTTACATTTTCTCTCATTTGTATGATTAACGCCTTCTTATTTAAGAGTTGTGGTAGTGAGAGCTGTGGCACTTTCTCTGTTACTCTTTCTCACATTTTCTCTCATTTGTATGATTAATGCTTTCCGATTTAAGAGTTGTGGTAGTGAGAGCTGTGGCACTTTCGCTGTTACTCTTTCTCACATTTTCTCTCATTTGTATGATTAATGCTTTCCGATTTAAGAGTTGTGGTAGTGAGAGCTGTGGCACTTTCTCTGTTACTCTTTCTCACATTTTCTCTTATTTGTAGGATTAACGCCTTCTTATTTAAGAGTTGTGGTAGTGAAAGCTGTGGCACTTTCTCTGTTACTCTTTCTCACATTTTCTCTTATTTGTAGGATTAACGCCTTCTTATTTAAGAGTTGTGGTAGTGAGAGCTGTGGCACTTTCTCTGTTACTCTTTCTTACATTTTCTTTCATTTGTAGGATTAACGCCTTCTTATTTAAGAGTTGTGGTAGTGAAAGCTGTGGCACTTTCTCTGTTACTCTTTCTCACATTTTCTCTTATTTGTAGGATTAACGCCTTCTTATTTAAGAGTTGTGGTAGTGAGAGGTGTGGCACTTTCTCTGTTACTCTTTCTTACATTTTCTCTCATTTGTATGATTAATGCTTTCCGATTTAAGAGTTGTGGTAGTGAGAGCTGTGGCACTTTCTCTGTTACTCTTTCTGACATTTTCTCTTATTTGTAGGATTAACGCCTTCCGATTTAAGAGTTGTGGTAGTGAGAGCTGTGGCACTTTCTCTGTTACTCTTTCTCACATTTTCTCTTATTTGTAGGATTAACGCCTTCTGATTTAAGAGTTGTGGTAGTGAGAGCTGTGGCACTTTCTCTGTTACTCTTTCTCACATTTTCTCTCATTTGTATGATTAATGCCTTCTGATTTAAGAGTTGTGGTAGTGAGAGCTGTGGCACTTTCTCTGTTACTCTTTCTCACATTTTCTCTTATTTGTAGGATTAACGCCTTCTTATTTAAGAGTTGTGGTAGTGAGAGCTGTGGCACTTTCTCTGTTACTCTTTCTTATATTTTTTTCTTTTTTGTAGGATTAACGCCTTCTGGTTTAAGAGTTGTGGTAGTGAGAGCTGTGGCACTTTTTCTATTACTCTTTCTTACATTTTTTCTCATTTGTAGGATAGAAATCATATGGAAAATGAAGTTTTGCCAATAAAATTAAATCCCTACCATCATTCTGGTTCCACAAAGAAATGACAATTTTAACAAGAGTTATATGCTCAAGCTTCCTTTTACCATCATTCTGGTTCCACAAAGAAATGTCGATTTTAACAAGAGCCATATGCTCAAGCTTCCTTTTACCATCATTCTGGTTCCACAATGAAATGTCAATTTTAACAAGAGCCATATGCTCAAGCTTCCTTTTACCATCATTCTGGTTCCACAAAGAAATGTCGATTTTAACAAGAGCCATATGCTCAAGCTTCCTTTTACCATCATTCTGGTTCCACAAAGAAATGTCGATTTTAACAAGAGCCATATGCTCAAGCTTCCTTTTACCATCATTCTGGTTCCACAAAGGAATGACAATTTTAACAAGAGCCATATGCTCAAGCTTCCTTTTACCATCATTCTGGTTCCACAAAGAAATGTCGATTTTAACAAGAGCCATATGCTCAAGCTTCCTTTTACCATCATTCTGGTTCCACAAAGGAATGACAATTTTAACAAGAGCCATATGCTCAAGCTTCCTTTTACCATCATTCTGGTTCCACAAAGAAATGTCGATTTTAACAAGAGCCATATGCTCAAGCTTCCTTTTACCATCATTCTGGTTCCACAAAGGAATGACAATTTTAACAAGAGCCATATGCTCAAGCTTCCTTTTACCATCATTCTGGTTCCACAAAGGAATGACAATTTTAACAAGAGCCATATGCTCAAGCTTCCTTTTACCATCATTCTGGTTCCACAAAGGAATGACAATTTTAACAAGAGCCATATGCTCAAGCTTCCTTTTACCATCATTCTGGTTCCACAAAGGAATGACAATTTTAACAAGAGCCATATGCTCAAGCTTCCTTTTACCATCATTCTGGTTCCACAAAGGAATGACAATTTTAACAAGAGCCATATGCTCAAGCTTCCTTTTACCATCATTCTAGTTCCACAAAGGAATGACAATTTTAACAAGAGCCATATGCTCAAGCTTCCTTTTTCTTCCACATTGAAAGGATTCTGTTTGGTGGGATATGATATGTGATGAATTGGAATAATTTCCTAACAAAATATTTAAGTACATTACAATTAAAACGATTACAACAATTTTTTCTGAATGCAGTTTCACATGCTTAAGGAGTAAATGTTGCTCTTGGTTCAGCAAGAAATTTTTTCCTGCATATCTCACAAACAAAAGGTTTTTCTTTCATTTGTGTGCATCTTATGTTTCAGTGATTTTTTTCGAGGCGTTACTTCACAAATGAAAGGCTTTTTCTTCAGTGAAAAGTAAACATTCTTCGTCTATACAGTTTCAAGTATTTAAGTATTTCAAAAAGAGTTAATGTTGTTCTTGGTTCAGCAAGTAATGTTTTGCTGCATATCTCACAAACAAAAGGTTTTTCTCTTACATGTATGCATCTTATGTTTCAGAAACAACCATATTTATTGTACTTCACAAATGAAAGGCTTTTTTGAGAGTATAAAGAAAACATTTCTTGTCAAAATAGTTTAAACTATTTAAATGCTTGAAAAGGAGTTAATGTTGCTCTTTGTTCTGCATGTAATATTTTGCTGCATATCTCGCACACAAAAGGTTTCTCATTAATAAGAATTGGCATACTTTTGAAGCATCATTGGTGCAAGGCCAACTTCACAAATGAAAGGCTTTTCCTGAAGCCTCGAAGGCGAATGTAAATGTTATCGGGATTCTGGAAGAAATTCTTTGGAGACTACCTCACAAATGAAAGGTTTCTCCTTCGTATGAATGCAACTTTCCCTCAGACTGTATGGCAGAATATATTTATTCTGAATATCTTGCCAAATGAAACTTTTTTCTTTGCTATGAATGAGAAGTAAGCCGGACAGTTCAATGTGTTGTGCTACTGCTCTACAGTTCCGAGGTTCACCTCAGGATTTGGACTTGGTTCACTCAACATTTAATCCCTTTAAGGGATGAATGTTGTCATGTTAAAATGAGTATCACAGTTGCTTGGGAACTAAACACTAGGGTGTCTGCATTAGGCTGACTCGGCCATCTGCTATATAGAATTTGGCCCGTCCCATGGTCAAGAGATGTCTGAAACTGCCAGCCATGATTTTTAATGGATTATGGAATTTAGTTTTATCAATAAGTTGTTGTTCATTTAATTTTCCACTTCCCATATCAGAGACAGAATTAAGTTATTTATCAGATTTGTCAGATTTTTATTTTATAAAATGAGAAATTTCAACACTGACTTAAAAAAAAAATTAGTCATAAAAAGTGAGACATTAAATTATTTCAAAATGCTTATTTGTATGATATTCAGTGTGAATTACCTTGTAAGATAAAAACAAACTAAGAACTAATTTAGACATCAAAATAATGATATTAAACTAATGTAAGTAATAATAATAAAAAAATCTATTTGTATTTTGTTATTAATTTTACTTGGAGAGCTTCTTTCTGTTTTATAGTGTACTGGTGAATATTAATGTTGAAATAAACTAATTCAAAGTTTATCACTGAAAGCAAAGATCTGTTCTTTGTATTAGGCCATTTTAAACTTAATTTTAAAACATCCTAATAGTAATTTATGTTGTTCTAGTATATTTTCTAGGAATGATTGGAGATACTGATTTAATTTCTGTGCCACTAAATCTTTTGAATTTCTAACTATTAATAGATAGTTTCAACAAATTGATTTTCTCATGTAACATTTTATTCATTGGGTTCTTGAAGAAAAAGAAGTTGTGTTACAGGGAGGAACAATGTTTTATAGAAAATTACGAAATTAGCTATCCTGCATCAGACATTTAAATGTAACGAAATATTTGGGACATCCTTACAAAAAAAACGAAATGCTTGGAAATCTTGTTTTTTATACAATTTTTTTTTTTAAATCCTCTATGGTGATACTGTACTATTAAAGGAAATTTAATATAATATTTATTTAATCTGTCTAATAATAAAACTTTTTATACAAAATATTTTGCTCAATCACATTTAGAAAGTTCATCAAAACAGTCAAAGCTAATTATTTTATAAACTGACAATTTTCTCAACTATATTTACATAACTGTAGCTTTTCTCTTGTTAAAAAATGTATGATATGCAAAATTTTCAACTACAAAAACCTTTTCATTTGCAAATAGAGAATCCCTGCATATTTATTTGCATTGATTTTAAAAAGAATTAATATTTCCTTAATGGTATTTATTGTTAATTAATCTAATTGTTCTTGTAAATATTTTGCAAGAAGAGCTATAACTACAGTTTTATTAAATCAGTTTTAATAAACCTTATCAAAATTTCATATTGTGATTTTGTATTTTCAGACATAAAGGAAGATATTTATTAAAATGGAGCAATTTGGTGATCCATAATTCGGTTCAAGAATAAGGCTGTTTGTCAGTCACAAAAAAGGTAAAATGAGTTAGAATAAAGACTAAGGTGAAACTTTTCAGTAACTGGCACCTTAAGGAGACTCTTCACTCGCTTCAAAACACCCGCTCACTAATGCTAAACCTATAGGTAGGTTGTTTTCAAATTACTCGTTTAAATTGGAATACTTTTTAAGATTTTTTTTTTTTTTTTTTTTTGCATTAGCTTTTTGTTCTTTCATTTCCTAAATCGGTTCTGAAAGTGAAAGTACCTTTATTTTAAAAAAAATCTGCCTGCAAATTCGAAAAAGTTCAAAATAGCCTTATCAGAGATAGACCAAAGCTATCCCATGCAAAAAAAAATCATTACAAATATTCAAATTTAAACAAGAAATTCAAGAACAACCTGACCATGGATTTAGTATTATCGAGCGGTTGTTTTCAAGTGAGTGAAGAATCTCCTTAAGGATTCTTTCTTGTTCAGATCACTATTAGAATGTTTTAAATCTACTTTTTACTTATCTTTGTTTTTAAGGGTATAATAGAGATGCATTGAAAAAAATATTGCTGACATAATTTTGAAACTTTATACATTTTATTACTAAAAATTAATTTTCTGTCATGGATTGGTCAATAGCTCCAGTACCATTCCATTTTTGAAAAACCAATACTGAAAAATAAGTTATAACAGTTAAGACAAATAAGTTACCAACCACTAGATAGCATTACTTTGAGAATTTTACAAGAAAATGCTTATTTTAGTTAGATTTTTACTGAAATGGCAGTTACTGGGTAGGTGTCAATAACTGGTGGTTTCATCCTGTACTGATTTTCATTGCAAATCTAAAATTATATAAGGTACAAATAATTATAAACCATGTGTAAATAATAGGTTTTTTTTTGTGTGTGTGTGTGTGTGTTAGTCGTTTTCACTTATGATTTAACACATTTATATCAATGGTTTTAACTTATGATTTAACACATTTATATCATAAAATTAGTTTAAGAAAATAAACTAGTACAACATAGCTGCTAAAGTTTTGTGCTTTTTTCATATCACTATTTTTTAACAGAGAAACTTGTCTTATTTAACCCTTAACAGTTTATTACTAATCGGAAATACTGGTCTTTAATTGAAAAAATTATTTTATCTGATAAAATTCTATAATATTAAACACACAAGAATTTTAGGAACTATATTGAGAAATAAATTTTACTTGCTCACTGCAGAACAAAATAGGGTATTTCGCAAGCTTCCAAACAAAACAAAAAGAACAAGTAGCAACAATTTAAAAAATAAATCTATCTTTATTCTTAAACAGCACAGGTGTTTGCCATCTACATGTTGAAAATCGATTTAATAATATTTTCAGAATGTGTTTTATTGGCAACATTAGGCATTATAGCTTCAATATTATTCTAATTTATTTTAGAAGCCTAAATTGGGTATGTTGCCAAAAAGCAACATCAGGCATTTAAGGGTTAACCATCGAAAACATAAGATTAAACAAAGCAAATTTTTCTGATCAAAAATAGTGGTAGTGAAAAAGAATAAAAGTTGGCAGCTATGGTACTAGCTACTATAGCATTTTAAACAAAAGAAAAAATGATGCTTATCACTTTCTAAACTCTTTTTGAAATTACAAGAAAACTTATACTGCTTATATTTGTTAGAGCAATGAATACAGTATAACTTCAAAAATCCGGCATTTTCGGGACAGAGACTATGCCAGATTTTTGAGGGAATATTAAAAGTAGTAACTAGGAATATCAAAAGTAGTACTATATTCTTAATGGTGCTTTTAGCCCGAATTTAATTCATTACAAGTTATAACTATGTAAGAAAAAGAAAATTAAATTAAAAAAAAAAAACCTTACTTTAATATTTTCTATGTTACAGAAAAAAAAAATCTAATACAGAGTGAAATTATTTTTTCTCTTGTAATTTCGGAAACATCGATGTCAAGTTTTTTGGTATTTTATACAAATGAAAAATCTGTTTCGGAAGTACAGTCTTATTTCTCTAAAGCATATATTAATTTTAAAGTTTAAATTTATGCATTTTTCTAGTGACACCTTTTCTTCAGCCGGTTGTTCATTCTCGTCTTCTGAGTTGGTACTAGCACTATCAGTGGTTCTATTTAACACAGCGTCAGCGATCTCGCTGTCTGTTAAATAGTTTGTTCTTAAAATGTTTTCTTCGATGCTTAGCCAATTACCTGTATCGCTTTTCTCGACACTTAATCATTTTAAGATTTTGCGTGTTCAATCAGCTCATAAATTGCAGTCTTTTCACGGGAAATGTGAAAGTCTGAAATCCTTCCTCATCATTGATGCCGCCGTTCCAAAAATTCGTATATGCCATATATTATTGCAGGGTTGCCACGCCACCAGGAATTTTAAATTCCCCTTCAAAAACAGGGAATTTTGAAAATTTCCTAAAAAATCTGGAAAACACAGGGAATTTTTGTTTCTAGTATTTTCAAACAGAAATTATTTTTTCGTGGCTTTAAAAAAAAAATTCACTCCGCAGGAGAAAAAAAAAATGGAAAAGCGGCGCGAAATTCATTTTCACCGAAACTTCATAAAAACACGTTTCTACAATTACTGGGATGTGTATTTTCTCTGTTATTCTAAAAAAAAAAAAAAAAAAGTAAGTAATGCTGTAACTACTGTAAATGAATATTTTATGAATGGAGGTCTTTTTTGATTTATATCAAGAAAGTTATAGCTCATAAAAATATAAAAGTTTTTTTAAAGTTAAAATATAAAAGTCTAGTTTTATAGGGAAATGTTTGATAAACATGTTAAAGCAGACATTTTAAAAATTGAATTATTTCAAGAACTATTTCATGTTAAAATAGATTAAAGTAGTTCCCGGTAGCAGAAAGTTCTTGACGGGTGACGTGAGTCGCAGATTTTCTTTTCCCTTTTGCAGATTTTTTTTTCCATTGGATCTTTTTCCAACTTTATATTATGTTTAGTTCTTTATTATTTATTACTAAAACTTAAGATTATTATTAATAAAAATGAGTAAAATGCTTAAAAACATTAAAAGTAAATGATTAATTAATTAAAGGTTCATTTATAGCATTTTACCTGCAGATTATTTTCAGTCCCTGAAAGCTCTGTCGCAGACACTTGGAGAATTTTCTGCTATTGGGAAGTAGTTCAGCTAAATAAGTTTCATAGAATCAAAAACTATGCACAGAAATTTAACCACATTTTGCAAGCATGTACAACTGGATTGCAATCTATAAAGGGCAATCATTTTTTTAATTTTTCTATTTTTATTTTAAGGTTTTTAAAAAAATGTGTTGGAATTTTCCTTATCTTAACACATTTAATTCATATTTTGAAATTTACTATTTTAATCTTCCATTACCAATTTTAAAAATAAATATATTTACAAACAAAAACTTTGATGCTTATAAGCATAAAAATTCTATTCCTGTAGTTTAAGGAGTAATTGAACCTGTATATGATAGATTAACTGATGTGAAGAATTATACTAGTGTATTACAAATGATGTTATTATTAAACCTTGCAACAGGCCCAAGAATGCTGCGATTATCGAAGAATTTGGTGTTTGAGTATCTATAGCCAACAAGACACTAAAGAGGCCAAGAAAGTTTAAAAAGCTGCTCAAAAGTAGTTGGAGGACATAGCTGCATCACTGGAACTGACAGATGTCATGTACAGTCCTAAAAAGCTGCTCAAAAGTAGTTGGAGGACATAGGTGCATCACTGGAACTGACAGATGTCATGTATGGTCCAGGAATCGTAGATTGAAGATAATTTTTTTTTAATTTTTGTTTCAAAATGCTGATGCGGTACTCTTTTTTTTTTTTTTTTTTTTCCCTCCCCTTTTGCGTTTTTCAAATTAGTGTACAAAATATCTCAAGATCTACTTAATCGATTTTGATGAAATTTAAACGACTTATTTTTTATAATATTTTCTAAGGATTTTTTTTTATTGAATGCTGCATTAATTTTTTTTTATAAATTTTTAAAAGTCGAAATTTTGATAAAAATTGAAGTTTTTTTTTTTTTTCCAAACAGCTGTCATTTCTACAATTCATTTTTACCACTGTACTACATGTTAGTTATTATCTTTCTAAATAAGAAAAATTTAATTGTTATTTTTGTTTTTCAGATGCCTTTACAGAGAAAAAAAAAATGCACAATCAGCGAGGATTTTCAAATGAGGGTCCTACTTAACGGCTCATATCTCTGCCATTATTTTATATATTTTTTAATTATTTATAAAACTTTTATGTATATATGTAAAATAAAAATTATATATATATTTAATAAGAGTATTTAAAAATAATAATAATTTAAAAAAAAAAAAATCTACACATTTCTGAGTATTAAGATGGTAAGTAAACCCTTAATTTAGAAAGAAATAAGGCAACGTATAATACATTTGAGACTTTTCTTATTTTCCTATATTCTTGCTACAACAATCCATACCAAACAAAATCCAATTTTTTAAAGGTTTTCATCTATTAAAACCATGTTTTGGAAGAAAATTCGTTCAGATATATCATCATTAAAATATACTGTGTGCATTTAATGGTTGCATATAAATAAAAATAATTTGTAAGAAAATTATTAAAATGCTTATATCTTCTTTTCTATTAAAATCAAGCTCATATGAAATTCTTGAATGTTTTTTGTTTTACAAAACAAGTAAAAAAAAATGAAAAATAAAACTAATAATTCCCTGACAAATCAAATAAATTATTGTACAAAGTAATTGTAGATCAGAGTTGTATAATATAGACGTGCACGGATAAAATCCGCTCCCAGAACTGTTTTTTCTGCACCTTTTTGACTACATTTGCGGTTTTTCGCTCTCTTTTGACGAAACTTGTCGTATTTTCGCAATCTGTCGATGAAATTTGCCGTTTTTTCCGCGATCTTTTGATGAAATTTGCCGTTTTTTCTGCAATCTTTTGATGAAACTTTCTGTTTTTTTGTGATCTTTTGACGAAACTTGTGTTTTCGCGATCTGTCGACGAAATTTGCGTTTTTTCGCTATCTTCCGACAAAATTTGCTGTTTTTTCTCGACCTTTCGATGAAATTTGCTGTTTTTTCTCGACCTTTCGACGAAATTTATCGTGTTTTTGCAATATTTTGACGAAATTTGCCGCTTTTTCGCGATCTTATGATGCAATTACTCGTTTTTTTGCGATCCTTTGACAATTGCGGTATTTTATCAACCCTTTGACAAAATTTGTGTTTTTTTCGCGATCCTCTGACAAAATTTCTGATATTCTTGATCTATTTTATGTCCAATTTTTCGGATTTATGACCGATTATTTTTTAACTTTCGAAAATGATTGCTTCAGTTTTTCAGAAAATTCGAAACAGAATCACCCCTGGGAATAGGGTGACTGGCATTTTGTGCGAAGAGGTCTCAGTATTAAGGATTGGCCTGTTTCTAAATGCATCTTGGCAAAATAATTGATAAGAATTCACCCTTTCTTATCATGGATTTTTAGTTTTATTATTTTTTTTAACTAAAATAATTATTCTTTAATTAATATCAATTAATTTTTAATTTAAATGGTAATTATTTTAAAACTACTGTTTTTAATTCAAATTGTCAAAATAATTATAACACGTTATTTTATTAACCGTTAAATTAATTTGCAGAAAGTTTTTGAACCAATATTTGTGTGCGCAGAAAGTTTTTGGTTTTATACAAGTCTGTTGTAGATTATGTATGTTATACAGTCGAGCTTGGATAATTCGAACGTCTTTAATTCGAATTCATGGATAATTTGAAGTTTTTTGTCAGTCCCTTGAAACATGTATTCAGTTAATGCTGAAAAATCTTGGTTATTTCGAAGTCCAACTTCTTTAATTCGAAGTTTTTACCCTTTCAAAAATGACAACATTTAGTTTCAATTCAGTTTATTTGAAAAGTGGTCAGGTTATTTTCAGCAATTGTGGAAATTTCGAAGTCCAACTTCTTTAATTCGAAGTTTTTAACCTTTCAAAAATGACAAAATCTAGTTTTAATGCATTTATTTGAAAAGTAGTTCATCTAGTGGAATATCCTCGTTATGTAGAAAGACAGTCTAACGTGAGTGAAGCTGTGTTTCGAGCTGTAGGTATCTTTGAAGATTTTGTTAAAAAAAACTCAAGTAAGCTCTTTAAAGCAATCTGAAATACAGTAAACTCTCTGTAAGGCGGACTCTGTGTAAGACGGAAATCTGTCTAACTCGGAAAGATTTTCCAGTCCCTACGAATCCATAGACATAGAGTAAAATTTGTCTAAAGCGGAATATTGTCTAATACGGAAACTTTTCTCGGTCCCAATCGATTCCACCTTGGACAGAGTTTACTGTATCTCAATATTTTAAAAAGCTGTAGTTTTTTTTATTTAAAATTAATAAACATATTTTTTGCGATAATTTTTTATGCGATTGATTATTTTACAACATAAAAATAAATGTTTTTGGATTATTCGAAGTTTGGATAATTCGAAGTTTTGCCGTGGTCCCTTGCACTTCGAATAATCCAAGCTCGACTGTAAATCAAACATTAAATTAAGTGTAGCAAGTTTCCAATGTACCATCCTCATAAATTAACACAGTTCACACAATTAAATTTCATTTTCATGCCCAAATTTTCAAAATAAATAAAAGTGAACATGATGTGCCAACAGCAAAAAAATATTGGATCAAATAATAATGAATCAAGATTACTTAAAATTTTGTTTTTAGAATTAACATGTGAAAGATTTAGTGTTATAAACTTTAGAAAGTTGTTTTTAAAAATACTATTTCTGTTTTGCATCTTAGATGCTAAATAATTTAATACAGTAAAACCCGTTTAAGAAGTTCCCGCTCAAGAAGTTTTCCCGTTTAAGAAGTTTATATTTTCGATTCCCATTTTTCTCTTATTCTTACAACACTAAAATAACTCGTTTAAGAAGTTTTGTTCGAAACTCCTTCCCGCTTAAAAAGTTTTATTTTTCCTTCCATTTTTACTTTCAAAGCTCGTTTATTTTGTCTTTTTGATTATTTTATTTTCTGTGCTGAAATCACTTTCTTTATTATTCTTCGTTATTCAAAAAGGTCAATGTTTAGGACTGATAGCAGATGTGGTCACCTCTATTTCACCTTAAAATCTGTTTAACGTGTTTGATGGAAATGGAATGTGGGTAGAGGATGGGCCTCTCGTCACTGTAACAATAGTGACTGATAAGAGAAAAGGGAATTGCCCCGCCCTACCGATGGGTGGTTCTTTCAGTTCAATAGTTACAACAGATTCTTTCCCACCACCCTATTCCATAAGTGTAATGTACCAAATCTGCGTTTGGTTTATTCATTTCGCAGTTTTTAAGTCAGTGTAAAGTGCATAACATCAAAGCTTTCTTGTTAGAAAATACACGGACAAAAAATTCTGTTTTTTTTCCCCAAAAATGTCGGGCAAGGCAATTAAAAGGAAAGCCTTGTCAATTGAAGACAAAATCAAAATTTTGAAAGAAGTTGATAGTAACGAGAAAAAAAACAAGAGTTGAAATTGCAAAGAAGTTGAACATACCAGTGACTACTCTGAATGGAATTGTAGCAAAACGAGATCTCATTTTAAACTGTTCTGAAAAATCTCGTAAAATTAAAAATGTGAAAAGAGGAAAATATGAAGTTATGGAAGAAATGTTATTGATTAAAGGTTGCCGAAAAAAAACAAACAGAAACTAAAAACTATAACCGATTTTTTTTTTTTTTTTTTTTGTTAAAACATATCAAATCACTCTTAAAGAGAAATTTCTTGTCTTGGATTAAATAAAGAGTTTCTAAGGTAATTATGAATTTTTATTTTATTAGCTAATTTTTTAAGTGTGCAAACTAATTTAAATTTCTTAAGAAAACTCAATTTTATAGAAAGTACTCTTTGTATTATTGTACTAAGGTAAAATAAACCCTTTTCTGAATATCAATATTTAAACTATTGATTTTTTTCAAAAAATGCTAATTTCCCGTTAAAGAAGTTTTCCCGTTTAAGAAGTTTTTCCCCTCCACTCCCTTGGGAAACTTCTTAAGCGGGTTTCACTGTATAAACTTTGTACTTGATTATTTTTAAAATGCCATAAGTTGTATTGGATTTTTGAGTTGTAATTATTCAACTGAATGGAAAAATGTCCAGGCCAAGATTTGAATGAGGGATCTTTGTCTTAACCCATTTTCGGCCAAAGGTGCGTAAACGCACCATTTCAATAAATATTTTTTTATTAACACTGTGACGAATATTTTTCGCTAATTTTATTTTTCTGCTATTCTTAAGGGTTCTGGAGACATCCATAAAATATCAGTAATTCAATTGGAGTAAACACTTTCTGTCGAGAAACTTTTAAAATACGCTAGTCTTTTAAAATTGAAACGTTTGACAAATTTGACTTTTTAAAAATGTATAATTATTCCACTTCAGATTAATTGTATGTTTTAATAATCGACTAAAGTTGCAAGTTCTGTAAATAAAATAATAATAAAACAAATGTCCTTAAAAATTAAAAAAAAATTATTATTTTTAAATTTAATGGTGCGTTAGCGCACCATTGACCGAATGCATGAAAATGCCGAATGCATTGTATTTCTCAAATATAATATTTTTTTTTTATGCACGAAACTTTTTTTTTTGGTCTTAATGAATGTAATTTAAGCATATTTCAATGAAAATACCACGTTTTATAAAATTTCAATGCTTGGCCTAAAATGGATTAATCTGCCAATGCTATGCCAAGTGAGCTATTCTGAACAAATTTGACAGTCTCATTTCATCCAGTCAATTCTGATAAGACCTTCTGGTCTATTATCTTAAACAGCTCGGCAGAATAATTACAAGTAATGGAACTCAAGGTGATTTTGTAAAACGATATGTGATATGTAGTTATACTAGATTAATTTTAACTTTTAACACAGTTATTGTGTTGAATAATTTTCTTGAAATAATCAAGTGTAATTACATATCCAGCATTTACTTGGAGTTCAATTATCTGCAATTTATTATGGTTTAACTGTTATTATGGTTATGGCTTAAGTTATTATGGCTTAACTGTTTTAGATGAGAATGAATGTTCTTATCAAAAGGTTGACTGAGTGAATTGTGCCGCGAGATTTGTCCAAGATAGCTCAGTTGCCAGAGCATTGGCAGCTTAAGCCAAAGGCACCTGGTTCAAATCCTGGCCTGGACAGTTTTTCACTCAGTTGGAAAATTATAACTCGTTTGATATTTTTACTAATTTGAATAATTGTGTTAAAATTAATGATGTCTATCTGATAAGAAACTACATTTTAACCCTTCATGTCCCGACGGTACTTTAAAGTACCATTAAAATAACTTGTTATAAAATTAATTGAATGCATCGATAAGTAATAATACAGCTTAGAATGAGTTAGATACTTTACTTTATCCTATTCCAAATGCAATATTGGTTGAACAAAACAAAAATATTTTTAAAAGGATATCTTTTTAAATTGTTTCTTTTCAGCTTTCTTGACTTTGAGTGATTGTGAGTGAAAAGTTTCAGTTCAAAATTATTCCTATATTTCTATTGCAAGAGCATTATACTTGTGCATTTCCTAATTCTGTAAAATACTAAAAAAAAAAATTAAAGGTTTGGGTGAAGCACATATTGCACAAAATCCTATAAATACAAATTTAATTACCTTTAATCAGAAAAATACTTCTAAAATTTTTTAAATGATTGTGCAAATCTTCTAATGTAGTTTCAAAAATTCGCGAAAATGGCTTTAGATGATGAAATTTTCATGAATTCATAATTTGGGACATAAAGGGTTAATATTAATAATTTCCAAAAATAACTCTCAGAAGAAATTGTGATAATACACACGCCAGCTTCTTGAAACAGTTTTTCATGTCTGGAATTAAATTCAAAGTTTGCCATAATTTTATCCTTCAAATTTTTTCTCATAATGTACTCTTTCCTTTCTGATAATTTCTTAATTTACAACAAAAGCTGATATTGAGATATATTGTGAATTTATTAATTTTCATTTCAGTTTCTTCAATCTTTATGACAACAACAGCCATTTGAATCCAGGAAAACTCTCAAATTCATGCATTTTATGAAATTTCTCTGTGTTTTGATTTAGAACCTGAATCTATGCAGTGATAAAAGTCATCTACTGTGTTCTACAGATTAGCCATACCTGCTCTAAGGATAAAATGTGTTCTCAAGGTCGAAATGGAAAAATCCATAAACCAGAACGATATTTCAAAATTATTGTCAATTTTTTTTTTTTTTTTTTTTTTTTTTTGAAAGTACAGAAAAGTTCTGATTATCCGAGTCCCGCTTAGCAGAGTTTCCGCTTTAACAGAGTTATTTTTTTTCTGATGGACTTTTTTTTTTTTTTTCCCATTCTGACCAGAAAATCAGAGTTCTAACTTTTTACGACTGCTCTTTCATCTTCACCTAACACTTCATTTATAATGGCTGTTTCATCATAATGGAAGCCATCAGTCCATCAGAAGAAAATGATCCATTCCAAAGGTATAAGTTTGATTGAAAAAAACATAAGTTCGATTGAAAAAACAATTTCATTCCCGATATTTCTTAAAAGTAATGAAAATGTCCATCAAAGAAATGTTACTAGTACCATAAAAAGGATTTAATTAAGTGAAAATTTATTTTCATCTCCTTAGTTGGTGACGATTTGTGTAAATTCGGTTTATATGAGTTTTTTCCTTATCCCAGATGAGCTTGGTCCCTATTAACTCAGATAATCGGGACTTTACTGTATAGCAAATTTATATTCAACCGTAGAAAAACCAATTTAAAAAAAATGCATTCAAAATTTTAAATAATTAGAAAAAAACGTTACAGACAGCATAAAAGGTATATCTATGGAACTGTAATAATGTTTTAATAATTTCACGAACCGGAACAATATTTTCCATACTTTCAAGAACCAGGACAATATTTGTCACAATTTCACAAACCGGAACATCGTTCCGGTTTGCTCCGGTACATTTCGAACCCTGTGTGTTCTATAATACAATTTTACTTCACATTAAATTGTTTGCAGTTTTCTTTCAAGATATTTTACAAATTATTAAACAAATCCTAGAACAAAGGATTTGTTTATAAAATATTTATACTTTTATACCTATTGAGTTTTATGTGATCATCGAGGTAAGAAAAAAAACATACAAAATTTAAAATAACATAAATTATTAAATTGTGTGGGTATTCCAACTAAAATTATGTACATCCTCCAAAGCAGTAATACAGCAGCAAAATTTTATTTAGAAAATAAAACAATAAAAATACAGAAACAAATACATAAAAGAAAGAAAGAAAAACATGTAACAATGGAAAATGTATGCTTTAAAAACTGATTGAAAAATTTAGATGGTCATATTCCCTATTATTTTTTTATATACAGTATGGAACCATTTATCCGGAAACCAGTTATCCGGAATGATATTTCTGATAGACTGATTTCCGAACCTTTGCAGAAAAAAATGTCATACACTGCCAGTTTGACATAGGCTTTGCTTGAAACAATTGTATAATTTGATGACAACATCTAGTATCTGAAATGAAAACATATTTAGTTGTATTTTAGATGTTTTAATTTTTATGCAGAGGAAACAGGAGAATCTTTGTTCCTAAGAATACCCTTATAGGGTATTCCCATAAATTACCTTCTTTTAAAATTTGGTTAACTTTTGATCTTTCTTGCATTGATTTTTAATCCAAGTAATCTAATAATTTAAAATCAGAAATAATGTCACAACCATGCATATTCCACAAAACATATCAAATGGATGCTGCTTTAATGTGCAACCAATTAACCGAAAAAACCAGTTATCCCGGAATACATCTGACCCCAAGCATTCCAGATAAATGGTTCTGTACTGTACTATCTATTTGCAATCAGGATTAGAAATTAGCAGTTGTTAGTTGTCAAATGCAACTAAATTATTGCATTTCACGACCACAGAATTATGCCTTGTCAAATTTGACATCTAACTTTCTTTCACTTTAACTTTTAACAAACGCTCTCATTTGTTCTTTAGTATAAGTTTTTATACGATATTATCTCATGGTCGAGTTAGGCGACCCAATTTTAAAACTAAATATCTTGATTTCAGTTTTTTAAAGTAATGGTTGTAAGATAGTCTGTCTAAAATAAATATTGGATGATAAAATTCTATTTAATTTTTTAAATATGCAAGGTTTCTTTATTATACATTTATCCTTCCTTATACGTTTCTAAAATAAGGTACTGTATTAAGAATATTTTAAAGTTTTAGTACATTCTCCCCCCCCCCCCCCCCCAAAAAAGTACGTTTTGTGAATATTTTTAAATACTACACCATAATTGGTGTCGAGAGGCTCATTTATTTACTAATTATTTTTTTTTTTTTTTTTTTTTTCTGATGGACTGAAGGATATACAGTATGGAACCATTTATCCAGAAACCAGTTATCCGGAATGATATTCTGATAGACTGATTTCAGAATCTTTGCAGAAAAAGGTGTCATACACTGCCAGTTTGACATAGGCTTTGCTTGAAACAATTGTATAATTTGATGACAACATCTAGTATCTGAAAAGAAAACATATTTAGTTGTATTTTAGATGTTTTAATTTTTATGCAGAGGAAACAGGAGAATCTTTGTTCCTAAGAATACCCTTATAGGGTATTCCCATAAATTACCTTCTTTTAAAATTTGGTTAACTTTTGATCTTTCTTGCATTGATTTTTAATCCAAGTAATCTAATAATTTAAAATCAGAAATAATGTCACAACCATGCATATTCCACAAAACATATCAAATGGATGCTGCTTTAATGTGCAACCAATTAACCGAAAAAACCAGTTATCCCGGAATACATCTGACCCCAAGCATTCCAGATAAATGGTTCTGTACTGTACTATCTATTTGCAATCAGGATTAGAAATTAGCAGTTGTTAGTTGTGAAATGCAACTAAATTATTGCATTTCACGACCACAAAATTATGCCTTGTCAAATTTGACATCTAACTTTCTTTCACTTTAACTTTTAACAAACGCTCTCATTTGTTCTTTAGTATAAGTTTTTATACGATATTATCTCATGGTCGAGTTAGGCGACCCAATTTTAAAACTAAATATCTTGATTTCAGTTTTTTAAAGTAATGGTTGTAAGATAGTCTGTCTAAAATAAATATTGGATGATAAAATTCTATTTAATTTTTTAAATATGCAAGGTTTCTTTATTATACATTTATCCTTCCTTATACGTTTCTAAAATAAGGTACTGTATTAAGAATATTTTAAAGTTTTAGTACATTCTCCCCCCCCCCCCCCCAAAAAAAGTACATTTTGTGAATATTTTTAAATACTACACCATAATTGGTGTCGAGAGGCTCATTTAATTACTATTTTTTTTTTTTGATGGACTGAAGGATATACAGTATGGAACCATTTATCCGGAAACCAGAAAACCAGTTATCCGGAAGGATATTTCAGAATCTTTGCAGAAAAAGGTGTCATACACTGCCAGTTTGACATAGGCTTTGCTTGAAACAATTGTATAATTTGATGACAACATCTAGCATTTGAAAAGAAAACATATTTAGTTATATTTTACATGTTTTAATTTTTACGCAGAGGAAACAGGAGAATTTTTGTTCCTAAGGGATTCCCATAAATTACCTTCTTTTAAACTCTGGTTAATTTTTTATCTTTCTTGCATTGATTTTTAATCCAAGCAATCTAATAATTTAAAATCAGAAATAATGTCACAACCACACATATTCCACAAAACTTGTCAAATGGATGCTGCTTTAATGCACAACCAGAAAAACCAGTTATCCGGAATACATCTGACTCCACGCATTCCAGATAAATGGTTCTGTACTGTATATCTTTTAACTAGGCAACAAGGCTTATCCTTAATTGTATCTAAAAGGACAGATTTTCTTTCTGTTGACATAATTGCTTGATAATCTGTTTTGTATGCATATTAGCTTTATAAAAAGAATAAAGTAAAACATTTTTGTAGAATCCAAATGTTGTAGTTCAATCAGATTTTACACTTTTAAAGAAAGCCAGCTTTTATTTTGTTTTAGTTACCACAGCAGTAAAGCCTCGCCTTGCCCTTAACACATAAAAATGAAATGATATTATTGTTAACATGGTTGCAAAAAAAATGAGAAAATATATAACATAAAATTGCAACTATGAAATTCAATTTGGCACCTAGAAAAAAAATTGTAGGCATCCTTTGACACCTTTATTTAGAGTTCCTAATTTCTAACTCTGTTTGCAATTACCACTTTTTTAGCTCAGAATTGCCTTTTTTATGAGATATTTCAATCTATTATGCATTTTTATTTATTCTTTTTGCAATTTGATATTTTCCTGGGAATGTAACCTTTCTTTTGTAATGAGACAAACAATAAATACTAGAGCCATTTATTTCAGAAATTATAAGTACAGTAGTACCTCGATTATCCGAAGAAATTGTGACCGACCCTCTTTTGGAAAATCGAAATTTTCAGATAATCAAGAATGCTTCAATTTTATGATTAAGGAGAAATATATGCACTATATCTTATTATGGTAACAAGTGCTTAATAAAATTAAAGCAATAGCAAAATAGAAACAAGAATAAATTACCTGAGCTTTAATTTTGAAATTAACTACCTTCTACATATTTCACAAAGGTTTGAAACAATGTTTTGTTTGTCTCAGTTTCAATTACTTTGCTTTGAAGCTCTATCACGAAGTTTTTAAATATTATTAGTTTGCCAGTATAACAGTCTTTCTGCTGCTCCAGCCAAGCCAAACCTTTTTCAAAACATTCGAACGCTTTAGATTAGAATCGCTAATTTCTTCGCTCAATCCACACTGCAGCTTACATGTGATAGAGATACAAACACTGTATTTCTTATTGCCTCTTATCATCTCCTGTCATAAAACCTCATTTCACATACCTCATTTTATTTTTAAGTTCAACTTCATAGTCATTCATTTACTTTATTTACTTTTATTTATTTCTTAAATAATGACAGTAATAAATATTCCTTAAACTTTTACTTACCCTCTGTATTGATTCTAGACAATATCCAGCTGTAATAAAAGTTTTCTAACTTCTTTAACATCTGTAGTAATTTATACCATTTTGCCGTTTCTACTTTCATTTCATTACCGTGCTTCACCGGCAAAATTTTTCCTCCAACTATGTTTCAACTCCCGTAACGATGTTTCTCCCGCCAGATGGCGACTTAGTATATCGTTTCCAAATCTAATCTTTTCATCGAATCTTGCTTTACATTGATTCGATGCCGTTCTCTGATTGGTTCGTTCGCCTGAAACGACGTTTTTGATCCGTTCCTTTTTACATAAATATGCGATTCCAACTTTCATTAGTTGCACTTTTATCTTCCTTCAATGGAAGAAGTTCGTCAAGCAACTGAACGATGGCTGGTCTACGTTCTGGAATATTTGTTTAAGTTATACCTGTGTTTTTATGTTTTATCCTAAAGCCTAAAGCTGTGATACCATCGAACAAAATGTCTGTTCTGATCTGTGAAACATCATCATCATGTTCTCCAACATGTCTGTTCTGATAAATGATATTTATTACTGATGTCAAACATGATTTTGGAAGTATAATAAACTGTCTTTTATTTAATTCAACCTGCATATGTTTTACTCTGCACTTATAAAGATCAAACTACACTTCTACGTCTCTACACCTTCAATTTCAGGATAGTCCTTCCCAGCAAATGTTTTCACGTGCGTTATCTGCATCATTTGATTAAATTTTTACATGTATAATCATTTTAGATTATATCAACGTACATTAACAAGAACTCAAGTTAAATTCAAAGGAATTCTAAGAAAGGGGATCGAAATCAAAAATATTTATATATACTTATGGTTCGGAAAGGACCACTTGCACATGTGGAATATGATAGTTAAGGGAAAAAACGCTTTCAAAATGGATTATGCACACAAGGAATGAGATAGAAAAATAAATAAAAGCTTTAAAAATGACTTTCGGTTAAAATAGTTTCGGATAAAAGAGGTTCTACTACCGGGTGTCCCAAAAAAGACTGACTGATTTTAAAATTCAATAACTTCCAAACGGTGACAGATATTAAAAAAAATTCTTACAGGAGGGTTATGCATAAAGTCAAAAGTTTTATTACAGTGATTTTCGATTTTAGTTCGAATTACAAACAATAGATGGCGCTGCGATCAATAGAGGCTAAATTCAGGCTCTATTTTTGGTACTTCGTGGCCCGGATAATACATTTCCATCTCCTTTTTCTGCATGGAACAACAGAAAGGACCAAAAATCGAGCCTGCATTTAGCGACTATTGCTTATGGCGCCATCTATTGTTTGTAATTCGAACTAAAATCGAAAATCACTGTAATAAAACTTTTGACTTTATGCATAACCCTCCTGCAAGAATTTTTTTAAATATCTGTCACCGTTTGGAAGTTATTGAATTTTAAAATCAGTCAGTCCTTTTTGGGACACCCGGTATATAGTATAGTGTGATAAGCTCTGTTTAAAAATAGAATGCCTTAAAAACAAAAAGTCAAACTAATATGGTTAAAGGGAGCTACTTCCCTCATGCAAAAACTCCCACCCACTGATGTTAATCCTATGGAAGAAATTTTTTAAGATATCTCGTTTGCATTTCAATATTTTAAAATGATTTCTTTGGTCTTGAATATTTGAGATTGATCTCTACAAAGTTCATTTTTTTCTTTTCCGATTTTCTTACTTTCATTTTTGAAACCGGTTCCGAAAGTAAAAGAATCCCCATAAAAAAACATTGTAAACAAAATCAAAAAAGTCCTTTGTAGAGATAAATCTCAGCTTGCAGATGCAATTTTTTTTTTTTAAATATTGAAATGCAAATGAGATCTTAAAAAATTTCTTCCATAGTATTAACATTAGCGAGTGGGTGTTTTCGTGTGAGTAAGTAGCCTCTTAACAGTAATTAATGTAAATAAAAGTGGCAGTAATATTATAAGACTCTCTACAGACTTGTATAAAAACAAAAACTTTCTGCGCTCATAAATATTAGATCAAAAATTTTCTGCAAATTAACTTAATGTTTAATAAAATTACGTGTTATATTATTTTGACAATATGAACTAAAAATCATAGTTTAAAATAATTGCTATTTAAATTAAAAATTAATTAATATTAATTAAAGAATAATTATTTTAATTTAAAAATAATAAAGCAAAAATCAATGATAGGAAGGTGAATTTTTTTCAATTATTTTGTCAATGAATTTAGAAACAACTCAATCCTTAATATTGTGATCTCTGCATACAAAATGCCAGTCACTCTTATAACACTACAAAATTATTCAATTTAACAGCCGTTGCCGGGTCACTGCAGGTGCCGGCGGAAAACCGATCGGCGACAAGTTTTAGTCTGCGGAAAATAGAAATAAAAGGGTAGATGATGTCACAACAATGTTTTGAGTCTTTAAATTTTGAATTGTGAACAACAATATGTAAATCATATATAAAATTAGGGAATATTTAAAATTTTTGGTATTAAAAAAAGTTACAAAAACAAGACATACGTTTTTCTTTTCTTAACTTTTTAGCGCAAAGGTCCGAATTTTTCGGAAAATTTTCCGCGCACGGCATTTGCGTGTGCGTCTATATTATATAACTCTGTCTCTCTATATATATATTAATATACCTTTGAGATCAAAAAACAACTTAAAGTTTGTATAACGAAATTGATTGAATCTCTTATTTAAAGATAGCATATATATATATATATATAATATGTGTGTGTAATTAAAATGAAATCCCATGTATTAAAATAAATAAATAAAACGAAAAATAATGTATTTAAAGAGAAAATCTCTATTAAAAAAAAATAACAATAATGCTGCAGTCGCTGCCATAATTGAATTTGTGACCTTTTGATTTTCTTGGCTCCTGATAAAAAAAAAAAAATTTCATATAAAACTTGAAAGTGGGTAGCTTTACTGAGAAATGTACAATAAACACACTAAAATAGACGGTTTTTAAATTGAACATAGTTCAGTTTAAAAAATTTTATAGGATCAAAAATTATGCCTAGCAATATAACAATTTTTGCATGCAAATGCTTGACTAAATTCTGGTGTGCAGTTTACAAACATTTTTGTAAATACCTGATTCTAGGAGATTTTTTAAATTTTTGTTTAAATTTCATTATTTGGATAGAGATTTAGCTCATAATTTAATATAGCTAGTTTTTACCTGCTGTTACATTTTTAAAAAGGCCCAAATATGATTTAAAAACACTTTTCAATTGAAAAATATATTTACACAAGAATTTTAAAAGCAAAAGAATACTTTAAAATAATTAAGCTTTGTGCTTTGTCAAGAAGTTTTGCTTGATATAGAGAATGGACTGCAAAACAAACAAACATGCTTTGTTTCATTTCTTATTTAGTATAAATTGTAGAAAAATGTTTCTACTGTATGTAGAGTAATAAAACTTATAGCTATGAGATTTAGCTATATTATACAAATGAAACATGGAAACTGCTTGTTTAGGGTCAGCTTGACATCCTACTGAAAGTGTCTATTACATGTGAAAAGCCTTAAGTGTCAAAAATTTTGTTGTACTTAAAACCATTTTCTCATAGCTTTTCCATATATATTATTTTTAATGGAAATGTATCTTTACAAGTGAATACTAAAAAAGAAGACTAAAACAGGGTGTCTACAGAATCTGGAAATCAGGGAACTTTGTAAAAATTCTCCAAAATCAGGGAAAATTGTCCGTATGCACAAATATTTGCATTTTCACGTTGCCAACGAGACTGATTCATTTATTTTATGTACCATATTTTTACACATGCTGATTAGTCTTTCTCAATATTTTTAAAAAGATGCATGATGTATGAATTTTTGATATTTAACACAAATTAAGGTGATCCGATGTCCTCATTTTCTGTGGATACCGCTTATGTGTAAAGCAATTTACCCATTTTTGAAATTTTTAAATGATACATTAGCATAACCTGACCATGTGGCCAGCTTAATCCAATTAGCTATTCCGTCGGATGTAGGTATGTCTTAGAAATTAACATTTTTCAGAAAATGAGGAAATTTTCTAGTCACCCTATATCCATTGGCTACTATATAAAGTTATTGGACTAAATTTTGAGTTCAGATTTATAAAACTGTCAACCAATACTTTATGAATATTAGGCAATTTTTATGTTTTTCTCTTGTTTTTTCTCTCAAATGAGATATTAGCTAGCCCGCTAAGTGTGTGTAAATTGAGGAAACAGCTTACCGTAAAATCCCGTTAATCCGCCCTTCCCGATTAAGCGCCCTCCTCCCACTTTGTAAACAAATTGGAAAATTCAAGAAATCCCGAGAAAGCGCCCTCCCCGCAAAAAAATTTCGGTGCGCACGTCAAGATCAATTTCAATCATTTCTTTACTTTTTCTTTTTACTAAGTCTATTATTCTACTTACCTTTGATTTCATTTATTTCTTTCAGTTTATTCAAATCTCCTTTCGGCGTTTGCCTTTGTCTTTGAAAACCTTTTGTTTTCTTATCGTCGTAAACCTAAGAGGAAGCCACAAACGCAGTTCAGTTATTCGTTTTACGATTCGATTAAGAATCGATTCACGTCATCAAACTATCGATCCGTACTTCCATTCTGTACAGCTACGTAACTTCATATTTATACGTACAATTAATATTTTTCATAATACTATTAGCCTTGTGTATTATTTTTACTAAATATATAAAATAATAGTGATAAAATAACAATATACAGCCTTTTTTTAAGTAACTTTCGGAATTTTATATCATGTTGGTTTCTTGTAAGTTATGGTAGATGGCGCCAAAATAACGCGAAATCGTATTTATTGGTATTATTTATTTTATTATTATTATTATTAAGTATTGACTTGGTGATTTAATTTGATATTTGAAGGTGATATATATAACATTTACTTTATATATCACTAAAGTTATGTTTTTACATTAATTCTATGTCAGTCTGATTTAAATTTTCCATTATAACACATTTCTTCTTTTTTTTAAAAATTAATTTCATTTGCAATATTTTTATGTTATTATTGTGTTTTGTATTATTTATTTAGCCTTTATAGATAAGAAATGATGATTTAAAAAAAAAAAAATGCAGTTATTTAATGTCCATAATTTACAACAGATGGCGACACCGCATAAAATGTCACTAGTTTTAGAAAGAATTCCAGGACATTTTCAAACGCAATTTCTTAGTGTTTTTTAATTATTTTAAATTATTAAGTTCCTTTTATTATTCTGTTACCATATTAATGACAAATATTAGTGTTGTTATTTATCTTATGACAGATATTAGTGTTATTATTTATCTAAATGCATTCCAGTTTCAAAGCTTTTGAAATCCAGAATTTTCTATAATTTGAAATCGCCGTTAATTGCGAAGTTATACTGTTTTTCTATTTTGTATATAATTTTTTTTTTCAAAAGGTTTTTCTTTTCTCACTTTATTAAAATACTGCATATTTTGCGTCGATTGGCCATTACCATCCCCCACTCCACCACCCATAGATATCATTACTAAAATTTTAATACCCTGTAAGCGCCCCCTCCGATTTTTTTACGATTTTCCGTTGTGCTTGGGAGGGCGGATTAACGGTATTTTACGGTACATGAGAAAATACCATATGTGTATTGTTAATAATAGAAATCAGGAAAATCTGATAAAGATAGGGAAAAATAACTTTTTTTTTTTTTTTACAATTTCTGTAGACACCCTGTAAAATACTTAAATTATGTGCAAAAAGCATTTAATGGAGAAAATTAAATCATATTTAAAATGATACATTTGAAATATATCAAGCATTTTTCTTATTTTATCTAAAAGAAAGTTTTCTTCTAAATATTATAAAAGACTGAAAGGCAGTGTCGGTTTTCACTCAACAAATTTTTTTCAAGCTGATTGTCAAATGCATAATTGACTTTTCTTAATCATGAAAATAGTCATCAGCTGTCACGGCAACAGTGACCCCTCCCATTCTGGAACCCAGAAAAACCCCAGTCAAAGATAAATGAATGTTAACCTGATTACAAAAGGGGATCCTATTAGTCATGATAATATTTAATCTTTTAACGTTGGGCAAATTAGTTTTTTTTTTTTTTTAAGCCTGTGGTGCCAGGATGAGAGTTAACAAAGGTAGATCATTATATATCATGCCTACAAGAAAGTTCTCTCTAATAATGTTGTTTCAACATTCATGCACATATACTCATTTGAAACATATATGACTGTCTCTTTTTATCATTGCATTTATACACATGTGCTCTTCTTAATTAGACGAAACCAAAATGTCTCATGCTATTATTGAGATGTGATCGTGTAAACATAGAAACTTATAACGTTAATTTACAACGCTGTATTTTGTATGAATTTCAACAAGGAAGAAATGCTATAGAGGCATGCTAAATTTAGTGAAAGTTTTTGGGGTGAAAATGCAGTTTCAGATAGAATGTGCAGGAGATGATTTGAAAAATTCAGGGCCGAAACCAGCTTTTTTTTTTTGTGACCAAGGGCGAAGGTAGATTTTGCCCCCCCCCCCCCCCCCCCCCCCCCGCCTCCCTCCCTCCCCTTTTTCCACAAAGTAAATTTAACAAAGAGCAGGAGTTGATTTGAAAAATTCAGGTCCAAAGCTAGTTTTTTTTTTGTCATCCGGGGCAAATATGGATTTGAAAAATTCAGGTCCAAAGCTAGTTTTTTTGTCATTTGGGGCAAATATGGATTTTGCCGCCCCCGTAAAGTAAATTTACAAAGAGAATTTTATGAAGTTTCTAATAGCTGACTTATTTTAAAATGTGTAAAACTGAACTACGTAATCAGCTTTGCCAAATATTTATTCATCAAAACCTGAAAAAACAGAATTGAAAGAAACTGGGAAAATTCTGCTTTGTACAGGTTTCTGTCTTAGTAGGTATAACTGCTGGTATTCTTCGCTGGGACCATGTAATTTTTTTCATTTAAGACAAGATTCCATTAACCCCTTAACTGCTGCAGGTGTCTATATATGTCTTCAGAAAATACCTGCCTATATTAAAGAAATGGGGAACTTTGATAACAGTGGGACTATTTTCACCAGCAGAGCCGTGTTTTGCACACACATAACGTGCATTTTCTTTTTGTAATTTCAGAAAATCTGTTGCTGCCTTATGTAATTGTAGAATTATGTTACTATTAACCCGGGAGAACTCGCTAGTGAGAATGCCCAATTGCTTTTCTTTTACTTTACATTCATATAATATCAACTTTTTTGGTTGGCTTAGTACTTTTATTCACAAAATAGGTAAAATAACTGGGTCATTCCATGTCAGTTCAGGCAAGCATGTAACCCACCATCACAGATTTTGATGAAACTGCGTGTGTTTGTTCCTATTAATAAGATATGATCACCAGTATTGTTTTTTACTCCTTGGTCAAATAGTTTCTGAGAAAAAAATTGTCAAAATTTTGAAGAACTGCCGTCAGTTGGCATTCTTGACTGCTCGGTTTTCAAATGTAGCATGACATATATATGATTATATTTCTATATCTACTCTACAAATCATCTTCAAATAATTTATGCATAATATATAGGGTACGCAGTTTATGAAGAAAAAATACTGTTACGCTTATAACATTTTAAGTGCGTCTAAAAAAATGTTTAAACTTTGAAGTCATGAATTTTTTATGAAAAATAATACATTAACTAAAAAAGCATTATCAACAAAAGGCGGTATTTTTATTAAATTTATTTTTTGTGGGGGATATACTTAAAGGTGTCCTTTACCTTATTCTGAAATAAAAATAGTGGGATTTTGGGTGTTTTTAGTAGTATTTCCCATTTAAAAATATTTTGAGGCGTATTTCAAATCAAATCAATCAGTCATTCCATGTCAGTTCGCCTAAGACATTTAATTCACTGACACAAATTTCAATGAAACTGGGTATGTTTATAGCTCATTTTAAGACGTAATCACCTTGATCCTAAGTAAAATATTTTTTAAGATAAAAAAAATCTCTAAATATTGAAAAAAAATTTTTAAATGATTTTAATGACGGATCTATATTTAAAGACTGCATAGAAAAAAAAAGTCATTTCAATATAAAATCACTAAATAAGTTTCAAATAATGTATATGTGACAAATAACGTAGACAGATTATTATTTATTGTTGTTTGTCATGTTTAAACACTAAGAGTGTGTTTAATCTTGTGAATTTTTAAAATCAAGAATTTTATGAAAAATAATGTGTTAATCAAAAATTTGTTATTAACCGAAGGCAGGCTGTTTTTACTTTTTTTAATTGCACGTAAAAATATCTTTTCAATAGTTATAAAATAAAAATAGTGAAAATATGAGCAATTTTAACAAAATTTTCACAAAATGTGAATGTTTAATGATAAATATTGAAGCTTTTTATGCTAAGATGTACTATAATGACTACGATATCGTCTATTGCTACTCTTGCTTAACTATAATACATACAATAATAAAATAACAAATATTATTTACAGCAATAAAAATTAAATTAAATAGTACCAGTTCCTTTACCAACACTACACTGCTCAACAGCCGACTTAAAATCAACAGCCCACTCTTATTGAAAAATACTTTCAACTGTTCAAATAATAAATAAACTAAATTTAAAAATCTTAATACCAACTAATTATCTTAAGACGATAATAATAACTAAACAACATAATGAATTTATAAATCAGCTTTTAATTGAAAATTCATGAAATGGTCGCTTTAAATGTTGCTGTTCGAGTCAATCAAAATAAATTATAAAAAAAAAATAGTGAACCTAATATGCTGACTGCAATGACACTTCTAACAAAACTAATTAATTCATTACCATCTGAAATCAAACCCGAAAGATAAAGAAATAAAATCAGCTGTAGTGTGAATGTGACATACTCAGTTGTTGTTGCGATATGAATGTCTTTGTGACATTTTCACCTGTACTTCAATAAAATATAAACATGTATGCTTTTTTCATTCATCCAAATTAAGTAAAACAATTATAAAATTTTCTTGTCATTACACCAGATGTTAAATTTTTCGTTACATACTATTAGATAAGTTCTTTACTTTTAGATATTATTGACATAATATCATAAAATTTACCATATGTATTTTCTATAAGTGTATAAACAATATATATGCTTTATTAAACATAAATGAATAATTTTTAAATAATTTGTTTGAGAACAGGGATATATATACACACACATATATATGTATATATATACATACAATATATGTTGAAATCCATCTTTCAGCAATATTGTGATGAAATATATCAAATTACATATCATTAGAAACTGAATAAAGTTACAAAAGTGCAACTCATTAAGTTTTAAATATTTTTTTACATATAGTTATTTGAAAGATATAAATTCGGATTATGCATTTTTTTTGCATATATTTAAAGCACAATATGTCAAAATTTTCTTCAAAGGAGTGAAATTTGGTATTTTTTTTCAATATTAGCAGCTCAATGCTAAATTTTCAATATTAGCAGCCAAATATGAGTTTAAAGATTAGGAGTGTCATTTTGAAAATTTCTATTGGGCGGTGAGGAGCTAGTGATTTTTCTCTTTTTTAAAAAGGAATAATTGCTCTTCGCCCTAAAGGTTTTACTAAAAAACAATATTGTATTTTTTTTTTTTCCCTTAAGAAACGAACATAAAAGATAATTTGAAAAATAAAATAAATGTACCGTAATTTTCGACACAGAAATTTTTTAAAATAAAATGTAACTTTTTAGATCGCGGTAAATATTGGTCTTCAAATACTGAATAAAATTTGTGGGTCCAAACTGAATTGTTTGATCTGCGGGCTATACACCCTTAATTACGGTATAAATAAAAATATTTCCAGGGATGATACATTGGATAGATTTTACATCTGAAAATATTGATAATTTTAAATATGATTTAAATACTACTAAAACCAACCAAAATCCCACTATTTTTATTTCAGATCCAGTTATAATGTAGTATTATGTACAACTTAAAATTAAAAAAATTGTCATAGTCTCTGATTGATAAAGCTTTTTTAATAATTTCATTATTTTTTGTAAAATATTGATTTCAAAGATTATACAATTTTTTAGACACATTTAAATATTTTTTAACATTACAGCAATATTTTTTTCATAATCTACATACTTTATTTACCTTGCTTAAATTATTTCAAGAAGATTTCTTTAATAGTTATTGAAATATGATTTTATATATAAAATGAGGCCTTTGAAAATTGAACAATAGTAATTAAACAATTAGTAATTGAACAATAGTGAATTAATGGCAACTCGTGGCAATTTTCAAAAACTTTGATAATTTTTTCTCATATTTTCACTATTTTTATTTTATAACCATTTAAAAGATATTTTTACGTAAAAAGCAATAACACCCTGCCTTCGGTTGATAATAAATTTTTGATTAACACATTATTTTTGACAAAATTCTTGATTTAAAAAATTCACAAGATAAAACACTCTCAACAAGATACACACTCTTAGTGTTTAAACATGACAAAAAACAAGAAATAATAATCTGCCAACATTATTTGTCGCATACACGTTATTTGAAATCTATTTAGTGATTTTATATTGAAATGACTTTTTTTTTAATGCAGTCTTTGAATATAGAACTGTCATTAAAAAAATTTTAAACAATTTTCAAAAAATTTGATTTTTTTTATCTTAAAAAATATTTTACTTAGGATCAAGAAAATTAAAGGTGATTACGTCTTAAAATGAGCTATAAACAAACCCAGTTTCATTTAAATTTGTGACAGTGATTAAATGGCTTAGGGGAACTGACATGGAATCATTCTGCTTGATTTGATTTGAAATGCACCTCAAAATATTTTTAAATAGAAAATACTACTAAAAACACCCAAAATCCCACCATTTTTATTTCAGAATCAGGTAAAGGACACCTTTAAGTATATCCCCCATAAAAAATAAATTTAATAAAAATACCGCCTTTTGTTGATAATGCTTTTTTTGTTAATGCATTATTTTTCATAAAAAATTTACGACTTCAAAGTTTAAACATTTTTTTAGACCCACTAAAAATGTTATAAGCGTAACAATATATTTTTTTCGTAAATTGCGTACCCTAAATATTATGCATAAATTATTTGAAGATGATTTGTTGAGTAGATATTGAAATATGATTATATATATGACATGCTACATTTGAAAACCGAGCAGTCAAGAATGCCAACTGACGCCAGTTTTTCAAAATTTTGACAATTTTTTTTCTCAGAAACTATTTCACCAAGGAGCAAAAAAAATTACTGGTGATCATATCTTAATAGTAAGAACAAACACACGCAGTTTCATTAAAATCTGTGATGGTGGGTTACATATTGGTATTTTACTGCCTGATTTGATGTGGAATGCCCCAACTGAAAAACATTTTGAAATTTTAGTTAAAATGAAAAATGATTTAAATAAGAGTCTTAAAAAAGTACGATTGTGAGAGAAAATCTCATGCAGCAAGTTCTCCCGGGTTAAATAAGGCACCGGAGGCTATGCCAGATTTTGCCGGCAGTTAAGGGATTAATGAAAGATTTAATTTTCTCAGATTTTACTGCAGTATTGCCAATTTTTAGAATTGAGACATTTAAAGTCATATTCATATGAGTGACTTTGTCTTAAAAACTTAGAAACCAGGATTTGCTGCAGGCATAATAATGAATTTCAATAACCTAAAATATCTTTGTGCGCTGTCTTCAGCAGTTTCATGGAATTATCACTTATACCTCTTTTCCTATTTATAGACTGATATGCCTAGATACTTTTCTGAACATAAAACCGAACGCTAATTTTCAAAGTTATGTGTGAGCCGCAACAAAACAAAAAAAAAACCTTAAGTTTTTACTTTTTATTTTGTGAATTTTTCACCGCTTAGTTTTTATCATCCCAGACAGTCACCGGACTTTGCCCCTTCTAATACCAGATATGGTTGTAAAAAAGTAATTGTAATAAAAGCAGTGGGGAGGCATTTATCAACAAGGGTGGCAAATTACCTAGAAACGGGAAAAGGACGGTAAAAAAGAAAGCTTCACATTGCTTAACATGAAAGGGGGAAAAAAAATAGAACACCCTTCATGAAATATTTTCACTTAATGGAAAAGTGGGGAATTGCTTGGCAATTATCTTGTTGGATTGTGCCATGAGTGGACTGTGACCTGAAAACTTTTAGTTAGTCAATCTTCTTACACTTCCGCAATAAGAGGCACAGGTATGATATGTTTGAATTGGGAGCATGGAAATGGCTGAAAAATTCTTCTTTTTTCTTATTCATTTGCTGTCTTGTATTCTAGACAAATCTTTTTATCTATTTGAAAATTTTAATGCACTTGGCTCAGATTTTCTTTTGAATTTTCCAGCTAGAATGTAAGAGTATATTTATCCAAATTTCAAACATATATTCGCAACATGTGCTGGTGATCTCCAGTGCATGTATTTGTTATACCTACTGCTAAGACAGTATGGATTTTAATTTGGTAATTTGTTTTTTTTTTCCTCTACCCTTTTTAATCTTGTTTTATTTTGAATTTAATTCGTATTCAATGGTTTATTTCTCTGTTTTATGTGTGTGGTAGTCCCAAATTAATACTCTTTAGCTAATTTATGGCTATTATGAAGATGAAATCACACATTTTATTTGTGGAACTTGAGGCATTTGGGACTCAATGATTCTGTCTAAGTTCTACAAATTTCCATTATTCCATTTCAGTTATTCAAATCCTGCTGTTATTTACTATGTTTTTGGAATCTATGTTATGTGTGTTGGGGGGAACTGTATTTTTGTGAATTTGTTAATGTCATTTTATTCATTCTGTTTTTATTGGTGGTCGGTAATGTTTATTTAATGTAAATATATATATATATTTCATAAAACAAACCAAATCTTCATCTGGCACCTCCTCCGTTGTGGCACCCAGGGCTCATGCCCCCCCCCCTACCCCCCTTAGTTTCAGCCCTGGAAAAATTTTAAGCAGGTGATTTTGACCTTAATGATAAACCATACTCTGGGTGCCCATTTTTAATCAGTGATGATATTGTGAAGACATGGTAGAGAAGGATCCTTTTTTTGACAACATCGGAGATTGCGAAAAACTTTAACTCGGCTCAGCAAACTCTTTCGGGCGCTATTCGAAAGAAAAATCTATTGTTTTCTTTTACTTCTCAGACAAATATAATTTTCCAGTAGACCTAATACATAAAATACCTTTGAATCAAAAAATAACTTTAAAGTTTGTATAACAATAATAATCGAACAGCTAAATGATGGTGATATGTAATAATATCATACATTTATTATAGTAAAATAAATACTTATGTAAAACTTATTAGCAAACGGAACCCACCAGGAAATCTCGATATATTCACATTCATAACATTTTTAACACATGGATATCGTACAAATTTGAAAAAAAACAGTGTACTGCTTCGAAAGGACAGGTGTTTTCTAGATAGATTTTTAACCCATTTATGCCTAGCGTCCTATTTTTGGGACGTTTCAAATTTTAATGCATTTGTATAATTTTTCTTCTTCTTTATAACATGAAAATTACAACATGAAATCATTATTTATAAATGTCTATCTATAACCGAGAGATGACAGCACAAGGTGGATATTTATTTGCTTAAATTAAGTCTTTTTTCGGTGTTTATAGATTTTTAATTTTTCAAGAGGGCGAAATGTAAAAAGTAAGTTTATTTGTAGTTTTTCTATCATGGACCGAAAATCGCAAGTTATAATCTTGGCTTGTGGACTTTTTTGAAATACATATTTTTTTAAATTGTGAAATTAAATGTTCAAGCCTATTTTTTATGCATTTTTGTAATGTACATAATATAGGGTTCTAGGCACAAATGGGCTCATATTTTTGTTAGAAATTTAGGAGAGAGTTATTTATGCAATCTCCTTTCTAAGATATTTATGAAATAAATTGTTATTAAGTCTGCAATACGATTATTTTTATTTTATTATTAATAATAGTTATAATGTTGTTATTCTCTGCAAAGAAATAAATATATTTTTTGTAGTTCATTAAAATACTAATTATAGTACATAATATACAATTTAAAAACATTTTAAATATAAATATAGGCAAAATATATAATTATGCATATTATTCTACTAGAAATACTCATATTTAGTTGTTTTACATTTTATCAAATAAATAAAAAGAAAATTAAGCTTAATTTTTTTTTAGTATTTTTCCAGTTCATTTTGCAACGTTTTAAAGTGATTTTACCAAAAAATTTGTGAAAACAAAAATTCAGGCACAAATGGGTTAATATCTCGACTAATAACCAATAATTCTTTTTAGAAAATCATTATCAACCAGGGTTGTAGTGGGTAGCTGCCCGGGTGCCCACTCGGGCTGGGCTTTTTATAAAAAAAACATGGGTTTTTTACAAACCTGATAACATTGTTGTGTTTATTTAGTATAATGAAACCGACTTACATGGAATTTCAAGGTACAGAAGAAAAATTCTGTGTTAAACAGGTTACTGTCTTAGCAGGTATAGTATTCTTACTGTAAGGACAATGACATTTTTACGTTTAAGACAGGGTTCCGTTATCATAGGGTTTACTGTATTTTATTACTGATTTTATTATTTTGTTACTGAAGATTATTATTTGTGAGGAAGGAGGAATCATAGTCTACATTTTGGCATTTTAATCCAATTTATCCAGTGAAAATTGCCCATTTAAGACAATGAAGTCATTCCCATCTATTAGACTATGAAGTGTTCACAAAGATTGTATTTGAGATCAGGATTGCCATTTATTTTGGCAGTTGAATTCCTTGCACTTTCCTGAACAAAAAAATTAATTTTCCCAGAGTAATTCCTCTGAGAATTTTCAAAATTTCAATGGATAAATTTTGCAAAGTACTAAAATTTAGTAAAATTCCTTGTTTTTAATACTCATTTTTAAAATTCCCTCAGTTTTTCCAGTTTTCCCTATACAGTGGCAACCATAAAGATTATTATTTGTGATGAAGCTGGAATCATAGTTTACATTTTGGCATTTTAATCCAATTTACCTGGCGAAAATTGACCATTTAACCCAGGTTTTTTTACAACTCTGTTATCAACAGCCCTTTCATGATTTCCCGCTGGAAGGTACCACGAGTGCCCCTAAACTGCCCTTTTGAGCCCTCTGAGTAAAGTTTGTATGTAATGGAACTCAAACTAAGGGATCTAGGGTAATCGCAATAGTTTTCCTGCTGTGTTTAAATTAATTACTACTACCCCTAATTTTTTCATAGTTTTGGTTACAGTTGATTCGGAAATAGAGGGGAGCAGAGGAGGAATATTTTAGCAGTACACTTCCTACGATATCTGAAAATATAATATCTAAAATTAAAACAAACATATTTTGCTTTTCTGTCTTATGGGATCTTTCGAATGATACCCCACCTGATATGAAAGAAAAATCAAGGAACTTAATTAGCCCCCCCCACCCCCTAAATTTTTCCTAGAAATATTTGTGAATGGTTAATAATCTATAAATATTTGGGTCAACCCCAACAGCAAGAGACATCGGCTAAAATTCGGCCTATTATAAAAATTACCGGCAAATGCACGGTGGTCAAATAGGTAGTTTGATATATCGTACCGACAATAGTCAGCGGTTTCTCTTTTTTAACCTACCTATGTCAAATGAAAAGGTCGGCTGGCAATCAAAATAATGTTAGACATAAATTATTCGGCGTATAATCGAAGTATTTCTTCGGCCAAGCATCGAGACCGGCGAAAATTGAATCATTTTACTGCGAGCGTGTATTCCCCTCAGATCCCCCTGCAATATCATCCCTTCCTTTGAGAATTCAAGGGATTTGAGATGCTTTTTCCTGACCGGATGCTATGGGGCAATTGTCTTCTCCCCCTTATTTGTCATTGCCGTCTTTGGTTCATCGTTTTTTCTGACTTTCGTCCTGTTCCTGTCAATGTGTTGACTGTTGACGTCTTAGCATCTTCAAAATCATAAGAGCTGCGTAGTTTTGATACTTGGTAAGTATAATTTTTCATGTTTATTTCTTTTCTATTGTACTATTAGGAGATATGTAATTTATTTTTACGTTAACTTATTAAACATTACATGCATTTAACTTTGCTATAAGTTTGACAGAATTGTCGGTTGATATTTTAAGAAATAAAACCCTGAGGTCTTTTTCATTCAAAATGTTTTTAGTTTAGCCCATGCTGTATTCATAAATAATCATTGTTATAGGAAATCCATTTCAATAAAAACTAAAATCCGATACCGTAGTCTAATATTATTTTTAAAAAATATTTTTTTTATGTCCTCGATTATATTACAAATTGAAAAAGTACGAAAAAATTAAAGTATGTCTAAATGAGACATTTTTTAAATATATACATTGATTATTTTTTTTATGTACTCGATTACATTATGAATTTTAAAAAAGTACGATATTGCAATTTTTTTTTAATAATACAAATATTTAATAATATTATTTCTCTCAGGAAATATTGTGAGAGATATCCGACATATTACTATAATGTGAATCATATATATATATATCGAATTTTCAAATTATAAATTTAATAAGATTTCAGAATCATGGACAATTCAAAACTGCAAAATTTTGAATGAGAATTTTTGTTTAATGATTTAATACACTTTAATCACATATATATTTTACAAATACTAGACATTTCAGATGTTAAATTTTCCAAAATTTTTAAATGATTTTTTTTTTCAAGAAACTTTCTCTTTATAATACAATTTTTTCTTACAGTTATATATTTTTAGAAAATAGTAAATATCCTAAAAGTGCTTTAAAAAGTACTTTTATATATTATTACTTTTTTTTCTTTAAAATGAACACATAATTAAAACATACAATAATTTGTACTGTTAAAGTTTAGATAGCCATTTCATTTGCATTTTCTATTTTAAATTGTTATTAAAAAGAATTTTAAAAAAATACGAAAAGAAATTCTCGTTCCATTTAATATTACTTTGGTTTGGTAGCAAATTTTAACTGTATTTTATCTCATTTATAACAATTACACAAAAGGCAATTTAATGGAATAGCTTATAATGAGTCTTTGTAATTATTATCAATATAATCTAGCTTGAGTCAGATATTAAATTATAATATTAATAACAATATTTTTAGTTTACAATTTTATGCATGAGTTTACTAAACTTAAGAAAATAAAAACTAATTTTAATACTTTTGTTATTATTTCCTAATGGGAAACTTCTTTTTTTGGAAATTTTATTTTCTTTAATATAAGTTTTTTTTATAGAAATACATTTTTATAAAATTATGAATATCTTAAGATATTATACATTTTGTATAAAATTCTATTTAATTTTGATTTATTATATTATTTTATTATAGATAATTATAAAAATACAACAATTTGTTCTTAAAAAGAAAAAAATATTTTAAATGCATTTTCAATTTTAAACTGTTATTTTTTTCCCAGAAATTAAACAAAAGAAATTTTCTTTATATATAAATAGTAATTCGTTTTAACAACAAATTTGTACTGTGTTGTAATTTATCACCTTGATATCCTTTTAAATTATATAAAAATAGTTTAATGAAATAACTGAAATGAGCCTTTGCAATTATTATCATTATATTATCTAACTTGATTTCGAGTTAAATGATAATCATAAAAATAATAATAATAGCTTTTAGCTCATAATTTTGTGCCTTTTTTGTTGAACTTGAGAAAATATAATATTAATACTTTTTTTATTATTATTTCCTTAAATTTTACTTCTTTTTTGAAAATTTAATTTCTTTAAATATAAGTTTTTCTTATACTAGTCATAGGTTTTTAGAATACAATAAGTACCTTGAAAAATTACCTTTTATATATATTTCATTTAATTTTAACTTATCATGTTCTTTTATTAGTACAGATAATAATGAAAATACAACAGTTTGTGCTTTAAAGTTAAAATAATTCTTTCAAATGAATTTTTAATTTTCAATTGTTATTCAAAGAAAAAAATTAAATAAAGACAGTTTAATGAAACAACTTAATGAGTCTTTGTAATTATTATAAATATAATCTGACTTGATTTAATGTTAGATAATAATAATAATAATAATAGTTTTTAAATTACAGTATAGGATCTATTATCCGGCGTCCCGATATCCGGAACGCTCTAAAAACCAGAACGCTAAACGATCCGGAACTGAAACTTAGTGAAAACTTTCATTTCATAAAAATTTGCAGTTTTTTTTTTTTTTTCATATTTTATTGAAGAGTTAACATGCTTTATAAATCGATATTTTGAATATTTTAAACTTTTTCTCATGGTACCGTAATATCCCATTAATCTCTTCCCCCCCCAAACGCGGCAAAAAATCAAAGTAATCGGAGAGGCCGCTTACAGGGATTAAAAGTGGCTATCAAAATCTACCACCTGTTGAAATCCAAAAATGTTTATAAGAATAGTCCAAAACCTGCCCTGATATTCAGATTTTTCTTTTTTTGTTAACCGAGATAATTAAAAAACTGAACTTAAAAAGCACAAACTTAAAAGCGTGGTCTCTCCCTACGATCCCACTTATGATGCTCCCGTGAAAGATAAGAATTGAATGTACGCAATCATCGGACATAAGTTCTCTTTTCGATCATTTTTATGACTTCGCATCGGCGTAACATTTAGAAATATGGGAAAACTAACTACATATTCTTAAATTTCGTATTTTTCTGTTTCAAACGCTAAAATCCATTATAAAAAATTTTAATTTTAACCTTTTGAAATAAAATATTTTCGAAACATCACTTAGAATTTGAACGCGTTTACCACGATCGAAAATGTGTTGCAAGCTCCGACCTTTGACATCATCTAAAGGCACACCCACAATTCGGCCAATTAGGAGAATGAGATAAACGTTCGTTTTAACGTGATCAGCTGTGTCCATCGAACAGAAGAAAAGCAGAGATTCGGAATCGGATAAGACAGAAAATTGATACAGCACTTCGCATGATTTTTTTTTAAAGGGGGGGATGCTTTCGTGGGATTTTTTTTTTTTTAAATATCAAATTTGTTTACAAAATAGGGGAGGGTGGGTTAATGGAATATTACAGTAATTACGCATTTCTTTATCTCCGCGAATTTGCGGAAATCTGCATTTTAAGTGTTGGTAATTTTGCCTCTTGTATTTTTCTGTCCGCTTTCCGTGCGAATCAGTAAAATTTGTGAAATGATGACTAAGATGCATCTGATGATCGTAGTGATGATGATGACAAGAATGAGGAGGTAGAAAAAATATCTAATGAACAAATGATATTTTACACTCAACAATTAATTCAAGGCATGGTACAAAGAAGTTATTTCCATGAACAACAAATAACGTCCTTATATAAAATTCAAGACCAGCTTGTAAAAGAGAAACGTTACAAGCAGCCAACTTTAAAAGGATTTTTCCAAAAAACTAATTCCCAAGCATCTGCATCCCAAAACTAAATTTTATTTTTGATCTTGTTCGTATGTAAGTTTTATTATAATTTAAAATTATTACTTAACTTTCATTAATTTTTATTTACAAAAAAAAAAAAAAAAAAAAAAACTTTTCCTTAATTGTGTTTTATTGAATTAATTCAACAAATGTGTAATACAGTATTTTTAATATTATTTATGCTTACCTTATTTCATATTTATGTACATTAGAAAATATTTGTGGTAGTGTTCCGAATTACGGAAAAACCCCTTATCCGGAATGCCCCAGGTCCCAAGGATTCCGGATAACGGATCCTATACTGTATAATTTTCTGCTTGAGTTTATAAAAGTTGAGAAAATAAAATTTAAATATTCTGTTATTTTTTTCTTCATGATAGACCTCTTTTTTGAAAATTTCATTTTTTTAAATCTAAGCTTTCCTTACTGTTGTAGATTTTTAGAAAATAATAAATATCTCGAAAAATAACACATTTTAAATATATTTTATTTAATTTTAACTTATCATGTTCTTTTATTAGTATATGTAATTATGAAAATGCAACAATTTGTGTTTCTAAAATTTAAAATAATTCTTTCAAATGCAATTTGACTTGCAATTAAAATTTTTTTGAGAAAATAAACAAAAGAAAATTTCGATCCATTTAATATAACTTTGTTTTGGTAGCAACTTTCAATTGCATTGTATTTTATCACATTTATAGCATGTTAAATTAATTAAGATAGTTTAATAAAACAACTTAATGAGCCTTTGCAACAATTAATAATAATAATAGGTTTACGCTTACAATTTTGTGCCTGTGTTTTCAAAACTTGGGAAAATGTAATTTAATACTTCTTTTTTCAATTTTCTTAATCCTAAACTTCTTTTTTTGAAAACTTAATTTTTTTAGTTAAGTTTTCCTTATAGATTTTTTGAGAATAATATATATCTTGAAAAATTATACATTTTATGTATATTTTATTTAATTTTAACTTGTCATGTTCTTTTATTAGTAAAGTTAATTATATCAATAGAACAATTTGTGCTTTTAAAATTAAAACGTTCCTTTGAAATGCATTTTCAATTTTTAATTGCTATTAGAAATTTTTGAGAATTTAAACAAATGAAATTTTTGCTCCATTTAATATTACTTTGTTTTGGTAGCAAATGTCAATTGTGTTTTAATTAAACCCATTTATATTCTTTTAAATTGCATAAATGAAAATTAGATAGAAACAATTATATTAGAAATAATTCTTTGAAATGCATTTAAAATTTTTAATTGTTATTAAAAAAATTTTGAGATTTTAAACAAATGAAATTTTCGTACCATTTAATATTATTTTGTTTTGGAAGCAAAATTCAATTGCGTTGCAATGTATCACATTTATAGTCTTTTAATTTAAAGATAGTTTAATGGAACAACTTAATGAGTCTTTGAAATAATTATAATCGACTTGATTAATTGTTAAATAATAATAATAATAATAATAGTTTTAAGCTTAATATTTTGTGCCTGGGATTTCAAAACTTGGGAAAATGTACTTTTAATACTTCTTTTACTATTTTTTAATTCTAAACTTCCTTTTCGAAAACTGAATTGGATTAATTAAGTTTTCCTTATAGGTATAGATTTTTTCAAAATAAAAAATATCTTGAAAAATTATACATTTTATGTGTGTTTTATTTAATTTTATTATGTTCTTTTATTAGTAAAGGTATTTATAACAATATAACAAGTTGTGCTTTTAAAATAAAAATAATTCTTTGAAATGCATTTTCAATTTTCAATTGCTATTAAAAATTGTTGAGGAATTTAAACAAATAAAATTTTTGCTCCATTTCATATTACTTCCTTTTGATAGCAAATTTCAATTGTGTTGTAATTAAACCCATTTATATTCTTTTAAATTACATAAATGGAAATTAGATTAAACCAGTTATCGTGCTTTTGTAATTATTATTAACATAATAAAACTGGATTTAGTATTAAAATAATATTGATAATAATAATAATTTTCAGCTTACAATTTTGTGCTTAAGTTTATAAAACATGGGGAAATAAAAAAAAATACTTTTTTTTAATAATTGTTTTCTTAAGGGGACAAGGGACCTTAAAATCCTTTAAAATATTTTTTTTATTATTTTTTGTAAATTTCACCTAAATATCATTCATTATATGCATTATGGCATGCATTTATCACAAAAAAAAAATAAAAATAAAGTTATTTTTGAGAAAAAATGGAATTTTACTTTCAGTCTTAGACATCTTCGGAATGTCCTCTGTGTCTTCCATATCAATGAAAAGCCCCAATATTTTTTACAATAGTTTGTTTTATATATATAAATAAAAAAAAATTAAAAATTATGAAATTTTTTCGAAAAAATTTCAAAATTTTTCAATTTTTTAAAACTTTTAAATTCAAATATATAAAATTTGATGCTCTATTTTATTTATATATATAAAACAAACTTTTATAAAAAAATATTAGGGATTTTCATTGATATCGGATGCGCAGGGGGCATTTCAAAGATTTCTAAGACGACGCGTAAAATTCCATTTTTTGCTCAAAAATAAATTTTTTTGTTTTGTTTTTTTGTGCTAAATGCATGCCATAATGCATATAAATGTACTCCTGAATAATATTTAAGATAAAATTTACAAAAAAAAAAAAAAAAAAAATTTTTGAAATTTTTTCGAAAAAATTTTGAAATTTTTAATTTTTTTTTTTTTACTTTTAAATTCAAATATATAAAATTCGATGCTCTATTTTATTTATATATATAAATCAAACTTTTATAAAAAATATTGGGGATTTTCATTGATATGGAACGCGAAAGGGGCATTTCGAAGATTTCTAAGACGATGGAAAATTGTGTAAAATTCCATTTTTTTCTCAAAAATAAAATTTTTTTTGTGTTAAATTCATGCCATAATGCATATAATGTACCTTTGAATAATATTTAAGATAAAATTTACAAAAAATAAAAAAAATGGAAAATTTTGAAATTTTGAAATTTTTTCGAAAAAATTTCAACATATTTCAATTTTTTTTTTACCTTTAAATTCAGATATATAAAATTCGATGCTCTATTTTGTTTATATATATAAAAACTTTTATAAAAAATATTGGGGATTTTCATTGATATGGAAGACGCAGGGGGCATTTCAAAGATTTCTAAGATGACGCATAAAATTCCATTTTTTTCTCAAAAATAATTTTTTTTGTGTGTGATAAATGCATGCCATAATGCATATAATATACCCTTTAATAATATTTAAGGTGAAATTTACAAAAAATAAAAAAAATTATTTTAAGGACATTCCAAGGGATTCCTTTTAAAAAATTGAATTTTATCACTTTAAATATTTTCTAGATAATAATCTTTATATCACAAAGTATGTCTAGCATTTTAAATGCGGGAACTTTGATTAATCATATCCAACGTTTTATTGCAGAAGGAAAACTTTAATACAAAACGCTCCATTAAAACGATTAAAAATTTTTAAAAGCATTTATTTGTTTAATGTATTTCATTTTCAGTTTTATTTACAGAGTATTTAAAGTATAAATCATTTTTATTGAATTATGATATACATTTTTATGAATAGAAATAAGACTTTTCTATTATACTGCTAATCCTACATTTATTTTAAATAATATCCTATTAATATCAATTAACTTTTTTTTCTTGGAGATTAAAATGGAGAGAAAAACTTTCCCTTATCCCCGTCAAACATATTTGAGATATTTTGGCATGAGTGCATAATCGTCACTGGAAAAACCCACACAAACAAAACAAATTACATTATAATTCATTAAAGAAGGCAAATGCATTTGAAGGCTTCATAACAGAAACCCTTTGACATTGCTTTCTGCCCCCCCCCCTTTTTTTTTTATTTTGAACACTAAAGAATTACATTTTAGCATGTTAAAAATGGTCAAATAAAGATGTATATCCACAGAGAAATAGTTCTAAATATATTTGGCAATATTTAAAGCCTTGTAAAGTTTAAATATCTCAGTGAAAATTTAGAGGATTTTTTTTTATCTTAAAATCTTATGAAACTGCTCATAATTTCTTACAAAACCTCGAAAAATTGTTTAAATATTCTAGGAAAATCTAATCAAAACCAATGTCAAAAAGTTCACATTAACCAGAAATAAATGCTGTTCACCAGTTTTTCTTATTGATTGATGATATGGAAAAATTAATAATTCTCAAAAATTACTCATGGAGATTTTTTCGTATTTGTGTGAAAAAGATAAGTCTTTTTGTGAATAGTATCTGGAAATGCATGAAAATTACAAGCTAATTTAATAAATTATTTTAGTGCTGCATCAGAAGTACGATGTAATGCAGAAATATACAGTCTTCGATTTCTCATTTTATTATTTATTTTTTAAGTGACAAGTTTAAAAAGAAATCGAAAATATTTTCAAAAATATATTTGTACATGTGTATTGTCCATGTGGCTGAAATGTACCATGTTTTCTCCATAAAACACTTCATTAATACTAACAGCATTCTCCAAAATTCAAATTCATGACTGAGGCCACCACCAGTGGCCGAGAGGTTCTTCTCTCGAAGCTGGTAGATGGGAGGTACTGGGTTCGAACGCAATCGTGCCCATCGTCCTAATCGTTCGGGGTTTTTGTGGTTTTCTTCAAACCATGGATTTCCATGCGTAAATACGGGTTAGGTTCCCTTAGAAAGACCCCCCACGAAGGGCATTCACAGACTTGTATAAAACCAAAAACTTTCTGTGCATGCAAATATTGGGTCAAAAACTTTCTGCAAATTAATTTAATGTTTAATAAAAAAATGTGTTATATTATTTTGACGATATTGAAAAATAATTATTTTAGTTAAAAAATAATAAAGCTAAAAATCCATGATAAGAAAAGGTGAATTCTTATCAATTATTTTGTCAGTGCATTTAGATACAGCCCAATCCTTAATATTGTAACCTCTTCGCACAAAATGTCAGTCACTCTGTTCACAGAAATAATACGGCATTGCTTCTGAAACAACTGATTCACATTTTATTAGGAGAGGTCCATTCATAGGTATCATCATTAAAGACACTGATGCAGGGATGAATGTGCACTAAAGCCATTTTGGAGCAGCAAAAATCTGATTTTGGAGGAGTAAAATCCATTTTTGTAGCAATAAAATTAAAATTCTGTTTTTAGAGCAGACTGAAATTCTAATGCTAATAAACTCCTAAAAATTAAAATGATTCTATCGTGAAAATATTTTCACATTTGAAAGAATAATTACTCGGATAAAATTTCTCCACATTTTGCTAACTCTGAGCATTCTAAACGACAATTAGGTACAGATTGCAATAATGAAAAATTAGCAGCAGGAAGAAAAAAAAAATCAGTTTATTTGGCTTTAAAAAATATTATTTTAGAGCAGTAATTTTAACTAATCAAAGAAAAGCCTATGAATACAACAAACAGGACTCCCACTCAACTTTTGTAGTAAAAAATGGTAAAAGGAGACCATTTTTTTTTTCAAAAAAAATAAAAAAAGGGACCAAAAAAGACCATATATTTCGTATAAAAAGGAACCTTTAGGGACCTAAATTCAGCAAATCACAAAATAAAATAAACAATCTCTGCAACCGTTTCTCCAAATTAGTGTTTTTTGTGATCCGTTGGCAAAATTCATGTTATTTCACGGTCTTTTACCGAAATTTGACTGCCTTTCGCAATCTTTTGAAGAAATTTGCTTATTTTTCGCGATCTTTTGTTTAATTTCACTTAGTTTTCGCGATCTCTTGATCTTTTGACGAAATTCGCGTATTTTTTGCGGTCTTTTGACGAATTTCGCGTATTTTTGTGATCTTTTGGCGAAAATCGAGTATTTTTTGCGATCTTTTGACAAAATTTGCGTGTTTTTCGGAATCTTTTGACGGAATTCCCATATTTTTCAGAACATTTTGGCGAAATTCGCGTGTTTTTCGCGATTTTTGGATGAAATTTGCGTTTTTCGCGATCTTTTGAAGAAATTTACAGGGTTTGTTCTATCTTATGACCGCGTTTTGTTCTTTTTCTTCACGAGCGATCCTTTGAGAAAATTCACGATTTCTTCGTGATCTTCTGACAAAATTCGTCTATTTTTCGCGATCTTTGGACAAAATTTGCGTGTTTTCCGGGTATTTTGACGAAATTTTCTGTTTGTTTCGCGATCTTTTGACGGAATTCGCATTTTTTCAGCGATCTTTTCACGAAATTAGTGTTTTTTTTTTTTCATGATTCTTTGACGTAATTCGCGGTTTTTCCGCGGCTCTTCGACAAAATTTGTCTTTTTTTCCACGATTCTTTTACGGAATGTGCGTTTTTTCGCGATCCTTTGACAAAATTCGGGCTTTTTCAAAATTCGCGTTTTTTCTGCTATCTTTTGATGAAGTTAGTGGATTTTTTTGCGATCTTTTGACGAAATCCGTGCTTTTCTCGCGGACCTTTGACGAAATTCGTGTTTCTTTCGCGATCCTTTGACAAAATTCATTTTTTTCCGCAATTCTTTCACGAAATTTGTGTTTTTTTCGCGATCCTTTGACAAAATTCGGGCTTTTTCCGCTATGTTTTTACGAAATTCGTTTTTTTCCAGCGCTTCTTTGACGAAATTTGCGTTTTTTCTGCGATTCTTTGACGAAAGTATCTTTTTTTTTTTTTTTTTTCAGTATCCTTTGAAGAAATTCGCGTTTTTTACCGCTGTCCTTTGACGAAATTCGCGTTTTTTCCGTGATGCTTTGACGAAAGTGGTGATTTTTTTCTGCGAACGATTGACGAAATTGTTTTTTTTCGGCGACCATTTGTTGAAATTTGCAATATTTTTAAGTGATATTTTTTATGCCTTAATTTTCGGGCTGATGGCTGATTTTTTTTAAATTTTCGGAAAATTCGGAACAGAATCACCCCTGTCAAACAATAAATAAACCATACATAAAATTGGAAAACATTTTTTCTATCTCGGTATTTAAAAAAAAAAAAGGGGGGGGGGGGGAACAAAAATTACGTTTTTTCTTTTTTCCAAAAAAATTTTTCCGCAAAAGACTGAATTTTGCGGAAAATTTTCCACGCACGGCGTGCGTCTATATTATACAACTCTGGGCATTCACCCCCCTGGGCTTATATTATTCGAGTAGATAATTGGCCGTCCAAAATCAACCCAACCCAAATTCATGACTGGATAAATGCAGAATGGCTCGGAAGAATAAAGTAAACATTTTGGTTAAAAAAGAAAAAATAACCTTTTGGCTTATTTCAATGCCTTTATTCGAGTAAAAACAGGGCAGAAGTTAATAAAAAGCATTTAAACTTTTTTAAATTGTATGCTTGAGAGAAAGGGGGAAGCAGTAAACAGCAATTGTGACAGGATTTTATTATTATTATTTATTTTATTGTTATCAGAAAGAAGTATTAGTAAGATACTATTATTTTTTAATGAACAAAAATTTTTTTTATTACTTTGTATTCTTGAATAGGTGAAGTGGGATATTTTTAAAAAAGAAAAGAAAGGAACCCTCCTACTAAGATACTGAAGATTTTCACTTCTTATCACCCGAACTGTTAATCTGAATTATTTTCCGCTTTTTGAAAGAGGAATTTATTTCACAAGTCATTTTTCGTCATTTCGCAACATAGACGCCGTGTGGCAACAATTTTCTCACAAAGATTTCATACAAATGTTTTTTTCCATTTTCGAAATTCTTTCCATCTACTCTCAAATATTCAAATTCAATATGATATTTTATTACTGATTATGAAACAGGTATTGTCTCTAACAATTTTATGTAGTATTTAAAACCTATTTAAATGATTGCTAGATGCATACCTGCCAACTGCTACGAAAAATTCGTAGTTGCTACGATTTGGACCTATAAACTACGATGCTACGAAAATCGGTCTTAAACTACGATTTTTTGCAAAAAATACAAAAGCATTTTTCGTTTCTAGTTGCGATTTTTATCCCGCGCAGACTATTTTTCAGGAGTGATTCTGTTCCGAAATTTCCAAGTATTCATTTCCGAAAGTTTTAAAAAATTGGCCATTAATCCGAAAATTCGGACATTAAAAAATGCTCATGAGAAAAAAAAAATTCTGGGTTGCAGAAAAAACTTCTTAACCAGTGGTGTAGTCATAAAAAAACAAGAGGTTATACGCTCTAGGCAGAGGTTATACGCTCAAGGCAGAGGGTATACTCTACAGAGTACATACTATAGCTTTTTTGAAAAAGAGAGGGCATACGGTGTTCCTTAAAAAAATCCAGAAGGTATATGGCGTATACCACCGTATACCCTCCACTATATCCTTGTTCTTAACATAAAACACTCTAATCGGGTTTTTGTAAATATTCCTTCACGAATTCCCTTCCTTTGAAACAAGGGTGCCATTTTAAGAATTCTGGAGGGTGTTCCTTGAGGGGCAAGGTTTGAAATAGTGTGCAAAATCGCACGATTTGCGATAAACTATCGCGAATTTCGACAAATGACCGTGTAAAAAAAATCAATTTCGTCAATTGGTCGCAGAAGAAAATAAATTTCGTTAAAGGATCGTGGTAAAAACATGAATTTTGTCAAAATGTCGCAGAAAGAAAACGCGAATTTCGTCAAACGATCAGTAAGATAATGCAAATTTCATCGAAAGATTAGTAAGAAAACGCAAATTTCACCGAAAGATCGCAGAAAGAAAGCACTAATTTTGTCGAAGGATCGTGGTAAAAAAAAAGCAAAATTCGTCTAAGGATCGCGTAAAAAATGCGAATTTCGTCAAAAGTTCATGGTAAAAAGTGTGGATTTCAACAAAGAATCGTGATAGGAAAATGTGAATTACGATTGTGGGAAAAAAAAATTGTGAATAACCTGAAATGATGGCGGGGGAAAACTCGCGAATTCCGTCAAAATTTACTGCACTGAGCTAAAAAATTGGAACCAGACTCCTTTTGCAAATGTAAAAAAAAAAAAAAAAAAAAAAAAAAAAAAAACGCTGCGAAACGAAAATAAACTCTAAAAATCGTATAAAAATTTTGAGAGGAAAAAATTTACTATATTGAGTTGAAAGACAGAAACCTTATTCCTTTTACGAGTGTCAAAAGATGGCTGTGAAACACGAAAACCAAGCAACCAATCTCCAGATTAATTTAAATTTTGTGTGCTACGATTTCTCATTTTCAAAGGTTGGCAGGTCTGTAGATGATAAATGGGATCTTTATAATTCTTTAAATTAATTTTCATTGGTTTACAATTTCTCATATCTGTCTTTTCCCATTTTTTTTTATGAAGAATGACTTTTTACCTCCCTCCTCCATTTGTTACGAAGAATGGATTTTTAGAGCGCCCCCCCCCCCCCCTATACACATAATGTTTATTGTAAGATTTACTTTGCTTTAAAGAGATTTAGGGTGGGGGGTCTCCACTTGTTTTGAATCATATACTTCTAGGAAAATTTCTAGCCTTTTTTGACACAATCTGTTTAGTAATTTCAAAAATCCTGAAAATTTTTTAAACGTTTTTTTTGCATGTCTTAAATGTGAAATTCCAATACTCTTTGTAGTCATGATTGGAAAAAATAGTTCATTAAGGGTGTATTCAAATCCAAACTTCTTATTTTCTGACTTATTTTTAAATTTATTTTTGTTTTTAAACACATCTAATTAGCTGATTCTCTTATTCAGAAACTATATATGTACCATGGTTGTTGATTTTTTGATAAAGGCAGAATATATTGCAAAAAATGCTGTCAAAGTTGGCGTTTTTAACCGAATTTCCCGAATGCAAAAGACATGGGTAATAAAAAAGGTTAATACTGATAAAATAATTGTTTATAAATCAAGTTCTAATTAATTGAGCAAAAAAGAAAACACACGGCCACTTATCCATCTCTTCAAAAATCACGTCAGCAAGTTTATGTCAGCAAGTCATTTTTAAATGTTCATCTTTAAAAATGTGTCTGCAAATGTGTTCAAACATTTTGAGTTTCTGAGCATGGGAAAATATTTTTTTTAATACCGCCATAACTTTAGCCTTTTTCAGACAGAATCTGACAAATAGATTCTGAGATCACAAATATGATGCTAATTTTCATTGCATATATTTCTTGTACATTAATAACCATATTTGTTAAATAATTTGCTTTTTTTCACTGTGTTTGTGTTTTATGCCCTGTTGGTTATTTATATTTCATTTGGTACTTGAAATATTACATATTTCTTTTCTTTTTTAAAAAATTGTTGCTTGAATAATTGTTTGAAAGTAAATCACTCATTTTTTTCCCTCTTTACAGGGTTCATAAATTTTGGTTTCCATGAGAAGGTAATTTATTAATTATTAGTTTTCTTTTGCTGCCATCTGTCCTTTTTTTAGATATATGTCTATTTTTATCATTTATGTCAACACTTAAAAATGAGTAGCTGTGCGATTTCCAAAACATTTTCGCAGATGTATAAAACTAGAAGTTGATAAGCACATGTGTGAAATGAATGCTTTAAATGAGTCACTCACTTTAAATCGAAATCCTTTTAAAAGGTTAAAAAAATGTTGTGAATTTATGTTATTTTTCTGTAGTAAAAGAGCCAAATAATGTACCAAATGTAGCCTATCCCCTAAACAGAAAAAAAAAAAGTTATTTTTGTTTGTATTTTAAATAGGGTGTCAACGATTTTAATCAGTTGATTTAAATCAGACATTAAATCGTGATTTTAATAAAGTGATTTTTTTAAAATCAATTATTAAAATCGTAAATTTTCTAAATGTTTAAAATGACATAAAAAGTATTAAAGTCTAAGATGAACATAATTTAGAAAGTTTTTACAGGTATTTTGACTTATGAATAAACAAAGAGTTTTAAATAATTGTTTCTAAGCTTAATTCCTGAGTATCTCTCTATTCTAAAAAAAAGGTAACTACCGCTGTCGCCGCCGCCGGTTTTTTTTTTTTTTTTTTTTTTGTGATTGGAGGCCTTTCTTCGTTAATATTAACAAAAATAATGCATACAAAAATATGAAAATCGGCAGTTTTATATAGAAATGTTTGATAAACATGCTAATGCAGACAGTTTTCAAATCGAAGAATTATTTTAAGAGTTATTTAATGCTAAAGTTGGACAAAATCGTTCCACTAAAAAAGTTTTATAGCAGCAAAAACTATACATGGCAGTGCAATCATTTTGAGATCATTTTATGCGTTTAGATTTTGCCGGAGTGCAGATTGCATTAACTTTTTTATTTTGACTCATTTTTTTCAGGTTTTATTTCTATTTTAAATTCAAATTTTCAGCATTTCTAGAGATATTTTTTACAGATTTCAGAAAATTGTACTAATTTAAACTGTTGCCAACTGTATAATAAGCGCAAGCAATAATGTTTGCTTCAAATTAAAAAATTATTTACACGTGACTATTATAAACATGAAAAAAACTTTCAAATTAGAATTAAATAATTACGTATAAAAAGCAGGAACTTATTAAAAATTACGTCATAAAAAGTATACACGTGAATTTTAAAAGAGAAAGGATATTGTAAATAATAAATTCATTAACATGCGTTAGAAGTCTTAGGAGAAATTACGTCATATTTACGACACATTATAGTTATTACATAAAATGAACACAAAATAATATTGCAAAAAAGTGTTTAAATTTAGAAATTGCGCTAGACATTTATTTGATATTTTGAGAATTAATTTAAAATGTCTCATTTAAAAGAACTTTCTTTTCGCTTTGTTAGAAAATACCAGGAGACAAAGACTCTCTTTACTTAATTCCTTTTATATTAGCTTATTTTGAAATGTTGTTACACGTGTATACGTCATCAAGTTATTTTTATTTCGACGTTTTATTTGTGTTTTTATTAATGTTGTACGAATTTATTTGTTCTTTCGTTATTTAAAATAAAAATTATATCAATTTGTATAATTTGGCGAGTGGTTTGGCGATTTATATAATTTGGCGAAATTGGTCGACAGGATAATCAAGTAGTACCGCAGCGGATTTAACGTTAAAATTCCCCAATCAAAGAGAAATGAATAGAAATTCGTTTATAGGGAGATCGCCACTGTTTTTTAAATTATAATTCAATCTTTCGAAATCTTTTTAAAGCCGATCAAATTAGCGTGCATTTAGAGTCTGCGGTGTCTTGTAAGAAGTTTTAAAGTTTGTAAGAAGCATAGTTTTTATCTAGCATAAAAACAATTTCATTTAAAAATGATATTTAAATCTTATATAAATTGCAATGTCATAATTTCCTTTTTGTATTCAACTTATTCTTTCTTTTATATAAAAGGAGCATAGCGAGTATAATAAATTTCTACAAATAGAAGAATAAAATAGCCAGAATCTTATTTTCTAATTTTACTTTTGAAATAATGAATTTATAGTAAATATTGGAGCTAAAGAACAATGAATGATTGACATCTCCTCAACAGCTGTTGTAAAAGAATGTACAAGAGAAGAACTAATTGGTATGAAAAAAGTTAAGTACAGCAAGAGTTTCTTCAGTATAGGTTGAATAAGTGTTTTTTTTTTTTAATACTTTCTCATATGTACCAAAAAAAAAAAAAAAAAAAAACAGGGATTGAAAAGGCAGAAAAACTATGAACCATTGAATGCTAATAATCTCCTCTGAACGAGAATAATGCCGTTAATATTTTGAGAATGTCAGATATAACTGGCTATTCTTATATTTACTCTGTATGCGTGTATGAATGGGTTTAGCTCATTTTTATAATTTTTTGGTTAGCATACATATATATGTGTGTAAGTTTATATTTAGGTGATTAACAGTAATTTTTTTAAGTACAAATGCAAAACGTGCTGCAAATAATATTCATTAGTTTTGTTATGTGTGCTACCGACTAATGAAATTACTTGTTTGCAGTTTTTATTAATTTTGTACTTACTTACTGTTTCTTCTAGGCCATTTTTTAAGGGTGCCGCACCTTGACCCTTTTGAAATTGGCAAAATGCATCCTGGCTTTTTTAAAAGTAGTGAAATTCATCTGTAGATGTAGCCAGAGATTTCTTGTAAAAAACTTCCCCATTCAACAATATAATCCATGTGCCCAACATCTTCCAAAAATGATAGAACTTTATTTCTTAGGAAAAACGGGATACTATTAAAACATGTTATTTAATTGTATTTTTCAATTCGTAATTCATGAAATTATTAAAATTAATGACACTTTATTTATCATACTAAAAAAATTATATATATATATATTTTTTTCACCATTATAAAATATTACTAATATACTTTCTCAAGAAATAGTGCCTCTATTTGGAACTAGCATCCTGCCCTTTTTTCTTTCTAAAATAAACTGCATTATTATTTTAGTAAGTAAAGCATAAAAATGTCTAATATGTTCCTAATTAGAGTGTTGAATGTTTAATAATTACTAATTTTAAGTAGTGTTGAATGTTTAATAATTACTAATTTTAAGTAGTGTTAACAGTTTAATATTAAATTCAGTTAATAATTTTAAGAAATAGTAAATATCACTTACATTTAATATAATTTTATATAATTATTATAAAATATTAATGTATATAACGTTGTTGTGTGATACTAACTAATGAAATGTCTAATTTGCAGTTTTTTATAATTTCAGTAATTACCAACTAATAATTATAATTTTATTAATTAAAGTGTAAAAACATAAATTATGTTAGTAATTAGAGTTTTAATTGTTTTGGAGACTTAAAAATATTGGTAGCTACTTAGTATGTGAACGCTGGGGGAAAAAAATCATTAAAATCCGATTTAAATAAAAATAAATCTGATTTAAATAAAAAAAATCCAATTTTTTAAATTATTTTTTCAATTATGATTTTATTACACACTAATTTTAAATGTTATTTGATTATAAATTTCACAGGCACACAATTAGTTTTTCCAATACTAAAGATCTGCACTATTTTATGCAGTATCATTCTTTGTACGTTTTGTGTATTTAAACGAAAATTATCAAAATGCATCTTTAATGTCACATTAATGTTAGCTTTTGGGTTAGGTTTGTTATATAGAAATATTTCGTAACGCATTATTTGAAGTATTTTGTTGAATTTCACGTTTATTTTAAGCTTTGAGAATTATGTTTCAGAAAAAAAGTTTTCTAGTTTAATTAAAAGTGTTTTAAAATTTGCAATTAGTAATTGATAAAAAAAATTCAACAGCATCAGGCTAAATATTCATTATATAAAGTCATTTAGAAGTGATTATCTGTATTTTTACTGTACAATCAGAATTTCATTCTTTAGTTTAAGATTAAAAAGAAATTTTGGTTATGATAAAATGCTCTATGAATGACAGAGATTGTGATCAACAATTTTATTATAATAATTTTATATGTATACATATGTGGTGACAGAGTTTGAACTCTGCACTGCAAAGCCTAGCACATTCTTAGATGAGGCTCGGGATGATCCACCCCAACCTCTGAGTCAACGAAAAAAACTGCTGAACTTACACAAACTATCGTGAAAAGATAGAGTTGACTGTTGGTTGCTCGTGAGAGCAAATGTGTTGAAAAGTTGCTGTTCGACCGAATATCGGGTCACGGACCTGATTAAGGTGGAGTACCGCCACCCAGTTATAATTATCATGTTTAATCAAAATGTAAATACCCCATCTGTAAATATTTCACCCACATAATCAAGAACATTAAAGTATTAAGATTTCATCAAGAATCTGCCTGGACTAATTACTTCTAGACACTGACCATAGTGTACATTGATTCGTCAAAATCAATGTGCTTAAAATTTCTACAGATTGGGGGCTGCCGGCCGCGATTTACATGCAAAGTGTGGATTTAACGTGTACGAAAAATTTTCTGATGTCTAAAGAAATTCTGATGTCCTTAAGTTGAATGATGCTCTGAAAAGGAAGGGAAAAAAGTTGCTTTCATCGAATGTTCCGTGAATTACTGGAAAGAGAAAAAAGAAAAAGGAAAATTCTCATGCAGGAGGAAAGATAAAAAGAGTGTTTCTATCTGTGCGCGTTGAAGTTTCAACTACGTGTTCATCTTTTTGAAGAGATCTGTTCCTGTGATGAATCATTTGTGTTAGGTGTTTCTGAGCTCCAGCGTCGATAAAGTTCGAAATTTCAACTAAGTGTTTTGCATCTTCTCGTAAAATTTCTTATATTTCTACTGATAAAAGTGTGTTTCGAGTCTCGGTGACCGGTTGACCTACTTACTCATCTCAATATGTTCTTATTTTCTTGTGATAAAATGGGGAAGTGTTTTTTTTTATTTTTCCCCATAAGTGCTTGAATTGTGTTAATAAAAGGTGTACAGTAAGTTTCTGTTGTGTACGCCAGAAGAAAAGAATATTTAGTAATTTATGCAGAAGTGGATTTTTTTTTGTTCTGCACTTTTTTTTTAATAAAAGAAATAAGGCACTTGCTTAGACGTGTCTGCGAAGAGGAAATATAGGAAGGTGGTTTTTTTTTGCTTCCTAAGAAATACATGTTTCTTTTGCTTCTTTGAAAGAAAAAAAGTATTAACGATATAATTTTTTTTATCTTGTTATTTTTTTTATGTGAAAAGAAAGGAATATATATTCTGTGAGAATATTTAGAGGGAAGCAAGTTTTTATAAAATTGGTATTCAATATTATTTTTTTTTTTTGTATTGTTATATTGTGAAGAAAATATATATATTTATTTTTTTTGTGGAAAAATCTGGTACAAAGTAAGTCAGTTTTAGAAAACTGTTAATATTATTATATATATAGATATATTTGATATGTCGGGTGCTTATATATTATTGATTTATATTAAGATATTTTATTTATGTGTTAATTGGTTAAATATAATTATGGCACACTTAATAAGGTCTAAAAAGATCGATCTGGTTACTGCGGTAATCGAGTTAGGTTTAAATCCTCCAGATGGTGCTAATAAAAGTTAACTGACTGAATTAATTGTAAAATCCGAAGGGTATAATGAGGATTTAGTAAAGAATTTGCTAAGGGGAATCGTGCGCGAGAGAGAAGAAAATGAAAAATTGTTGCCGTAAAAAGAAACGATCGCTACAACGTGAGTAAAGTTGGACACCATGAGGGTCCAAATACGACCTCGACGGCTGTAGATCACATGAAGCCTTGGACTTCTACTGTCTAAAATGAAATATTTGAGCTTTAAGTGATTTTTGTGTTTTTTATATATATTTTTTTAAACTGTGTGTTATTGATGTTTGACACCATGAGGGTCCAAATACGACCTCGACGGCTGTAGATCACATGAAGCCTTGGACTTCTACTGTCTAAAATGAAATATTTGAGCTTTAAGTGATTTTTGTGTTTTTTATATATATTTTTTTAAACTGTGTGTTATTGATATTTTTTTTTTTTACTATTATGAATAAACTGTGCAAAGAACTGCTTCTAAGTGACAAGCAGAAAAACTTTATTATTTTTCTAACTCTAAAAATATTGGTCAAGGGCTGAAAACTTTTAAAAAGCAGTATTTAGTGACTGATTTTGTTATTATTTTGTTTTATATATTGTTTGTGAATTTTTTTGTGTGTATAATATATGTTCTGGAAAAAGTAGTCCAGTACCAGTCTGGCATATAAGGTAGATGGGTGACTAGGAGGACCCAGCCCTGTCAGGTAGGCCAAATTGTGGTGACAGAGTTTGAACTCTGCACTGCAAAGCCTAGCACATTCTTAGATGAGGCTCGGGATGATCCACCCCAACCTCTGAGTCAACGAAAAAAACTGCTGAACTTACACAAACTATCGTGAAAAGATAGAGTTGACTGTTGGTTGCTCGTGAGAGCAGATGTGCTGAAACGTCGCTGTTCGACCGAATACTGGGTCACGGACCTGATTAAGGTGAAGTACCGCCACCCAGTTATAATTATCATGTTTAATCAAAATGTAAATACCCCATCTGTAAATATTTCCCCACATAATCAAGAGCATTAAAGTATTAAGATTTCATCAAGAATCTGCCTGGACTAATTACTTCTAGACACCGACCATAGTGTACATTGATTCGTCAAAATCAATGTGCATAAAATTTCTACACATATATAGGAAAGTTATGTATGAAAAATACCTAATAATGCAAAAGTAGAAGTTTGTTTTTAATTATTTATATAAGAATTATGAAATTTACAAAATACATACATATAGATATAAAATGGTCATAGATGACAATATATTCATAATATTAATTCATTTCTTTGTAAATAAATTTATAAATTAAGAGGAAACTAATTTTTACAAAATTATTGTACTTAATTTTCAGAACAGCTTGTCTTCTTTGCCTTAAATAAAACAACACAATATATATTTTGAAAATTTTGACCTTTAGTCTTTGATTATTTTATGTGCGTATGTATGTATTTTGTAAATTGCATGATCTTTATATAAATTTATTAAAAAGTTTCGACTTTCGCATTATTTACAGAAGATTTTCTGCCTTTTCTTTTGTATGTGTGTGTGTGGGGGGGGGGAGGGGGTGTAGAGTTGTAGCTATGAAAAAATCAGTTTGAAATTTTGAACGATTTTTTAACAAAATATTAAAATTTATCTTCTGGCTCAGCAATTTTTAAGAACTGAAAACATAATTTTATTTCAGATTCAGTCCGCCTTCAGACTGCTTTTGATCATATCACTAACTATGATATTGAAGAAGCCATCAAATAATGACTTGAACATGCCAAAAACCGAAATTGTGGACTTGGGAAGAAATGTTGAAGAAGAGAGAAATTACCGGAATCCGTCCATATTCAAAATAATAAAAGATGAAGGCTTTTTTCCAAATGTTCACTTATATATGATTTTTTATTAATAAATTCTTTTTTCATGTAATTATCATGTATTTTTCTTGAGTCAAAAGATATATATATATATATATATATATAAATATTTTCAGCATTAAAAGAGAAAAAAGGCATATCACAAACAAATACTGATTCTACACAACCGTTTGTAGTGTAAAAATGTTGAAAAAAAAACTGACACTTTCTCAGAATATTTTTTAATCTTTGAAAATATCTGCTGCATACATAAACCTGTACAACTTTACTATCACAGTAAGTTTTAAAATGAGTGCATTTTTTTTTTTTTTTTTTTTTTTTTTTTTTTTATCTTATTAAATCTGCAATACAGATTTTATAACTACTTAATAATTTAAGAACATACATTATGGACATTTATTTTTCACAAGAGATTTTTCATTTAAGTATCGATTTAAAGCTAAACAAAATCAGAGTTAAACATTGATTTAAAACAACCTTTGTAATATTTCATCATTTCTTCTAGATATTACATAATAAGTTGATTAAAATGGAGATTTTGTTTTGCCTAATATAAGTGACATTTTGAATGAATCCACATGAATTTATCCACAAATTTAAAGATTTGTTACAATAGATTAGATATAAGAAATAATAAAGTAATTTATAAATATTTAAAATAAATAATCTGCTGAAGAATTGGTTAAGTATAAATCGCAATTTTTTATTATATTACTGAATCAACATACTTTGTGCAGCAAATTTCTATTTCCTTAGAATATTGAAAATCAGTTTAATTGACTGACATTACTTGTGTTCTGAATACTGTTAGTTTATTTGTATGCAAACGCACCAAATTCCTTACAGAGAGTAAATACAGCATGGCTTTATTTTATCTGCAGTTAAGCATGAGACGATTATTAGTAAGAAAATCGGTTTGATTATTTTTATTTTTTAAAATAGTAAAACATTTAGAGTCAAATGCTCATTTTACCATTTTTTATTTATTATTTGTTATTATTTTTTTTTTTAATTATTAACTCTCCTCATTTTTCAAAATTTATATGCCATTCGTTTGCAAATCAATGTATAGTATATAACATTAGTAAAAGAATTTCAAAAAAAATATATATATCTAAAGAAATACGAATTTTATTGCTAAAGAAATTGCAATAAATATGAACAAAATTCCAATAATTTTTAGAAAATCAAAAGGAGAAAATATAAATAGGGAAATCATGATTTTAGAGGGTGTTTTATGTTATTAACAATAGTCCACATTTTCTAATATTTATATAGTAGTACCTTTAAAACTAATATATATATATATATATATAATATCAAAATTGCATATTTATCATTAAGTGCTTTATATATAAGCATTAGTAAAACAACTGCATATATATATATAAATTTTATTGGCAAAATATAACAATAATTGTGAATAAAATTTATTCTCCACTATGATGACTGCTTGCGAAAAAATTCTAAATGCAGTTGCTTAATTAAACATTTTTGAAAATTGGCATTTAAAATACTTTTATTGAAAAGATTTATTATTTTTCTACGGGGATGTGCAATTAACTGGTGGAAGTTGAAGTAATAATGCTATTAACGTCTCGTAATTGCTTATATAGGTAATAATATATTAAAGACAAAATCATGATTAGCATCGCAATGCCTACTTTTAAAAATTGCAAGTTCTTAATACATTTTATTAGTTTTTTTAGATTTCTATTAAAAGAATAATGTTTCATTTTAGTTATTTATATTTCTGTCAAATGTATATCAGTGATATAGCATAAAGGCGGGAAAAAATACAAATCGGTAAAAAAACAAACAAGCCATTTATTTAATGTAAGGTCGTAATATTTTATCTATCATTTGCAAAATCTGATATAGACACCATACTGTCTCTATAATTATTATTTGTAATTTTTTTCTTTTAAATCAAAAAAGTAAATAATATTGATCTTTTTTATTTCAAGAAAATTTATAAACATTTAAGAGTGAGTAAAAAAAAAAAAAAAAAAAAAAGAATAAATTAAATAATGCCAATGAAAATTATATTGCATATTATAATTTTAAATTGCAGGACACAAAAGTATTTATGTATCAATATAATTAAATAGTCAATACTATTGATATTACATAGCAGAGGCAAATGTGTAATGAGCAATCTTTTATACCAGGATAATAATTAAAAATAAATCTGGGAGTACATTTAGCATTACATATGATATCAGGGGGTAATCGGCAAAACGTCATATAATGTCGAAAAATACTCGGCAAATTATCGGTGGATAACCAAATGGTTAAAAGCTCTTACGCACAGGATTAAAAAAGTAGCCGATATACGATGGTCAACAGGCCCTCACACGAGCGGACAAAAAGCCCATACTGCCGATCCCGATAAGGGAGATCGTCTGGACGAAAAGTAGTCGGACTAAGTACATTCGACGGAAGTTCGGCCGGGGATTATTTGCTGCTTGGGAATAGTCTTTATAACTCTGGCATGTTTGAACTTTCCACATTCCATCGTTTTTCGGAAATACAGTTGTTACAGACAGACACATGAGGGATCTTATAATGGTTCTGTTTTTACTTTTTAAGCATGGAACCCTAAAGATTAATATGTTCAAAAAGTCTGTCTTTTTTAAAATAAAAAATAGAAGACGCTTAAGATAAGAATAGTGAGGGGACACTTCTCGGAACTGCAGAATTTGTCCTCTATTTGGAGGTGTCCACTTTTCAAAGATAAAAGTGTGTCTTTTATGTTTGTTTTTCTGTGTTTACTGGTTATACTTCAATAGTAAATAAAATTTGATTCTTCTTTCTTTGTAAAATTAATTAATACTGCATAAAAAATTTCTTCAAGAAAAATTCTCAATTTCTCATAATTTATTCTTTCTTTATTTTCTTTTGGTATAGAAAAGTTTAGAATGAGGAGTAGAAAGACCGCTATTCTATTGCAAAATTCTCTTTCTATTAATTTCCTTTTATTAGAAATTTTATCACATTTTGTTTGTTTTGTGTTGTCAATCTTGTTGCATTCCAAACCTTTTTATGTTAAGGGGAAACAGTACCTTTTAAACTATTTTTTCAGTTTTGAATAATACTGTAATATCGGTAGTGGCATTATGTTTAATACTATAAAGGAAATTTAGCCAGTGTTTTTCGACAGTAATTTCTGTCTCATTTAATGCCCATATTACACTTAAATTTACTTATACCTATATTTCAGGCATTATAGTAGCCACCAGTATAGACACTTTTATCACATTTGTTTTACATTAATATATAAAGATTCATGACACTTAACTTTCATTTTAAAAAATCCTTTATCTTTCGTTTTGTACATATTAAAATCGAACATTATAATTTTCATTTCTTTACTTTTCTTAAAAAAAACAAACCACATTTTTTTACTTAAAAAGGACATAAATTCCGGTATATCGTTAAAACTATGCTATTTATAAATATATATTGCATTGTCCATACTCTTTGGCACTTCTCTGAAAAAACGTTTTCGTCCATTTCTTGGACTTCTTCAGTTTCATTTGGCGGCTCGCAGTTTCATTTTCGACCTTTTATCATTTCTCTTTTTCCATTTTTTCTCCCTTTTCACTTTCCCCCTCTTTCCAGCATTTTTAGCCAACGGGAGTCAACATTTGCATGCGCCATATCGTTGCATACATTTTTTCTTTCGAGGTTAATCTCGATAGCCTCTCTCATTAGGGTGTTGTGGGGATTATCATATGCAGCTATTTTTTCTATTTTTATTGATTGAGGTATTACGGGGTTTTTTAAATTTGTTCGTGAGAAGGCTGTTGTTTGATTATTATATTTAATGTCGCAGATATGCTCCTTATACCTTTCGCTTATTTTTCGCTTTGTCATCCCGATGTATGTAATTTCCTTATTGTCTGTATTTGAGGCTTTAATTTTATATACTCCTGCCGTCTGTAATTCGTCGTATCTTTCTGCTTCATTTCGTATCGTTTTAAATAGGGAAGGGTTGGGTGTGATTGGGACTATCTTTCCGAGTTTACTAATTTCGCGTTTTATTTTTAGTGCTATTCCGTTCATGTATGGTAGGGGGGGTGTATAATCCTTTTTATTTTGTCCTGGTTGGATCCAGTTAATTTTTTCTTTCGCTTTTCTGATTAGCTTGTCTATTGTTTTTCTTGGATGGCCAGCGTTACGTCCTATGTTCTCTATAATCCTTAATTCTTCTTTTAATAACTTTTCTGTTGAACATATATTGAGTGCTCTATAGATGTAGGTATTTAGGGTAATATCCCTAAATACCTACATCTATAGAGCACTCAATATATGGGTAATACCCCTAAATACCTACATCTATAGAGCACTCAATATATGGGTAATACCCCTAAATACCTACATCTATAGAGCACTCAATATATGTTCAACAGAAAAGTTATTAAAAGAAGAATTAAGGATTATAGAGAACATAGGACGTAACGCTGGCCATCCAAGAAAAACAATAGACAAGCTAATCAGAAAAGCGAAAGAAAAAATTAACTGGATCCAACCAGGACAAAATAAAAAGGATTATACACCCCCCCTACCATACATGAACGGAATAGCACTAAAAATAAAACGCGAAATTAGTAAACTCGGAAAGATAGTCCCAATCACACCCAACCCTTCCCTATTTAAAACGATACGAAATGAAGCAGAAAGATACGACGAATTACAGACGGCAGGAGTATATAAAATTAAAGCCTCAAATACAGACAATAAGGAAATTACATACATCGGGATGACAAAGCGAAAAATAAGCGAAAGGTATAAGGAGCATATCCGCGACATTAAATATAATAATCAAACAACAGCCTTCTCACGAACAAATTTAAAAAACCCCGTAATACCTCAATCAATAAAAATAGAAAAAATAGCTGCATATGATAATCCCCACAACACCCTAATGAGAGAGGCTATCGAGATTAACCTCGAAAGAAAAAATGTATGCAACGATATGGCGCATGCAAATGTTGACTCCTGTTGGCTAAAAATGCTGGAAAGAGGGGGAAAGTGAAAAGGGAGAAGGGGGAAAAAATGGAAAAAGAGAAATGATAAAAGGTCGAAAATGAAACTGCGAGCCGCCAAATGAAACTGAAGAAGTCCAAGAAATGGACGAAAACGTTTTTTCAGAGAAGTGCCAAAGAGTATGGACAATGCAATATATATTTATAAATAGCATAGTTTTAACGATATACCGGAATTTATGTCCTTTTTAAGTAAAAAAATGTGGTTTGTTTTTTTTAAGAAAAGTAAAGAAATGAAAATTATAATGTTCGATTTTAATATGTACAAAACGAAAGATAAAGGATTTTTTAAAATGAAAGTTAAGTGTCATGAATCTTTATATATTAATGTAAAACAAATGTGATAAAAGTGTCTATACTGGTGGCTACTATAATGCCTGAAATATAGGTATAAGTAAATTTAAGTATAAAGGAAATATTAAATAATTTAAAAAAAAATCTTGTAAAATAGTCTACTTAACTATTTTTTTTAATTAACTTTTTAAAATCCCTACTACTTTTTTAAATATGAATATTTTGCTTCATTTTCCCCCCCAACTTTCCTTAGAAACATAAAACTGCACATGGATTATGGGGCATTACATTTAATATGAATTTTTTTTTTTTCTCGTGTATAGTTAAAAAATCTAGGAAATTTAAGAAAATCATAAATTAAAAGATTAATTTAAAACATAATTATAAACTTGAATGTTAAATCCATTCACAGAAATATTAAATACACCATGGAAAACAAGCAGGGTTGGTAAAAAACCAGGTTTAAAAAAAAAAAAAAAAAAAAAAAAAAAAAAAAAAAAACGTTTTTTTTTTTTGTTTAAACCGGGTTTTTTTAAACATATTTTCCTATTACATATACATGCACATTTATTGATAAAAATAAACATTGTTGGATATATAAGTAATATAACTTCATTTAAAAATAATTTAAATAATTACAATCAATTGCGTAGAAAATTGAAATCATTTAAAATTTAAATATTTTTAGTAAAAGCTATGTCTTATGTTCCATGAATAAAATGCTCTACATAGTGAAATATGATATACCTTAAAAATCTTAATAAACAATCTTTTGATTACTAATACTATAAATAAATATATGGTGTAGTTTCATAAATATATTTTTCCATGGCTATTCAAAATAATTTCTTTGAAATATTTGCAACTTGAGATATCTGATTTTTCTGTTAGAACACTACATGAACAATTATCTTTTATTGAAAGTAAAGCTTTTTATAAAGAATTCCTGGAATGATTTGAATTTAGCAGTAGGGTCTTTACACGTTTCAAGAAGTATTGTGTATTGTCATGTGACACTTCTCCTCAGAAACTGCCATGTTAAGAAAAAGAAAAGGCAACAGTAAAATAAACAGAAATACCTATTTACCAGCTTTTTAGATTACTGAAAACATTGATCTTAAAATGGAAAGTAGATTTATAAAAGTTGTCATCCACTAACACATTTAAACAGCCATCAGACTTAATACGCGGGATTTTTTCTAAGCAATTTTATAATACGTATTACTTTTATGTGTCTAAACTAAAAATTAATATATATTTCTAGGCTTTTATTATGAGACTTTTTTCTGTTATGTCTTTTTTTTTCTGTTATGTGCGAACCTTATCTCGATTTTTACCCATTTTTTTTGTCAGATCTAAATAGTGGATTCGATTATGTAATAGGTGATTTAAATATCTTATTGCATATTTTAGTTAAAAGTAAACAGGTGCTTCGCTAGCACCCAATTTTTCAATGTCCTCTTATTTGACTTCATATCTTTAGTTTCTTTTTTATTCTTAAGGCTGTTCTAAAATCTGAAAGGGCAACTTTATGACATAAGTTTTAATTTATTTTTGTTCGGAAATGCATGAAACTAGCAGATGCTGTTGTTCAGAAACTATGTAATGGAGCTGTTTTTCCCGGAGTTTTTTTTTTTTTTTTCGCAAACGCAATACATCTTTTAGAAAATAGTGTCAAAGTTGTCATTTTGAATCGAATTTCTGTGCGAAAGAAAAGTAACTACTCAAGGAAGGTTAAAAACTTAAAAACATCTTTGTCACATTAATGTAATGTTCTGAAATCTTAAAGGTCATTTTATGTTATTAATTGTAAATAATCTGTGTTTTCACAAAGGAAAATATTTTATTCAAAATATTGAATATTTTTAATCTATTTTATCTTTGCTAGATTCACATGTTTTAAATTTTATCTTTAGAGCTTCAGATATGTTCATCAACACACGCAATTTGCATTCTACATGCATACAAATATAACCTAGACTCACTATGTCTCACGGTGACTGCTGGGATTAAAAGTAGAAATTATTTATATCCAATAATTTGAAACACTCAAATTACAAAAATGAGAAAATATTATATTGGATCTTTTCTAAAAAAAACCAGTTGGTTAACCAATTGATTTAAACCGTGCTAATATTGCTGGTAACAGAATAAAATCATAATGCAAAACCCCAATCCCGATGTAGGAATGCAAAAAAAACAAAAAGCTTACTAAGCCCAATAGCCATGATACAGCAAAGAAAACTCACAGCCAATCAATCATTAGCATACAGAACAAAAAGTAACCAATGGAGAGAATTACTTATGATTATGTCATCATTGAGGCATATGTAATTCTTAGTAAATCTTAACTAATCAAGCAGTCTAAGTAGTAAAAGTATTTTTAGCTCAAATCTGCCATTTTGGCTATTTTTAAAAATAAAAGGCTTAAAAAAAAGAAGAAAAATAACTAACTACTTGTTTTTTTCTTCCCAGATAATTTTAGAAAAATTAGTCTACTATGTAGATTTAAAGCTTATAAGAAAAGTTTGATTGATTAAAAATGTTTGTCACCTTTACAAATTTATTAATTCATCATTTTTCTAAACCTTTGCTTATAGCTTTTGCATAACTTGGATTTTGCATTTTTCAATATATGTAATGTGTAAAATAAAAGAAAACATTAGGGAAAAAGAGAAAAAAAACCAGCATGGTTTAAAAAAAAAAAAAAAAAAAAAAAAAAAAAAATTTGGTTTAAACTACGGTTTAAACCAGCGTGGTTTAAACCAAACAACCCTGAAAACAAGTAAAAGAAATTTCAAACCTTCATCTGAATTCATAAAAAAGCCTTATTTATCGAACAAGCAAGTTATGAAAATATGAACATGGAGAAAATTCAGTTTAAAGTTTTTATTTGTGAAAATAACACATTTGAACTTCTAATTTGTGTGAAGTTCCTGCACAATTTTATCAAACACATAAATTAAAGTATACATAAAAGCTTGCATATAATTTACTTACATGTAATAAGTGAGGAAAAGGGTTAAAATCATTAATCGCCGAAAAATTAAAAATGAGAAAATTCTCATTTGTCGTTATTTATATAAAATATTACTTACTAGTAATATATATCATGCAAGAACTTTAATACATTTAGTATAAAATTTTAAAAACAGCCAGCTTTGTATGTAAGACCCTCACTTTTTATTTTTGAGACATCTCTGCACCTGAGAGCAAGCTTTATTTTTGGTCTGTCGAGAAACGCAGAAAAGAGTTTATGGAAAGTGTGTTACATAAAAAAGAAAGAAATGGAACGAACGAACGAAAGTACAACGTAAACAACCCAAACAGTTACAGGTAAATCATACCCTGCCATTTCACCATAAAGGAAATAAAATAATTTGCTGTGTCCTTGGGTTTGTTCACTAGTAGTCTAAATTTACCAGCATTGCTGAGTGGGTGTGGCGCATCTCTTTAAATTCTGTCATTGTGCATAAAATCTTTAATAACTTCTTTATTATTAAAGATACACCTCTCAAATTTCACCAGTACATTTTTAAATGATCTAGTAGTTATACTTTGAGCCAATAATAATAACCAATATTTTGACCTTTCTCAAGATACTGTATCCCCTTAAACTTATTTTTTTCATGTGGCATGGGTGGACAAAAAAAAATAGCTATTTTGCTAAACCTGCCTGATTTCTTTTCTTAAAGGTTTGCAATCTTGGATAGCTCGAATAGCTGTTTAAACGTCAACAAGATTTTTTAAAAATATTTTAATGAATAATATCAATTTCAATATAATTTAGACAAGAATTTAAAATGTTATTCCACATGCTGTCAATGTGGACATTCAGTTTTTAAGCTGATTTATTAATTAATGAAACTAGTGCCCTATTAACAATTTATGTGTATGGGCCACATGATTTAGAGGATCCCCACATTTGGTATGCTATTTTTGCAAAGCTGACATTTTAAATCTGTTTTGTCTTTGTACCCAGGGCCAAAAGTAATGGGTGTGGGGAGCAGAGGGGCCATGTGCCCCGGTCGCCACAATGGAAGGTGAAAGGGGCACCAGATAAAGATTTGTTTTGATGTTTTATACAAAAACTATATATATGAAATTTCGATAAAAATATCTTCTAGCCGGAAAATCCAAAAGAAACGCTGAGCCAAGTGCATTAAAATTACCAACTCAATAAAAAGATTCATCTACAATACAAGGCAGTAAATGAATAAAAAAAAAGAAACCGTTCTTTTGGGCTATTTCCATTTTCCTGATCAAAACATACCATGCCAATGCCTCTTACTGTAGAAATTTAATTATTTTCCTTCTCAAACTAACATTTTGTTCACAGTCCATTCATCTCGCTAACAAGCAAGGATAATTGCTGAGCAATTCCTCCTCTTTTCTGTTAGTTGAAAATACTTCAAGAAGGCTGTTCTATTTTTTTTTTTTTTTTTTTTTTCATTCTAGCTGAACAACGTCAAGCTTTTTTACCATCCTTTTGCATTTCTATGTAGCTTGCTGCCGTTGTTGATGCCTGAAAGTGTCACCCCATTAATTTTATTACAATTACTTTTTATACCCATATTTGCCTTAGAGGGGGCGAGGCCAGGTGGCTGCCTGGGGCAATAAAAACAATACGCTGAAAAATTTACAAAATAAAAAGTAAAAACTTAATAGTTTTTTGTTTTTGTTGCGAGTCACATAATTTGGAAAATTAGCGTTAGGTTCAGGAAAGTATCTAGACTTATCAGTCTATAAATAGGAAGATAGGTATATAGTTCTGTGAAACTGCTGTAGATAGTACACAACGATATTTTACGATATTGGAATTCATTATTATGTCTACAGAATTCTGGTTTTTGTGTTCTTAAGACTAATAAATTCATATTATCATTTTAGAAGCTTCAATTGTAATAATTTGTAATACTACAACTATAGTAAAGTCTGGGAAAATGAAATCTTTCTACAATGAATTCTTGTTTTAAATGAAAAAATTGCATGGTCCCAATAGAAAGAATATCAATAGTTATACCTGCTAAGACGGAAACAACCTGTATAAAACGGAATTTTGTCCATTTTCTTTCGATCTCATTTCTGAGGCTTTAATATGAATATGGTTGAATAAATAATTTACAAAGCCCATTACGTATTTTATTATTACACATTTTAAATTTTGAAATAAGTCAGCTATTAGAAAATTTGTAAAATTCCCTTTGTAAATTTATTTTGTGGAGGAAGAAGGGGGGTGGGGGGCCAAAATCCATGTTTTTCGCGGGCGAAAAAAAAAAACTAGTTTCAGTCCTGTTTGTACCAATTAGAAAGTAGGATAAAATATATTTGTGTAAATATCTATTTATATATTCATATATGTATACTAAGCCTTCAAAAAAAAATTTTTTTTTTTTACAATGAATAGTATAGGAAGTTTTTTTTTTTTTTTGGGGGGGGGGGGGGGTAATGAATAGCAGACACCGACTCTCTTTTCGGCTTCATCAGACCCTATAGGAAGTGGATAGGAAAATACCAGTGAAAATATGAGTACAACAGGAAAAATAGTCATAAAATTAGAATATTCATTATTTGCATTTGTCAACCAAATTTGCATCAGGACTAAAAATTTTCATAAATAGAACACTAACTGAAACACAATTACTTATGATTTTTTTTCTGCCTATTTTTAAGGTTCTTTAGCCTTCTCAGAAACTCAGTATCTTAGGGCAAAGCCTGATATTTAAATTTAACGAGTCCATTATTATGAACAAAATATAAAAAAAAAAAAAAAGAAAAAACTGAAGCAAGAGACTTAAAACAAAACATAGTAATTTAAAATTTGTAGTAAAATTTTAGATTGAAAAATATTTTTAAAAAAATTCAATAATTAAACTTTTTTTCCATTAAATTTTTATAACATTTATTTAATAAATAAATAAATATATATATGCATGTTTAAGAAAATTTTTTGCTTGAAGTACTGAATCACCTTCAGTTTTATGCTGTTATACGATGGACATTTCCGATTTTATGGTACAGTCGTGGAAAAAAAAAAAGTAAACACCCCCTACTAACTCCTCAACAAATTATCGTAGAAGAAAGTTACTGGTACCGAACGATTGGAAATAAAGTCTACTTTTGAATGATGTATATAAAATTTGTTTAAGGGGCCATCTACATATTAAAACGAACCATAACTTTGTTTTTATCAATAGCAGTATACAATTCTGACAGCATAAATGAACTTTACACCTTTCAATTAGCCTATAAACAATTTTTATGCAATTCGTGCCATAAGTTTCCGAGAAATTAATTATTTTAATTCGAGCGTATTTTAAGGGCTGTATCCAAATTGAAGTTCCGAACTCGATTGTTAACCGAGAGAGCCGCCTTCTTGATCAAGGCACGTTTAAGCGTCAATGAAACCTGTTTGATTACAGGATAGCAGAATAAATTTCAAAAATTTACTCACTTCTATCATAGACGGCCCCTTAAACCATCATTTTGCCGTTTTTTAAGCATAATTTGAAAACTACTAGGAAGAAAAATGTGAAATTTTGGATTTCCATAAAGCAGGACTTAATAAATCTAAATCCATCAAAAAAATTGTATGTTGCAATACATAATTTTTTCGAATATTAATTTCATAATTCATATCATAAAATTATAAAAATTGCAAATTCAACGTATTTATGTTTGGGTATATTAGTATTATTGCTGCACAAAAAATTAGCTCATTAGGAGCATAATTTCAGGAGATAAAAATATGAAAATGTAATTTAACATTAGAAGTACTAAATTTTGAATGTCTGTAGTTCAAAAACTTATCATTCAAATGACTTGAAATTTGGTTTCTAGGCATATTTTGAACCGAAGATTTGAAATATCTCGTTAAATTTGGGTACTGCCATTGAAAAAAATGAAGTTTGGTTTCGTTTTAATATGTATATGCCCCCCTAAGCAAATTTTACACACACCACTTAAAAGTAGACTTTATTTCCAATCGTCCGGTACTAGTAACTTTCGTCTACGATAATTTGATGAGGAGTTAGTAGGGGCTGTTTACTTTTTTTTTCCACGACTGTACATAGTTGTTAATATGACACATATAATTAAGAATTTTCACGTGTTATAAAGATTCTACTAATTTTTTGTTTTATCAAACAAAAACGTATGTACTTAATTTTAATCGTTGTTTTTCACATAAACAACGGAAAAATTCACATTTATATATCTCAGAAAATTATCTCAACTACCATTTGTTTCAATTAAAATTTGAAAGATATTTCTATAATACTTTAAATTCTACGAAATTTTTTCCCCATCAATAATTAAATTATAACTAAAAACAGATGTTATTTTCTCCAGCATACGTTATTTGTTTGCAGATGCTATTTGTTCTTGTTGCAGTAATCCGTTTTTAAATCGAACATCAATTTAAAGAAATTAAATGTTAATTGTTGCCCTTAAAGACTATAGATGGCAGCACCATGAAATTTCCCTTATTTTAATTTTGTAAAACCCATTGCTATCGCTAACTATCCACTTGCATGTTCCGCATCAAAGATTTCCGAAATCCTCCCAAAATCGATCTGCGCATTCCTTCGCGCATTCTCTCGCCCTTCAAAGATTCCTTGCTAACATCGTACATTTTCATAGTGTCGCCATCTAGGGAGAAGATAATAAAATATAATCATGTTAATCTAATGCTTTTGACTAAAATAAATTATGTTTTATAAAATAAATGTAATATGCAAGTAATTTATTTGAAAAAATCAAAATATATTTAATGGAATTTTGTTTTCATGTACCATCAAATATTAATTAATTATATACGAGAATTGTTTTAACTTGTTGTAGTAACATAATTTGTAAATTTTAATTTATATTTTTTTACATTTCTTATAGTATTCCAATTTATAATCAATAATAATTAAAAATAAAAAAAAAAGAAGAAGAACGAAAGAGAAATGTTATTGTATTCGAATAGTTTAAAAAAGGATAGCTAAAAATACATTTTATTTTTTAAAATTTTCTTTTCTTGATAAGTATCAATTCAAAACCTTACTAAGAAAATATTGAGGTCTGGTATATCAAATTTTTATTTTTTTTTCTACCAGTGTGATATAAGTCACCAAGCATAGTAATGTACTAAGATTAATAAATAAAAACTTTTTAATGCTGAAAATACACAAGAAATCATGACATGTTAATTTATGAAAAAAAAAAAAAAAAAGAGGAAGTAAATAAATAATAAATAAATAAGTAAATGAATAAAACCAATAAATAAATAAATAGAAATAAAAGAAGAAGGATGAGGAGAAAGAGAGCTGTTATTGTATTCGATTAGTGATAGCTAAAAATACATTTTATTTTGTTTAACATCAATTCAAATTTTACTAAGAAAATATAGATTTTAGAGAGGTCTCCTAGATCAGATTTTTATTGTTTTTACCAATCTGTTATACGTCATCAAGTATAGTTATACACTAAGGTTAATCAATTAAAGTTTTTAATAATCAATGTAATATTGCATCTTTCTGCTTTAGTTTTGCATTTTCTTAACATTCTCGTAAGTCAATAAATCTGACAATTTTTTCTCATAAAAGTGAAAACATATACAATCATACACATATACAATCATACACATATTCATGTGTGAATATTTGAATACATATCAATATATGTACATAATAAATATGAATATATGCATGTCTGCATAAATTTTATGTATGTGTGTGTTTCTAATATACTTGAAAATCGCATATGGTTTAGATATCTGCTGCCATCTACTTTAATTTTCATAACATTCTTCAAATCACAATGCCTTTCAAATATATTACTAGTGTAGACAACATATACCAAAAAAAGAAAAAGAAAGAAAAAAGTATAACTTCCAGATTCTAAGGATGACCAAAAATGTATACCTATGTTTCAGTTACGCATTATTACTAATAACTTGTATTTCAATTAAAATATTTTTGGTGTTATTTACATCCATTTTTGTGAAACTGTCATTTAATACACCCTTCCTATTCATAAGTTGATATGTCTATACTAATCATATATGCATGTAATGATTGGGTTTCTACAAAGTATATAGTACAAAACAAAAGTTCATTTATGTCTAAAAAACCCGCGTGTTTATCTAATGTAGATTGTTTTTTTTTTCATATTTAATATCTCACGAGCTAGACATTGAAAACTGAAGAAAATTAATAACAAACTACTAAGCTAAAACATTAACTATATGTTTAAATAATAATATTTATTAATATGAATTATAAATTAATATGAAATAATAATGTTAATTAATATAAATTATATACATTTAAAAAATATATAATTTTATAATTATAATACATATATTAATTATAATAATTACATATAATAATATTATAATAATTATATATAATAATATGTATATATTTATTAATTAATAATTAATATTAGTTATATATATTTAAATGAAAATAATAATTATACATATTTAAATAATTATTAGTTAATATCAATTATACATGTTTAAATATCAATATTAATTATATATTTAAATAGTGATAATAATATAAAAAAAAGATATTATTATCATTATTTCAATAATTATTACTAGATATCAATTATGCATATTTAAATATTAATTAATTTGGTATATTTAAATGTCAATATTAATTATATATATAAATAGTGATAATAATATAAGAAAAAAAGAAAATCTTTAATTATGTTAGTGGAAGATTAACATAATTAAAGATTTTCTTTTTTATTCTTACATTATTATCACTATTTAAATATATAATAATATTAAAATTTAAACATGTATAATTAATATTAATTAATATTTTTATTTAAATATATATAATTAATAGTTTTATGTTCCACTATTTTATAATTACAAATGAACCAGTAATTAACAAAATTAATACTAGTAAATTAATAGAGATTTTTTAGATATGAACGATAATACTTCACTTTAAAACATAAGGACTTTATAAAATTGATTTTACTAATTTGATATCTATCTCTTACAACAGGGCGATATCACAATTAACATAAAAATATTTTTCATTTTCTGTTAAGAATTATTGCATTTTAATAAATGTTCATTTAATTAATAAAAAATAGAATTTAAAAATTTATTTAAATTACTTAAATTTATTTAAAATTAAATTTTAGGTAATACAGATTTAAATTAAATGTGATAACTTAAATGTAATTAAAATTTAAATGTCTAATTGACAATTTAAAAAAATTACAAAGCAACTGATCTTTATATGTTAAAGATAAAAACAAAATACTAATTTGATATCTATTTCTTACAACAGGGAGGTATCACAACTAACATAAAAATATTTTTAATTTTATTTTAAGAATTATTGCATTTTAATAAATGTTCATTTAATTATTAAAAAATAGAATTTAAAAATTTATTTGAATTATTCAAATTTATTTAAAATTTAATTTAATGTAATACAAATTTAAATTAAGTTTTATAATTTAAATGTAATTAAAATTTAATAGTCTATTTGACAAAAAGAAAAAAAAATAAATACAAAGCAACTGTATATATATGTACTGTCTTTATATGTTAAAGATCAAAACAAAATACTAATTTGATATCTATCTATTAGAACAGGTCGGTATCGCAACTAGCATAAAAATATTTTAAAATTCATTTTAAGAATTATTGCATTTTAATAAATGTCCATTTAATTATTTAAAAATTTATTTGAATTATTTAAATTTATTTAAAATTAAATTTTATAACTTGTCATTTAAATTTAAATGTCTAATTGACAATTTAAAAAAATACAAAGCAACTGATCTTTATATGCTAAAGATCAAACCGAAAATCTACAACAACTAGGACACAACTCACAACCTAACTATTACAAAGATCGTGCTTTAACCACCGCGCTATGACGCTCGTACTTCTATTTCGCCTTCAACAAAGTCCCTCGTGTACCACAAAAATGTAAACAAAACATCCGAAGCAGCAATAATGCGCGAGAAAATGCGCAGATCTGTTTTGGGAGGATTTTGAATCTTTGAGGCGGAATGTGCTAGTTAACTATCCTGGGGATCTATTCTGGTGTCGTAGGAATGCTGAAACCGGTCGGGAAGAGCCGCCTTGGCGATTATTTGCTATTCTGGTGTAGTAGAGTCGAAATTTCGCCGGTCGGAGTGGGTTGCTTTTTTTCCGACTGCTACCTTGTGGTCGAGATCGCAGTGGGTAGGGTTCGGAAAGAATTTTTGCTCTGTTTGGAGGGTTTGGGCACTTGTTTAATATTAAAAAATAGAAAGAGGGCATAGTTTTTCAATTACCAGTGGTCGTAAATATCATGATTTCTTCAAACATATCCAACATATCAAAAATATCCAATGCTTTTTATATTTATCAGATATTTTCAAAATAGTCAACTTATTGATAATTATAAATATTTTCAGACTTAATATAAATAAGAAATTAAAATATATTGCAGTTAGTATGATAACTTAATAAAATATTATTCTAAATGTGTGTTTTTTTCTTTTTTGCTTCTCTTAAGTAACAAAATAGTAGATCAGCTAATTGAAAACAGACCCAATTTGTTTAAAAAAAAAAAAAAAAAAAAAAAAAAAAAAAGCTGTAAGATTTAGTATTAAGAAAATTTTGTTGTATAAAACACAATTTGAAATACAAAATAATTTGTTTTAATTAAAAAAAATAATGAACATAATTGTAATTTTGTTGCTTTTTCAATCTCATAATGTGTTGTGCATTTTAAATTAAGGTAAACCAAAATTAGAAAAGATCATTTTAAATGAAGATGTAAATAACTTATCTAAATTAGATGGTTTATCTTTCAATGAGTGTCGTAAGAAATATTGTCTGACGTAATTATTGTCATCTAAAAATTCAGCTTCAAACGTAAAGTTTCTTTTTAGAGAAAGGGTGGGGTGGGGGGGGGGGCAAAAGTCACTATCAGAGCAAAAGTTCTATATCTACAGAACGACACCGTTAATAACAGTCGAAAAATTCATTTACACTTGTTTTCACTGAAAATATAAAATTTTGAAATAAAATATAAAATATCGAAAGTATCAAACGTCTTGACATTTTGAAAGAAATATCAGATATATATCATGGTATATCTCAAGGATAAGCTATTCGATTTCTAAATATACCCATATAAATATATATACTCACTGATATATATATATATATCACCGAGCCCTGTTAATTACAAAATACTATTTTCTTATTTAAAGCTCTTTTACAGATTCTTTAAAAGTTCTTTGACTCGGAAATCTGTGTATTCTTTTTTTCTTGCAAAAAATGTCAACTAATTTACTTACAAATTTAATTCAGACCGAAAAAAATACTTTCATTTTACATGGAAAGGTTTAAAGTTTAAACATGGAAAAATTTCTGAAATAAAAGCTTTTATTTCGGCCTTTTAAACAAACCAAAAGTTTCGGCAAAAAGCCAAGACAGTTCACATTTTTTTCTGTATAATATTAAAGCTGTTCTCAAATTAAAACTCCCTATTTTCTGACACATTCCTGGAATAATTTTTATTCGAAAACACAGAAAATTGGTTGATGTTGTTATTCAGAAACTGCAAACTCGAATAGCATATACCATTTTTCGATAAAGGTAAAGGATTCTTCAGAAAATGCGGTCAAAGTAGGCATTTTGAACCGAAATTATGAAAGTGACTCCCGATAAAGGTCGTCAAAAGATAACATTTGCTTATAACTCAAGATAATACGTTTACATACTTCAAAAATAAAAATACATAAAGGCGCTTTTCAATTCCTAATCACTTCAATTGTCATATCTGCTAATTTCATGCTTTTATGTTTTAAAATTAGTCTGTGTATGTACAGGGCCTGGTGAAACAAAAGAGGAGAGGATGAAGGCCTGGTATTCATTCAATGCCCCTTCCTATGCTGTCACAAAAATTAAACGTGTTCTATGTCTTAAAATAGAGATATGGATATATAAATACATATTTAGATAAATATATTACTTGTGTTTAATCTTTCCCTACTCCAATAGCAAAAAATATGCAGTATAATTTGTACAAGATCGAATTAGATTTTAAATATTATCTCTGTAAAATTCGTTCACCAAGTTTGGCACCCCCTAAAATCAAAGAGGTTCAGTGCCACGGACCAGTTGGAAGGGTTTTTTAATCAGCCCTTGTGTTTGTGTTCCAAAATTTTGCGTTGTTGAGCGGAGAAAACATATTTTAGATCCGTTTCACAATAATAATAATAATAATAATTTAAAAAACATTTTATTATTTGTTTTTACATTTAATGATTTAATTGATTCTAATTATATTTTTCACAAAGAATCAAGATTTTCAGTGAATTGATAAAGATACAACAATAATTTTTCATTAGCATATTTAGTTTTTTTTTCTTTTTTTTTTCTTTTTTTTTTTTTAAATAAGTAATTAAACTCATTGATGATCTCTGTAAGTATTTAAAATATTAATAAATAAAATTAAGGGAAAATAAAATTTGAGAGACTTTCCTTAGAATATTTTTACTGTCACGAAAATAATTAAATCGTGGTGAATTTATAAATTAATTTAAAAAGGAAGGTAGGAGACATTTAAGTACAAAACTAAATTAATATACTTATTATATATGCATATATTCGTTAAGTTTATTGCAGATTTGAGATTAAGAACAATTATAAGCAAACCTAGATTTTTTTTTTTAATAAAGGTGAAACTAAAGTATATTTAAATATTCGGCCTAATTTATATATGTGTTTTCAGTACTGGTGTGATAAATATAATTAATTTAAAATAAAAGTGGTCTAAAGATGCAAATAAATAAAAAGCTATATAATGTTTATTATTTTTTTAAAATCCATTATATATTAGGCTTCAAATATATATGTAGAGCTTGGTAGAACCTACAACACCCCCCCCCCCCCTTTATTTTTCAAAAATATTTTGAAGTCTGAAAAAAAATCTGTCTATTTCACCATAACATTTACTAATCATTTTCTGATATTAAAATAGAACAAAGTTTCTTTCAAAAAATTGATTCAATAATAATAACAAATAGTATTTTATGCATAATTAAAATACAAATGGACATTTTTTCTTAGGTCAGGAAATTTTAAACAGGTTTACAGGCACGATCACGCTGATGTAAAACAATGGCATTCATTCCTTCAACTCGTTTTTCTTTTATATAGATAACCCAAACATTCTTTTCCTTTCACGTAAATAACAATAACACTTGACAAAGCAAGACAGCTGTTTCCCTCTCCCAAACATATAAAAACACGTGAGCGCTTTCATCTGATTGGCTACAACTGTGTCCGATCGCACGCAGGGGACATTCTGCGTTTCATCCTCCACTGTCGTATAACGAGGGGAGACCAGAATAGCTCTTCGCCCAGTGGTCGCTATGAGACGGCGATCCCGATTCCCGGTATTTACTCGATTACACCAGAATAGACGCCCTGCTTGCATTTCGCCTTCGCCTTTGTCGCCATGTACCATATGTTGCACCTGTGTAATATATCGTAAGTTGCTCTTGTTTGATTTCAATAATAATTAATTAGTTGTTTTGAACTGCCAAATTAATGTTTTGGCAATTGTCATATGATTATAACAAATTTAATTGGAGTTAAAAATTACTTTTAGTGGAATGACGACCATTTCCAAAAGAATATTTTAGCGTTCTTAAAAGTTATTAAATTCTATATTATTGTATGGTAATATTACGTGTAATTCCCCTCTCATGTTTAATTAAATCAAAAGCCAAATGTTTAAATAAATTCATCAAACGTTAAAATGTTAAGTATCTAGTTTAATAGTTATGCGCGATTCAATCGTTTATTAAAATAGTTAAAGAAGCTGAAAAAATAAAAATTTGCAGATGTTATGGAGATTGATTTCTTTTCACAATTCTATATAATGTGGCAGTAATGGACACCCTTAAGGAATTTCTTTAAAAACTATTTTTTTATTAATAGTTATAATTTTTATATTCTAATTTTTCCAATAATATATTAATCTATCATCAATATTTAACCGTTCTCATAGTCTCATTTCCCAATATTAATCAAAATTTTATTGTGAATAACAGAAATACAGTACAGCCCCGATTATCCGCGGAATTGGGTGGCAAGGGCACCACGGATAACAAAAATCGCGTATAACCCGAAAAAGACTGAAAATGGGGGTGCAAACATGAAAAAAAAGAAGCTTCAACATAAAAAGTATATTTTAGTGTAACAAAAAACATAATAAAACGTTTAAAATACATTCATATGCAAAGTACACCAGAAACCTTTGCTTTACGTCTAAGTCACAAAATAAAGAACAGTAAAAAAGAAACAATGCCATATATACTGTACAAAAAGAGTTAAGTTACACCTTTTTTAAAAAAATCAGTCCCTTGATTTTGTTTCTTGCTTTGTAAAATTTTTTTTTTCCATTCTAAATTGTAAGCTATTGTTTTTCTTTTAGTATGGAATAATATTTATCTTGAAAATGAAGCTATTCTTGATACGCTCTCCTGGAATTTATCATTAGTCTTATTTAATTGGTTAATATTTTAATTGCTGTATTTACGTTTGTTTAATAACATCAAGACTTTATATCTGATATTTCAAACATGGCATCCGGATCTAGAAATGTTCTTCTATTACTTTCGAATACATGAAATTTTCTGTTTATATTTACTAGTAGGGCTTATTGCATTTTCCTTGCTTTTGGCCTGGATTGAAAAAATTTGCTTCGCGGATAAACCGCACCGCGGATCATCCGCTCGCGGATAATCGGGGCTTTACTGTATATCAAATCACCCAAAATTCCAGTAATGGACACTCTCTGTTCCAGTAACGGACACCCCACAAAAAGTAATAGATAGTATAATTGTTTTTATGGATGTATTTAGAACCAAAATTTAATGAAACAAAATAGTTATTTTCAACTAAACTTAACAATTAGAATATCAATAATTAATAAAATATTTGTAAGATTTATGCACTGTTTAAATTATTGTGATTATCACAAGATCAATATTTTAATTATTTTAGATGGATGGTTTTCAGGGAATTAGAGTTATAAAATAGAGGCAGTGGAGGTTTTAGAAGGATAATAAAAAATCTGAAAAAAAGTTTTGGATTATTAGTGCATAGATTCTGATATTTCCCACTATTTTTAACAGTAAACGTCCCCTAAACTACTTGATGTAATACTTGTAGTAATTAGTATTGCAAATATGAAAGAAATAATACTGTGGATTGAATGTTTTAAATACTAAATAAAATTATTTCAGAATAAAACTGTAGAACCTCTGATCTGTAAATTTACTAGTTTCATTACTACTGTAACTTTAATTAATACAGTAGACTATCATATCCGCACACCTTCGGACCAGCGGTTGTGCGGATTTTAGAATTTTGCAGGTTTCTGGTCATTGCTTTGTTTACATTTTTTAAACAGTCATTTGAATGTAATAATGCAATCAAAATTATAATGAATGCTTGCAATATAGTAAAATATTAAAATGATTATGTCAAGTAATAAACTAAAATAACAAATATTAAGATAATTTTTAAAATTATTAAAAGTAAAGGTCAAGTAAATAATAATAAATTATAATTAATTTTGCACAATAAAGATGATACATTTTCCTTGAAATTTTCAATGAAACTTTCCCGATAAAAATATCCCTATTAATTCACATCAAATTCATTAAATAAGGAGGTTTTATTTTAGGTTTAACCAGTCTTATTAACCCAAAATGCTTGATTAATACATAAATATATTGGATAAAAAGATTGTGATTACCAGTGATATAATCAATATCTTGATTTTTTTTCAGAAATAAATTTATACTTCCTTCATGAAATGCCAAGAGTTCATTCATATTATCGAGAATTACATATTAAAATACATATGGAATGATATAAAACTAAAAAATTCTGTAATTTTGCCCCTACATCTGAACTGAAAGTTTTATTTTTTGACATCTGCGATGATGTGCAGATTTTAGGCGTTTGCGGATTTGAGGGAGTCTACTGTATTACAATTTTTTTTTTTTTTTTGCTGTTGTCAGAGTTGAATAAGCAAACATTTAAGACAGAAAATAACAGATTTATTTTTGACAATTTCTGTAACTAAATTGTTTTTCTTTAAATGGTGAGGGACTGAGCCTAAAGATGAAAATAAGCAGTCGCCACTCGGTGATTAAACGTGAAAACTGGCTTAAACTTAAAAATATGTAAAGTACCGGTCAAATGCAGGACTTTCCAAAAGAGATTTCGTCAAAGAATCGCGGAGGAAAAAACCGCGAATTTTGTCAAAAGATCGCTAAAAAACGCACTTTTCGTCAAAGGATTACAAAAAAAAAAAAAAAAAAAAAATTTCATCGAAAGATCGTGAAAAAAGCCAAATATCGTCAATAGATCAAGAAAAAAATGCAAATTTCGACAAAGAATCGCAAAAAAAAAAAAAAAAAAAAAAAAAAAAAAAATTGTCAAAGGATTACGAAAAAAACAAATTTCGTCGAAGGATCGCGAAAAAAGCCAAATATCGTCAATAGATCGCGAAAAAAATGCGAATTTCGTCAAAGAAAAAAAGGAGAATTTTGTCAAAAGATCGCGAAAAAACCCGCACATTTAGTCAAAGGATTGCAGAAAAACACGAAATTCATCACAGGATCGCTAAGAAACACCCGAAGTTCGTCACAGGATCGCTAAGAAACACAAATTTCATCAAAGGATCACGGAAATATCGTTACTGTATTGCGGAAAAAACGCGAATGTCGTCAATAGATCGCGAAAAGACCGAGAATTTCGTCAAAGGATCGCGGAAAGACCCGCATTTTGTCAAAGGATAGCTGAAAAAAATCCAAATTTCGTTAAAGAATCGTGGAAAAAACGCAAATATCGTCAATGGATCTCGGAAAAAAATGCAAATATCGTCAATTTATTGCGAAAAAACGAGAATTTTGTCAATGGATAGCAGAAAAAAATGCAAATATCGTCAATTTATCGCGAAAGAAACGAGAATTTTGTCAAAGAATTAAAAAAAAAAAAAAAATTAAAAAAAACCCTGAAAATTTCATCAAAGAATCACGATAAAAACGCACATTTGGTCAAAGGATCGTGGAAGAAACGCAAACATCACCAATAGATCGCGGAAGAATGCGAATTTCGGTAAAGAATCGTGAAAAAAAAGCATAATTAGTACCAGGAAAGACCAGCCCTCCCACTCTTTACATTTCAGAAAATTTGCTGTAAATTTCAGATTTTTTTTTAAAATTTTTGAATCACACCTGCTAGTCAGTGGATAAACATACCTATTTTTTTATTGTCAGATCTTAAGGGGACCTTCCACATTAGGAGACCAAAAAAAAAAAAACACTTTTTTATGATTTTTTTGTAAGAAAACTGCATGATGGATCTTTTTGAAATTTTATGTTTATTGTACATATCTCAAGGTATACACAAGAATTTTTTTATTAGATTTTGTTGCTTCTACTCTTTATAAACAAATATGTTCAACTGCTTTGGAAATTTTCGTCTGGACGGTGGGCAGTTAGTGCCTTGTAGAATTATCTGAAACACAAAAATAAATTTTTTTCGTAAACTTTGTGAGTATAGCTTCTAGTTAAATTAAAGGAACCCATAAATTTATTTAAAAAAAAAGTTTTGTAATGGCTGATTAAAAAAAAAAAAAAAATTTTTTTGTTAATTTTTTCTTTTTTTTTAAAAATCAGCCATTACATAACTTTTTTTTAAAATAAATTTATGCGTTCCTTTAACTAGAAGCTATACTCATGAAATTTACGGAAAAAAATTATTTTTGTGTTTCAAATAATTCTACAAGGCGCTAGCTATCATGCCCACCGTTCAGACGAAATTTTCCAAAGCAGTTGAGCATATTTGTTTATAACTTAGAGTAGAAGCAAAAAAAATCTAATAAGAAAATTCTTGTGTATACCTTAAGATATATGTACAATAAACTCTTAGAATTTCAAAAAGATCAATCATGCAGTTTTCTTACAAAAAAAAATGATAAAAACTTGCTTATTTTTGGCCTCCTAATGTAGAAGGTCCCCTTAATTCTAAACAAATAATTAAAAAAAAAGGGGGGGGGGTACTTATATTGTTAGCTACACAAGTACCTAAGCAAAGCATAGTGGGACTTATGTAGTTAGCTATATAAGCATGTTGCATATAACTTTGTTGTTAACTTAATTTAAAATAGATTGGAAATTAGTATCTCAAGTTTATTCAAATAAATATGAATTAAAATGTTTTTATTTAGTGCATAAATTACCTATTTACTCTAAACTCATATATTTTTTAATTAAATATTCAGTGGCATAAATCAGGGCTGAAACTAAGGGGGGGGGGGGCACGTGCCCCAGGCGCCGGTTTAACAGAAGGTGAAGGGGGTGAAGATTTTGTTTGACATTTGACACCAGAATGTATATATATATATATATACGGAATTAATATAAAAATGTCTCGCAGCCGGAAAATTTAAAAGGAAAACTGAACCAAATGCATTAAACTTTACAAATACATAAAAAGATTCACCTACAATACAAAACTGCAAGTGGATAAGAAAAAATAACTGTTCTCTAAGGTTTTTTCATTCTCTCATACCAAAAGTATCATGTCTATGCCTTTACCTTCGAACTTTTAAATCACTTCTTGTGTAGCAGAATCACTACTGTTTTTCAAGGTCAGTCTCTATTGTGGTACACTGTCCACTACCGATAATTACCAAACGCAAAGCGACCCCTCAGTCTGACTTTCCTATTAGATAAAAAAAATTCCATGAAAGCTATTTGTTTTTTTGTTTTTCCCCGAGCAGCATTGAGCTTGCTCCTTTCTTTTATTTTTTTCGTTTTGCCATGGGCGATGATTGTCCGGGACAATAAAAACAGACGGGAGGAGGAATGCATAAAGTAATGTTCGACAAAGCTGATTACGTAGTTCAGTTTCATATATTTTAAATTAAAAAATAAGTTGTCTATTAGATACTTAGTAAAATTATTTTTGTAAATTTACTTAAAGGTGGAGAAAAGGGGGGGGGGGGGGGGCAAAATCCATGTTTGCCCCAGGTGCCAAAAAGGCTAGTTTCAGTCCTGGCATAAATGTACTTACTGGCTACTAAAGAAATTATTCTCAGCCAGCCAATAACTGGCTACTAAAAGAAGTCAACCTACCGGCCAGTGGCTACAAAGCAAAATTCCTTATTTTCATCTTTAATTGAGCCTTATGAGCCCCTCTTTTCCCTATGCCTATTCCTTTAAACAATATTTTCTGCTTCTTGATTTCTTTTATTGATTACCAGGTTATAAAATATGCAAGGTAGAGTTATATAAAGAAATAATTTGATTAAAATATTGAAAATTTTACTAACTGCACAAAATTAATTAAAACCAGCCATTTTTAAAAATTTTGGTGCTATTACATTTTGGTAAATACAATTTAAAAATTAAATTCATTTACTTATGTTTTCAGTTAAGACAAAAAAATTTATGCACTATGAACATTACTGAAATTGCATATTTAGCAATGTCTACATGGGGTGAAATTGACTAATTAAGCATTCCAGTAATGGATACAGGTCTTAAAACCTTAAAAATAAATGAAATTTTCTAAATAGCTATTAGTATACAATTATAAAATTCAAAGTTTTTTATTATTACTGAAACAAAAACATGCAAATTTTGCAAGAAAATAAGGAATATATAAATTTATTATTGGACTAGACTCATGACTTTAGACTAGATCTCATGATGGTTATATAATATCAAAAAGCAATGAAAGGTATCAACACTTCCGCATGTCGCAATTAAAACCCTTTAAAAAATAAAATAAAATAAATATTAAAAAACCCGTATTTCCTTTGTTGCAGGAAACAATTTAAAATATTTAATAGCAATTCAAAGAAAAAGTTATGTCCTATTTGAAACTTACTAATAGAGCTAAATATAATGTTCTTCCCTACAAAATTTTTGCTCTGTTCTTCCCACCCCCTCCCACTCATGAAAAGGAGCAAATTTCTAATTATACAGGGTGATGGGGAGAGAAAAAATGCCCATTTTTTTCAGTTTGATGATTTTAGAGTGCACCATACTATTTTCCTGTTACAAAATTCTATATTTCGAGTGTGCCATGCATTCATTCCATTTTCTCAGCATAACACTATTTCTAAGTGTAAAGTGCTATTTACCAAGTACGTTAGGTCATATTCTGAGTGTGCCGTGTTGAGTGCACTTGCAGCTAAAACAACTAGTGATCAAGTAATTCTTTTAGAACTACACATAAACAATATTAAAAATATACACATTTTTTCTTCCTCTTAAGTCTTATGTTATTTAAAAATATGTATTGAATATTATACATATATTATATTTATATATATTTTCCATGATATTACATGAGATTATTCTAAAAACATCAGTATTAAGCTAAAGAATGCCACGTGATTTTCTCAGTATGCCTTGACATTTTCCCAGTGTGCCGTGGCTTTTATTTTACTTCATAATGCTATTTTTAAAGAGGACCATGTTCCCATAAAATAAAAATGTCGTTCGGCAATATCTGACTTCTTCTCGGCAATTAATGAAATTGATAATAATATAAAATTTACTTTAGAAATGGGGAACAATTTGACTTTAACAATTTTTGGATGTGCTTATTACAAAGGAGGATCTGGCTTTGACACACTCAGTTTATAGGAAACCAGTTAAGTTAAACTCTGTTATGCCATCTAATTATCGTATCGTCGGCTTCAATTCTTTTATCAAATGAGCCTTTTTGGTTTTTTCTGGAACTCACTTGCAAAACAAACTTGATTTTATCAGGGAAATTGATATTGAACATGGTTTCCCTATTGGTTAAATTAATAGAATCATCAGGAAGTTTGACAGCCCTTTGGTTCAACATATAGGTGTGGAGTTTTTAGGAAGTTTCAATATGTATGTACCTATTATTTTTGAAAGACTCAGAAAATTTTTAATTAATTTTAATATAACTCTCATAGCTACCTTCCCTCCCAGTTTAATGGATTTGTTGGTCAAGCATTTGGACCCCACTCCTCTCAGATTTTGAGCTGGTATACAGTGAAACCTCTCTGTAAGGGCCACCTGCCGTTCCATTGAAAATTAGCCCTTATCAGGGGTGGCCCTTGAATAGGGGTGACCAAATTTTTCATTTCTCTTTATCCCGCGATTTTTAAAATCTGCATATTCTTTCAGTAAGTTCTCTTTGTTTTTAACAATAGTGTTTATTTGATTTCTTGCTGCAATTAAACTGTGAAGCCAATTTTCTTGCAGATGTTCCTTGATCATGATAATTAACATAGGCGTAACCAGCCTTTTGAACGGGGGGGTGCCCAGACTTTTTAACCTGAACATGTTGGATACAAACAATATCTTATATAGTAAAACCTGCTAAAACGAAATCCCATAAAACCAATCTAATTTCCGTTTTAGACAGTTTTCCAATCTTAGAAGGTATAATTGTGTGGTATTTCTTTTAAAAAGGGCTCAAATGCGATTTTTGTTTGCGTGAGGAGGGTTGAGAAGGGGTTCAAAACATTAAAACTAAATCTAATGGCAAAAAATAAGATATGTAAATGTCCTTGCAGCAGTGATATAAGACAGTGACTAAGTGTGGTCACAACTGTAAAACCTTTTGGCACCCAACCATTACAAACATATAATTGTTTGTATCCAACATGTTCAGGTTAAAAAGTTTGGGTACCCCCCCCCCCCCCCCCCCCCCCGTTCAAAAGGCTGGTTACGCCTATGATATTAAATGCAAAAGTTCATATATGATTGTTCTTATAAAGATTAAAAAAGGCCTTTAATCATGCTGGAAACTTCTATAGGCACAAGGGAACACTGCATGAGATCTAAAATTATCTCAGTCAAAGTCTTGAAGATGAAATTTTGCCGGATGATAAATCTCAGATAATACATGCGGTACATCAGTACATGCGCACGAAATTTTTTCAGAATGTGACTCCATGACTTCTTAGGGATCACTGGAGGGACCGAAGAAATTTTGGAGGAAAGTCTATATAAATAATTATTATAATATTATAAATAATTATAATGTTCATTAATAGCGTAATTTCCAGCCTATAATCCGCGGCTCAAACAATCATGCTTCGACCCAGAAATTTTATTTCATTATTTAAGTTAAATATTTATCGCGATTTAATAAGTTACGTTTTATGAAACAAGATTTCTGGGTCTGAACCTAATTGTTTGATTCGCAGATTATAGGCCGCAAATTACGGTAATTCAGGTTTTTTACCCCAGAGTGTGTCGAATATATTAGGTAAAGCAGGTCAAGATAATATAGACTAAATTTTTATCAAGACGATAAAAATTATACTATCATGATGCGACTGTAATAATAAAGATAGGTGCTTGTATGTCTCTCTGTGTGTGTACGCGCGCGCGCACTGAGCTCTGAAAAAACAATGCAGCCTGCACCCGTAAGATTTGACAGGACCTGTATGCCTGAACTCATGCATATGGAAGACAATTTCTGGAATTTTTTCGCATTTTGCGGCAATTTTTTCAAATAAGTAAAAAAGAATCCGATTTCAATATTTTACCCAGTAAACTTTGTCTTCTTTTCAATAAAGTGTTTTCGAGATTCTTACAGCAATTTTTCAATTTTTAACAATTTTTTAATGTTATCTTTAGAGGGGTATTTTTCGCATTTCGCGGTGTTTTTTTTTTTTTTTTCGTTTTGTTGTTGTTGTTGCTTGTTTGTGTTTTTGACATTCCTAAAACGAATCCGTTTTAAATCTTTTACCCAATTAGTTAATTTCGTTCCATGTGGTTTTATAATCTTTTCCGAATTTTTGATGCATTTTCTAGCGGGGGTTTTCGTGCTTTGAGGCGATTTTTTGAAACAAAAAAAACCTCTCTGGTAATTTTTGCAATTGCCGTGATTAAATTCGAATTGGAATAATGTCAAATCAGCTCTTATAAGAAAGCTGAAAATTTAATTTTGCTCGAAATAAAAAACGCAATAATTCAAGATTCGTTTGTTTCGAGACAGAAGAGGTCGTAGCTTGCTCGGGAGTTGCCGAAAGCAGTACCCCCCCCCCCCCCTCCAATCCTAGATTTGTTTATGTTCGTTAAAAAAAACAACCACTTCTCTAGTAATGAAGTTTTCTTTCAGGGACAGGGTTTGAAAGAACGTGCGAGATCGCGCGATTTGTGCACAGAAAGGAAAGTCTCTCATAATAAAAAATGCTGTGCAGTATTTCCCCCTCCAAATTCTTTCACAGACCTGTTATTATTCAGTAAGTATTTAAAAAAAATTGGGTCTGTGATTTTTATTTCTTTTATGGAATTTCTCAAAATCAATTCGTGAATCAGTCCCGGAAAAAATTGAGAATTTCTTCAAACGATCGTGGAAAAATATCGGGAATTTCGATAAAAGAGTGCAGAAAGTAATCGCCAATTTCGTTTAAAGATTGCGCAAAAAAATTACGAATTTTGATAAAGGATTGACGAAATTTTTTTTCAAATTTCGTCAAAATGTTGCGGAAAAGAGTAGAGAATTTTGTTAATTGGTACGGAAAGATATCGAGAATTTTTCTGAACGGTCGCGCAATACTATCCCGAATTTCGACAAATGATCTCCCTGTAAAAATATCAGTTTCGTCAATCGGTCGCAACAGAGAATAAATTTCGTGAAATGATCGCGATAAAAACGAGAATTTCGTCAGCGGATCGCAGACAGATAGCGCGAATTTCGTCAAAAGATTACGGAAAAAAAAGCTAATTTCATCAAAAGATCGTGGAAAGAAAACGCGAATTTCATCGAATGATCGCGTGCTAAAGAAATGCCAATTTCGTCAAAATATTGCGGTAAAAAATGCGAATTTCGTCAAAGGATAGCGGTTAAAAACACGAATTTTGTCAAAGGTAAGTGGTGAAAAGGGCAGATTTCGACAAAAAATCGGGTAGAAAGACGTGAATTTCCTCACACAATTTTGGGGGAAAATTGTAAATATCATGAAATGATCACAGAATAAAATCGCGAATTTGTCAAAATTTACTGCACTGGGCTAAAAGGTTGAAACGGGGTTCCTTTTCCTACTTTCAAAAGAATGCCGCGAAACGAGAAAAACTCTAAAAATCATATATAAATTTTCAGAGGAAAAAAATTACTATATTGACTTGAAAGACTGCAATCATATTCCTTTCAAGAATGTCAAAAAATGGCCACGAAACACTAAATTCAACCAACCAACCAACCTACAGATTAATTTGAATTTTCTGTGCTATTATTTTTCATTTACAAAGGAGGCAGGGTATGTGTGTCCCCCCCCCCCTCTTTTACCTCGGCTAATCGAAATTTGGAATTATCGTTTCACATTTGCATCCCCTTTCAATTTTTTTTTGTTTCTTTCTTGACTTTAAACTACCAAAACAAAGAGACAAATAGTTTCTATCCTTGTGAAGAACTTGCGTTAATTTCTCATGAAATTGCAGAAACATGCAATAGAAAGAACGGCGTTAAAAACATCTCCCACAGACAAAGGACGTCAAAGTGGGATTATAAAGCCACCTTTTAGAATTACTATGACTAATACAGATTCTTGCAAATATTCTAGTTTTAAAAAAGATAAACAACACAATTTTCTTAAAAAAAAAAAAAAGAAAAAAAAAAAAGAAAGAAAAAAAAGAATGTGGGTTTCTTTTTTTATCACATTTCAAAACTTAGCCGTTTAGTTTTCTGAACTAAACTAATTGAACTCTGCTTTCGCTTCTTCCTTTTTCTTTTGTAGATTTCGATTTTTTAAATAATTGTGCTCGAGTCTGCGGAAACGGGGGGGTGCCCGGGCACCCAGGGCACCCCCCCTGGTTACGCCTATGATTAAAAAATTTGATTTTGTTATTCAAATCCAAATGTACTCTTTGGCTTGATTTAGGGACCATAATTTTAAATTTTACATAAGCCTGAGCATAAAATTTCTAGTGTAGAAATTGTGCTTCAATATGCATTCACAGTTTTAGTAAATGTGGAATCAGTTTTCTAGATAACCTGTTATCATCTGTGTTCCCAGAACAAAGGGTCAAGTTTCCCCTCCAACCAACCCCTACAGGTTGAAAGGTCAAACAAAGTGTGAGAAACACCTATTTGTCTCACTTGTGGATAAGTTTGTGGTCCTTTCTTTGTGTTACTAAATCCTCCCCATCTCCCCCTGCCTTCTTTATTGCAAATGCAGTTGTTTGCTGAACACTTTTGGTTCACTCTCTTTGTTTGGCTTGCTCTTTTGGTTCAGGAATTCAATACATCTCTTTCGGATTTAAGACACATTAGGGAAAAAAGGCCTTTATGAGTGGTAGGTGCGGCTGGAGTAAATTTAACATTATGTTATGTCTATGGGGAAATTTTTCGTTCCTAAAAATATTGGCCTTAATAGAGGTGGCCCTTGAATAGGGGTGGCCTTTAAAAGAAGTTTCACTCTATATGAAATACCCATTACTAGTGAGGACAATGATAGGAAATATTATATAGGTATGACTAAGAGGAAGTTCGTGGACAGGTTAAAGGAGCACCGTTAAAATATCAAAAACCCTCTACAGCCATGTCGAGATTTTATCTCAATAATTATCATTGCTATATTGATTTTGAGAGTGCTAGTATTATTGTTCCAGGTAATGACTTGCATAAAAATTTAGTTAGAGAATCAATAGATATTTTATTAACCCCTTCAAGACGAGCGTCTTTTACAGAATTTTTAATCTTTTGTCACCAATTTTTCAAAACAGAAATTTTTACCTAATTGAATTGGGAAAATGTTTGAATTAAATAAGGCAAGATTTACAATAGAAATTTACTGGTGAGAATAATCATGGATTCTGAGCACCTTACATGGCACATACATTGATCGCTTGTCCCCAAGGGGTTAAGAAAAGATGAAGTATGTAATGACAATATATCATATAATATTCTAAAACTTTGGTTAAATATCCTTAGAAACATTTAATTTTGACTTATGCAGTTTATCGACTTTTTCACACATAGATGGCTACATATTATTTATATTATCATCATATCTCAACAGATGGCGCCAGTAAATTCTGTTTTACCTGTGATTGGTTATTTTTTTCCCATGTGTACGATTTTCTATCGGGCGAAGTTTTGACATGGCTGACCAGCTTGGTCCATAGATTCCCTGAGGAAGGCCATGGAGGTGTGCTGAAACCATAGAATAGATATTTTAATCTGTATTAAATGTTTATATACCATTTCATAAATGATTTGTACTTTATTAAATTTCACTTATTTATATTTAAAAAAGTGTAGCCATTGATATTTTTATTCAAGGGTAAGTTTCATTAATGCTTTACAATGTTTTGATATTTAATTTATGCAGTTTTTAGTTATTGTGGTCGATAATAAAAAATAATTAATATTTGTTTTTAATTCTAGTGACTTTAAATTAATATATACAGGGGTCATACTATTCCTGAAATTTCAAGACCAAGAAATTCTTCGGTACCAGTATTTTCTTATAGAAAATCTCTTCTTAAATAAGGTGAAATTTTGCAATTTCATGAATATTATAGTTAAATTTTGTGAAATTTAATCTAGATTTATTTTTCTATAAAAAAAAATACTGATATTTGTCCTGAAAATTTCCCTGAAACGTACGAAAATTCTACTTGCAAGTGAACTTTTTTGCAAGCTGAACTTGGAACTAAGGAGAATCTTGACACACACATAAAAAAAAATACCCGGCATTTCCAGCTTTTAAGAAAAAATTGTAATTTTCCCTGACTTTTCAAAGCATTATCAATCTAAACTCTCCCAAAATATGAATAAATTAAGCGTAAACAAATATTAAATACACATGACCTGTAATCTGCAAAACATTTGGAACCAAGCTGTACAGATTAAATGGTGTTCTACTGTATTAAATATATCAAAATATTTAAAAACATTATTTGAATAATTACTCCGGTGTGAATCTAACTTTTGATTGGGAACATTTTTTAAATTCGAGAAAAAAAACTGATCTTTTGAATTTTGCTTGTATTCTATTAACTTTCAGTCTACAACGTTGCTTTTTCAGAAAAAAGACAAAACATACGGATAGCGCATTGGTGAGCAACAAATTTGAAATTGCCTCCCTAAAAAGTCAAATTGCCCCCCAGTGAGGCATATGCCCCATGTTAAGAACCACTGCTCTAGAGGCATTAATTCAAAGCTTTTTAATCAAAGATTTTTATTATTACAATATGTTTTGAAAATTAGCAATACAGTAGACTCCCTCAAATCCACACAGCTTGGGACCAGAGATTGTGCGGATTTTAGAATTTTGCAGATTTCTGGTCCTTGCTTTGTTTACATTTTTTAAACAGTCATTTGAATGTAATAATGCAATCTAAATCATATGAATACTTGCAATATAGTAAAATATTAAAATAAGTAAAATGATAAACTAAAAGGATAAAAAGTAAGATAATTTTAAAAATGATTAAATTATTAAAAGTAAAGGTCAAGTAAATAATTAATAATGTATAATTAAATATGCATAATAAAGATAAAATGCATTTCCCTTGAATTATTCAATGAAACTTTCCTTTAAAAGGTACTCCATTAATTCAGATCAAAATCATAAAGTAAGAAAGTTTTTATTTCATGTTTAGCCAGTCTTAAAAACTAAAAAAGCTTGATTAATAAATAAATGTATTTGGTTAAAAGATTGTGATTACCAGTGATATCAGCAATATCTTGAATTTTTTTTTTTGAAAGAAATTTATGCTTCCTTCGTGAAACACCATGAGTTCAGTCATATTATCAAGAATTACATTTTAAAATTCATATGCAATGGTCATTCTGGGTTGGTAAAAATGTTGGTCGTTCTAGTGTTAAATTGGAATTCTATGAAAATCTTTTGAAACATATTTTACAAACAAATGGATTTCATTTGTATGTGTACTCATAGGCGTACCCAAGGGGGGGGGGGGCTGATGGGGCTACAGCCCCCCCTCCCCCGAAATTTTCGAAAGTGATGTGAAAAAAGGCCGAATTTTTTTCTTTCTTTTTTGGAAAAAAAATTATTTTTTTTCAATCATACAGCGGACTACCCATTCTCATTACTCCCATATTAGTCCACATTGACACCAAAGAAGAGAAAGGGGGCTGATGGGGTTACAACTCCCCCCTCCTCCCAAAATAGTCGAAAAATTAAATGAAAAAAATCGTTTTTCCTTACTTTTTTTAGATAAATCTGTAATTTTTTTCTTCTGTCATACAGCAAAATAGCCATTCTCGTTAACACCATATTAGCCCACATTGACATCACAGCATAACCAAAGATGGGGAGGGGGCTGATGGAATTGCAGCCCCCTCCTCTCGAAATAGTTGAAAATGAATTTTAAAAAATAGTGCTGATTTTTTTTCTTTTTGTTTGAGATCAATTTCATCACTCGTTCAAAATCAATTTCATCACTCGTTCGCAGAAAAAATCTCCAATTTTACCAAAGTATTGCAGGAAAAATGTCGATTTGGTCAAAGGATTGCGGAAAAAACGCGAATTTCATCGAAGGGCCATGGAAAAAAAACGCGAATTTTGTCAAAGGGCCACGGAAAAACACAGGATTTTTTGCAATCCTTTGTCGAAATGCGTGTTTTTTCCGCTTCCCTTTGACGGAATGCGTGTTTTTTTTTTTTCAGAGATCCTTTGACAAAATTTTCGGTTTTTTTTCGCAATCTTTCATCGAAATTTGTGTTTTCCGCTGCTTTTTGACAAAATTCGCGCTTTTTTCTCGTCTTTTTGACGTAATTCACGTTTTTTCTGTTTACCTTTGATGAAATTCACATTTTTGCGATCCTTTAACGAAATTCGCGTTTCTTTGCTGCCCTTTGACGGAGTGCGTGTTTTTCCGCGACTTTTCATGAAATTCGCATTTTCTCTGCGGCCTTTGATGAAATTCGGAATTTTTATGTGCTCATTTAACGAAATTCATTTTTCCTCCGGGATTATTTGATGAAATTCCCTTTTGCTCCGCGATAAACTGACGAAACTCGTGTTTCCTCCACGATCATTTGGCATAATTCGCGCTTTCTCCGCAATCATTTGACGAAATTTGACTTTTTTCACGATCCTTTGACAAAATTCGCATTTTATCCTCGGGCCCTTTTTTCAAAATTCGGTTTTTTCCTCGATCCTTTAACGAAAATGATTTTTTCAGCGATCATTTGTCAAAAATCTCGATATTTTTTTAAGTCCAAATTTTCGGACTGATGATCGTATTTTTTAAATTTTCAGAACCTTATGCCTTAAATTTTCTTAAAAGCCGGAACAAAATCACCCCTCCCCCCTTTCCCCCCCTCTGGCTATGGCCTAATTGTCAAAAATGATTTCTGTTTACAACACAATTCAACGTGTTTCGTAAGATTTAGAACATTATGGAAATTTAAGTCAGCCCCCCTCCGAAATAAAATCCTGGGTACGCCACTGTGTGTACTTGAGTGTGTTTTTTGATTAGACTTTCGATAAAACCATTTGGAATGTATTTTATAAAAGAAAGATCTTTCATTCGTATGAGTAAGTGCATGTATGTATGATTAGATCGGACCTTTGTGAGAATCATTTGGAACGTATTTCACAAACAAAAGGTTTTTCTTTTATATTGATGTGTAAATATCTCTTTAGGTGACGGTTTCAAGAAAACCCTTTGGAACATATTTCTAAAGCAAAAAGTCTTTCATTTGTATAGAAGTACTATTAGACTATCCCTTTGTGAAAATCCTTTTGAACATATTTCACAAAAGGTTTTCCTTTCTATGGGTATGCAAGTGTTTTTTCAGTTTATCTTTCCGTGAAAATCCTTTGGAACATATTTCACAAACGTGAGGTCTTTCATTTGTATGGATAAGCAAGTGTCTCATTAGATGACCCCTTTGGGAAAATTTCTTGGAACATACTTCACAAATAAAAGGTTTCTCCTTCGTATGGATACGCAAGTGTTCCTTTAGGTGAAAATTTACTGAAAATCCTTTAGAACATATTTCACAAACAAAAGGTTTTTCTTTTGTATGGATACGCATATGTGTTCTTAGATTACTACTTTGTGAAAATCTTTTGGAACATACTTCACAAACAAAAGGTTTGTCTTTTGTATAGGTACATAAGTGTTCATTTATATGAAAACTTTGTGAAAATCCTTTGGAACGTATTTCGCAAAAGTAAGGTCTTTCATTTGAATGGAAAAGCAAGTGTCTCTTTAAACTACCACTATGTGAAAATCCTTTGGAGCATACTTCACAAACGAAAGGCTTTTCTTTTGTATGGACACGCAAGTGTCTTTTTAGATGGCTATTTGTTGAAAATCCATTGGAACATATTTCACAAACAAATGGCTTTTCCTTTGTATGGCTGAGTAAGTGTATTTTTAAAAAAGTTCTTTGTTTAAATTTTTTTAAACATATTTCACAAGCATAAGGTTTTTCCTTTGTATCCTTTGTATGGGTAAGCAAATGTTTCTTAAGACTATAAGTTTGTGAAAATCCTTTAGAACATATTTCGCAAAGAAAAGGTTTTTCATTTGTGTGGATAAACAAGTGTTTCTTTAGACTATTACTAAGTGAAAATCCTTTGGAACATATTTCACAAATATAAGGTCTTTCATTTGTATGGATAAACAAGTGCTTCTTTAGACTATCACTAAATGAAAAACCTTTGGAACATATTTCACAAATGTAAGGTTTTTCATTTGTATGGGTGCACAAGTGGCGTTTCAGTTGGGCATTTTGTGAAAATCCTTTGGAACATATTTCACAAGCATAAGGTTTTTCCTTTGTATGGGTAAGCAAGTGTTTCTCAAGACTACAAGTTTGTGAAAATTCTTTAGAACATATCTCACAAACAAAAGGTTTTTCTTTTGTATGGATAAGCATATGTCTTTTTAGATTACCTTTTTGTAAGAATCTTTTTGAACATATTTCACAAATAAAATCTCTTTCCTTTTTATTGATGTCCACAAGTTCTTTTATTGGACAACATGGTAAAAACACTTTGGGATTTATTTCATGAGTAAATATTTTTTCTGTTGCTTGAGAGTGAATCTGAGTCACTGACATCTTTATTAATATTTATTTTCATAAAACATGGAAAATGAAGTATCTGCACAAAATGATATTTCATAAGAACTTTTCAAGAAAATGCTTTAAAAGCTTAAAATCAAGAATGCTTGTCCACCTATAAACCTAAAATGTTTATGGGGAAAAAATTAATTTACACATATATATTAATTTTCAATTTTTTAAAAATTTAAACAGCCACAGAATGAAAACAAAGATTTGTAGGAACTACTTGTTTACATATTAACCTTTAAGAACATGATGTTTGTGGAACTGAAAAAATATGAGAAGTGTGTTCTGTAGGCCAACACATTTTTAAGATTAAACATTTTTTAATGATATTCTTTTTTAAAAAATGCTAAAAGTAATACGCTGGTCTCTAAAAGTTAAGGTACAGGGACTGGATGCTTTCGATTGCACATGTTTTGACGAATATCTACAAAAATTCTTGGCGAATTGTTCTTGAACTTCTGGGATGAAAAGAACATGTTTGATTTCATATTTTTTGGTGAAGATTTAGTCGGGCCGACAATTAGGGGTAATACAGTGGTGGAAAATTGGCGCAGAGGTGGAGCCTATCGACACCACTAAATTTTTATGGTATTATTCAGTTTAATAAAAACTCAGAAATTTGATCATTAGATAAGAGGCAAAATACTACTATAATTTAGTGGTGTCAATAGGCTCCACCTCTGCGCCAATTTTCCACCACTGGGTAATAATAAATTTAATAATAAAATAATATTTGGGTCCTGTTCAACGTTTGTGTGCATTTGCGTAAGCATGGCACTCATATTCGTGAAGACGTTATTGTGTCTGTGAAAAATTCAAAAGTTTTTTGCTTATAGAATACAACACAACTTTCCAAAAGCTTTCCAAAGAATAGTAGCTACAGTACACTGCAATTAAAACATGAATATATTGAATATTTGATGAGATATGGGCATTTTTATGAGGTAATTTTTAACTGCCCATGCGCAGGAGATTTCAAAATTTTTATTTCATAATTTGGTAGTCAGTATTTTGGGGCAACTTATATATAAAGTTAGTCAAATATCGCGAAAATTCACAAAGATAGGGTCGATATAGTGAGTTGCTTCCTAAAAATAGCTTTATTATAAGGGATTTTCAACAAATTTTCAATCAGCTCACTATATCTTTCTAAGTTTTCACAACATTTGACTGGACTTTTTATAGAAGTTGCCCCAAAATACTGACTACCAAATTATGAAATAAGAATTTTGAAATCTTCCGTGCATGTACAGTTAAAAATTATCTCATAAAAATGCCCATATCTTATCAAATATTGATGTTTTAATTGCAGTATACTGTTGCTACTATTCTTTGGCAAGTTTTTGGAAAGTTGTATTAAATTTGGTTGAAAACTCTGTATGCTATAAAAAAAAAACTTTTGATTTTTTTTACTGACACAATAACATTCTCACGAATATGAGTGCTATGCTTACAAAAATGCCCACAAACGTTGAACAGGACCCAAATAGTCATTTAATGCAGTGACAAACCATTTCCAGCATTTTCTGTTGCACAGCTGATCGCAAATATGTTATTATTAAATTTATTATTAGCCCCCTAATTGTCGGCCCAACTAAATCTTCACCAAGAAATATGAAATCAAACATGTTCTTTTCATACCAGAAGTTCAAGAACAATTCACCAATAATTTTTATAGATATTCGACAAAACATGTGCAATCGAAAGCATCCAATCCCTGTACCTTAACTTTTGGAGGCCAGTGTACTATAAAAGTAATTAACATCAAATTGTAAAAAAAGGGTAATTTTATAATAATTAATATAAACAAACAATATACAAAAATGTGGCTGACAATTTGTAGCATTACAAATTTTAAAAATCCAAAATGACAAAATTGGTCGCTCAGAAGTGATTAAAATTTATTGAAGAATTATGGCAACTGTTACAAATAGGCTTAGATATATCAGAGATGCAAGCACTGCACCATAAATGGCTGATTGCTACCACTAAATTTTTCTAGTATTCCTCACTTTATCTAATGACAGAATTTCTGAAATTTAATAAGGTAAATAATACTATTAAAATTTAGTGGTGAAAATCAGCCATTTGTGGCACAGAGCTTGCATCCCTGATATATTCATATGTGTGTTGCATAGCAAAATACAGAACAATCTGGATACTTATTCTGCACACCAGTGGTGACTTCAGTAAAAATAATAAAAAAAGCACACACACACACACAAAAAAAACAGTGAGTCTCAACTTTACAGTGATTGAAATTCGTGTTTTTTTCCAGGAGAGGATTTTCCTTACCAACATTTGCAGAGAGAATAACTGTTTGGGAAGAGGAGAAAATTATACAGTAGAAGACCTTTATAACACAATTCTCTATATAACGCACAACTTTTTGGATGTAAACAATGAAATTTGCAGTTAAAAAGCACCTGAATTCCCACATTGTAAATAATTGCAAGTCTCTAGAAAAAATTCTACTCTCTAGAAGATAATTTTATACATTAATTCAACTTATCTCCTTAATTTAAAACTTTTTAATGAAAAATATTGCTATTATAACACTAAACATTTTTGAAAATGAGTAATGTAATGAAATATTTGGGTGCAGGTACATCTGGACCATGTTTATAAAGTATATTTAACAATGTGTGGAATGATCAATATTATGCAAAAACTTATGATATGCACAACTTCTGGTAACAAGGAATGCAGTATAAACATACTTTACAATACTTTAATATGTTTTAGACATATTTGGCAATATTTATAAAGGTAAATTTAATTATGCCTGAAATGTGATCCATATAATGCAAAATTCTATATAATGCACAACCTTGCATTTTCAGGTTTACATTATAAAGGTCTTCTACTGTATTTAACCCTGCATTCATTTTAACATGCTTTAGTTAATTATAAATGTGGACAATATTCGCCATTTGGGTTCAAGGCTATAAAAATTCGTCTGCATGGGAATAAAATTAATAACCTCACCATTGAAAAGCATTGTATTTAGAAAATTTATGCTTATATTTTATTTTTATAATGGAATTTTAGACCTTTTCAGGAACATATATAGCTCTCTTTATGCTCTTCTCTATTTTAATGCAATTGCATGATATTTTTCATTTTATTTATAAAATAAATTTTTTTAATTTTTATTAATGAGTTAATAATTGAGTAATAGTAATGAGTTAATAAATGAGCTCATTATTAACCGCCGCGGTGAGCGGCCTCTCTTCGTCTGCAGCCCTTTATTCTTCCACTTAGCCCGACTCTTTTGTTGAAGCAAGGTTCATATGTTTCCAACCACGTCCCAAATAAAAGACACTCTAGCAAAAGCCACGTTGGGAAAAAAAAAAATCAAAAATTGAAACTGGACAAATTTAAAAGGGAAATTAGACAAATTAAAGACACCGAAAAGTGGGAAGGGAGGGCACGGGGCGATGAAGCTACCGAACGACTCCTGCCACTTCTAGCCTATTATTACTCTCAACCGCCGCAGCGAGCGGCCTCTCTTCGTCCACAGCCCTTTATTCTTCCACTTATTCCGATATACGGATTTTAATTTAATAAGTATGTAAATATTCATAAAAAATAAATCTGCAGTGTTTTACTCATGCATTTACCTATATTTAAGCTGCATTAATGACGCAATAAGGTAAACAAACGCGCTAGCTGCTATTTTTAGGGTTTTGTTCATCTGACGAAACCCTATTCGCTTCACTCCCTTGTCTGTCTGTCACAGAGCCCGTTTTCAGAAACTATATATGTTGCAGACTTGAAATTTTGGATACTTATAGCTGAACACCTCACATCAAACGACAAATCATAAAATTTTGAAAAAGTCATATATTTACCTGTCTGGGCTCTGACTTGTGTATTTTAAGCTTTTTTTTTTCTAACTGAGCCCCTAATTAAGTTGAAGACTAAGTTTTGAATACTTATAACTGAACACTTGCGATCCCATGACAAATCGTAAAAATGTCAAAACGTCTTATAGTTACCCCTCCGGTCTCTAACTTATGCATTTTAAGCAATTTTCGTAACCTCCACCCTTTTCAAACTTTTGCCGACATCCCTTTGACCATTCTTTCATATTATGCACCATAACCTTACATATTTTAGTTCCACTTTTTACCACCAGGGGGTGCCTAACTATCTCGGGTGCTATGGGCCGATCACCCCGACTAATATATCTATGGATAGGTTGTAAAACGTAGTTTTGTTCAGATAGAGGTTTGTTTAGAATAGAGTGCATCCCCTGGTTACGAAATGTGGAACTAACAGATTTTGCAAAAGGATAAAGTGTTTTGAAAGGAATAGTAAACGAAATCCTCTGTGCAATCTGTGATCACACTTACCCACTTGTTTACATAATTAGATTCCCACAGTGATGTCACAATAATGTCCATTAATGCATGGTGAAGTATCATATAGAAAGACTTTGTGAACAATTCATGGAATTTTAGTGATATTATGTGATCTAAATAAACTAATTTCTTTCAATTTCTGTTGTCATAATTTCGCAGTGGTCACTGGATAGTTTCTCCCAAATTGAATGTTTAAATAAGTGATGAAATTTCTTTGACAGGATGTCAACAGTGAAGAGTATGAATTTAATGTTTAGGACATTAATTACACCATCCAGCTCTGAATTTTAGGCTCTGATTAATACACAAGAACATCTTACATACAGGAGGCAGGTCCGGATCATGACTAATTTGGACCCTGGGCAAAGATAAAGTAGGGGGCTCCATTCGAATTGTTGCAACATTATTCAAATAGAATAGATGGTCAGTCATATGTGTAACACATAAACAATATTTTCACACCTTGGATTTTAAATAGAAGAAAATTTTGAGCTCTGTCAATTCTAAATTAAGTACCTTAATTAATAAAATTACTCTCTTTTTTTTCTTAGTACAAAACTTTTTTATATAACTTTAGCAATTTGTTATAGTATTTTAAGATGAATTTAATAACTTCAACTTATGGAAGAGTATCAAATACTCAAACAAGTAAATATGAGTTAATCAAGTTACTTTTTTTACATTTTTTGATGTTGCACTACACACAACATATTTTGTATCAAATCAAACAGATTCTACTTCACAGTTAAAAAGTGTTTTTTCAATAATCTAAAAAGGTGGCAATTTTGGCTTTGTTTTTCCCAAAAACCTGAACTGAAAAACCATATATCACCTCGGCTGCAGTTCTTTATGGTTATTTGCCCCCACAGAGCATATAGCTATTATGTTCTACTCTACGCTCTGTGCTTGCAGGCTACCGAGTGATTAAGGTTAAGTTTGTGAAGTTCAAAATGAAATTTGTTTTTCAGAAAGTTTAGTAAAATATTTTAAAGATGAAATTTGTATCTGAAAATCTTCAGAGTTGGAATTGGAAAAAAGTAAATATTTTATAAATTTATATGTGGATTTGGGGGGCCCTTCAGATCCGGGGCCAATGGGCAAAGTCCTGATTTATCCATGTGATAATCTCTATAGCAGAAACAGCATGGCAGCGGTGCTGCAGATTTTTTTATACCTTGCAGATCAATCTAACAACTTTTAAAAAATTCTGGACTAAGAAAACTAACTAAAATATAATTTTTATCTCTAGATTTATTGTAGTTTCTTCTTACATTTTCTTCGTAAATGCAAGTTGTACTTAATTTATAGGCCACTTTAATTTTTTATGATAGTAAGCTTGGTCCAGTATTCTTGGGTTGCAGATAAATTTTGTTTTGCTGCAGATTAACACAGAAAATTCTGCTACCGGGGAGATAATAAGGGCTTGACAAGAGGATGTCAGATCTTTTTTCTCACTTTCACTCTCTTTTGATATAAACAGAAATAACATTTTGTTATGATCATGTCTTAGAGAACATAATATGTACATATTTAGTTTAAACCAACTTCCATTCCAATTTTTCTTTCCCAATTCACCCATTTCCGCCTTTTTAAAGCATCAAAATAAGCTGCTCAAATGACTAAGGTGCAATAGAATGCACTTCTAAACATCATATATAAAAAATCTCAATCAGTTTTAATCTAACAGTTTTATTTGTTGAATAAGCGCCTTCTAATTAATTAAGGCATTTATTTTTTAAGTCACTGTCATTAATTTAACACTTGTCCAAATATATATATATATATATAACATGCATTTACTGCATTTCCATTTAGTAAAATAAATAAGAATTACCAGGATGCACTACACATTGTTGAAAACATTTCCTGAAAAACTACGATTATTTTGATATTGTTTATCTCATGTTTAGAATTTCAAGCATTATTTCTAGTTTCTGAGGTGAGTGTGTCTTTTTTTTTATAAGCTCTGCTACTCCACCTTTTTGTTTTAAATAACATTTTAAAGATAAAATGCTATTTCTAATTTTGTAAAAATAGATAAAGTTTAAAAATTTGTAAACACAAACAGTATTCAAATTGCATAAAGGTGCTTTTTTTTTAATTTACAATAATTTAAACACATACATTTAAAAACCTAGTACTTTTGAACATATCATGCTCTTAATCAGGGTTAAAAACAAAAGTCAGCGGCTGAATCCTTTATACAGATGGGCTAATCCAAACTTCAAAGCGAAAAGGGGGTGAGGCTATTCTGTCAGATTGTTCCAAAGATTGAAGTGAGGGTGCTTAGGTTATTCGCAGTATACTATATCCAATTTTTTTTTTTAATAATGTAGGATAATGTATCATTATAAGTGTAATTAGTACAACGTAGAATTTTTATTGGCTCTATAATTGCTAAGTTTTGTAAATGGGTATTTAAATCTATCATATTATAAATAAAAAAAAAAACACCTTTAAGTAATTTGAATACTGTTTGTGTTTACAAATTTTTAAGCTTGTTATTGTAAGATGAATTTAAGGATTTCAAGAAATTGATATGTTATATTTACTTAGATAAATAAAGTTTATATAAACAACCACTTTAGTTATATGCATAAAATTATTGAAGATAAAATTTAATTTTTACTATATATAATCTCAGTTACAATATATATGGGGCATTCTCACAATCTTTTGACTTTTGGGGGAAAAAATCTGGTAAAATTAAACTTGCTAAAATAACATTTTAATCTGATAGATGAATGCCTTAATGATTCAAAATAAAGAAAAAATGGTCAGCAGCGAAAATTTTTTTATTTAACTGAGGTTTAAGTTAAACTTACGAGTTTAATTTTCCTTACCATTTTACCCCTATAACTTTTTATTTTCTTCTAAATTTTTACTTATAATGAATTAGCATAGTACCCACAGGACATTTAAATAAGAAATAATAAAAATGTAGTACTTTTAATACAGAATTTTTGTATAACATTGTCTTAAAGGGGAGTTAAAGAAGGGACGGTAAGGTAAAAAAAGGGGATGGTGTAGGAAAAAAGGGACGAAATGGTAAAAAAAAGGGATGGTAAGGAAAATTACCACCTATTTTTAGGAAAATCTTGTTAAGACTAAGTGATAGCCACAATGTTCATTGATTTTTAGAAACAGTTGTTAACATTGGATTAAATTATTATTATTTTTTAAATTTACCTTGAAAATTGCAGGAATAAACCTTGGGGACAGTAAGACTACCAATAAAGACAGGATGCTTGAAATTGATATTTAAATGCTGATTTAAATTCTGCAGTAAATTTCCTGTGAAAGAATTTTAGACATTCTTTCTGTAGCATACTTCTGCATGAGAAAAAACTTGAAAAAAATTCTGTGGCTGCATCTGGAGTGATTTTCTGTATAATTTTAGAAGAGGGACGGTAAAGAATCTAAAACCCAGGGACAGAGTTTAAAAAATAATAACAACCCTAAAAATGCGTGCAGGTTAATTTTTTGCTACATATTTATATAAAACAATAGTTCCAGTTTTGAAAAAAAATTACATCAAATTATTTTTATTGAAACAATTTTATACAGACAGCTCCAAACTTAAAAATCAGCATCAGGGACACGGGACGGTATAGGAGTTTTCCAGGTATTTGGACCCCCAACATCGTCCAAAACTTATTTATCTTGTTAATATTGTTAATCAATCATGCAATGGGATGTTCCCCAGTATATGAAATAAAAAAAAACACAAAAAAGTGTATTAAAATAAAAATTATTATTCAGGAACATGAAAGTCAAAAGATTGTGAGAATGCCCCATATATATTTTACCCCAAATAGAGTTTATACTTTAATTTTTAAATAAACTTTTTCATGCTGGTGAACATTTTAATAGAGATTATAAGGGAGAGTAGAAATGAATGGGGCATTCTTTGTTTTTATAGTCTTGATAGAAAAAAACTGGATCTATAGATACATACATTAGCTGTTATAATATTCATTCATCAAAACTTTAAAAGCAATGTCATTTTTCAAACTTGAATTATTCAGAAAATATAAATTTTTTACAAACCTTTTGAACATGTACCATCCAATCCCTACCTGGAATAGAATGGGACAGTTTAGGGGATGATTGTGGCCTAAAATAATTCATAATAAGCAACTTTATTTAAGTTCATGATATTATATATATATATTTAAGATTTAACACGTTAAGTGCCAAGTCTATTTTGTCTATCTTTCCATTTGGCCTGCGAAATAAGATTCCTGTTACACAATCTAGGAAAAAAAAATATTGTAAAATTCCCTAAAGGTGACGGTAATCTAAACTATGCTACAAAGAAAATGCGGCACAATCTGGTAGAGGAATGGCCAAAAAATTAACTAAGCAAGTTGCCACATTTTGTGGTACCTGTGAAAGGCAACCTTTTCTATGTTTACTGTGTTTTAATAAAACCCATTAAATTTTTTTGGTAAGAAATATTTGGTACATTCATGATACAACCCTGAAAATACTTAAAATTTATTTAGAATGTAACTTTTTAAATTTTATATGGTATTTTATACTGTCAATCAGCGGTGACTGACACAGCCTAAAGGGAAAGTTCAGTGTCAGTCACCAGTGACTGATGTGGAATTCAACGTGTTAAACAATTTAATTTATAAGTTGACCCTAAATATGATATGTTATCTCTGTTTCCAAATTAGTTCAATTATTACTTATTTATTCAACTGAAATAATGAATAAACTGATAAAAATATTTAAATGCAAAAGTTGCATGTATAAACTGCTGTACCTGTTACAATAATTTTATGATGTTTAATTTTCCTGTATACTTTGTACGATAATAATGTGAAATTCATTCCGAACTAGCACTGGAGGCTATATCGGCACACCATCAAATATGATTACATTTTTTTATATATATATCATCTCAATTGATTATAATCTTCTTTAAATCATGCAGAGCGGTCTTTCCGTCAAGCCAAGCTTTAAAAAAAATTGTTTAAAAAAGATAAGCCTGCCAAACAAACAAACATCAAGAAGCAAACATGAGACTGCTTACTTACAGTAGAAAACTTCTCAGTGTAATTCAATCAAACATGCCAGTTTAAAATATCAGAAATCAAAGGGTCCAAGTAAAAGTCACACACACACACACACACACACAAAAAAAAAAAAAAAAAAAATAGTAGAAGAATCTAATAAAGATTTTCTTTAATTTAAAACCAAAGTCATTTCATATGTGAATTAATTTATTCTTTCTTCATCAGTTTAATTTTTAAAAACACATAGAGATTTAAATGATAGACAGAAAAAAAAAATAAGGATTGAATTCTTGAACAGGTAATCACTTAAGCTGCATGCTTTGTAAAGTTCAGCTAAAAAAAATCTTTAATTAGCAGAAAATTGTTAATTAACTTTAAATTAACAAAATATGCCAAAAAAAAGAAGATAACTAGAAAACATGAATTCTGCTTTTTCAGAATTTAGTTTTTACAGTAATTATGAAAATTCTTTATTTTCTTGTCCACATTGTCTTAAAGGCATTTTGCAAACTCAGACATGGCCATTGCTAAGACCTTTTTATTGGGGGGGGGGGGTGGGAAGGAGAGGACATTAAATTGCCAACTCAAATTTTAATATTTGTCAACTTGAAGAAGCAAATAGTTCTCAATATTTGCCTACTAATTTTATAAAGTTACCACAATTAGAAAATGTAATATTGTTTTTGTTTGCAAAAAAGTTTATTAACATTCCCAATTAGATTTGTAACTTTTGTCAAGTCTATCAAAATAGGATGTGTATTATAGTTTTTATTAAAATTTTAAACAAATTTTCCAAGTGTAACAGCATTTGCAAACGTTTAGGAGGGGGTCCCCCCCCCCCCCCATCCTCTCTTAGCAAGGACTTTGAACTCAGATGAAAATAACATTTATTTTAGGAGGAAATAAGCATCATAATGCACTTATTGGCTTTGTTTCAAAGCAAAAAACATTTAGCTCTATAGAAGTAAAGTAAACATGTAAAAAAATGAAAGTTTCATTTAAGAGGGAAAGGACAGAGGTCCACATTTTGTGTACCTCAGTGAATATATTAGATGAAAGCTCGTTTTACTGAAAATTTGAATAACTTTATCTGGCATCTCATCTGATGTAACAACCATTAAATTACAATGAATTCTTCTAAACAATTCTCAAATAAGCGCAAAGAAAAATAATAACAGCATTTAAATCCCACTGATGATGGCCTTATAATGGCTGAAAACGTTCTGGGTTTTTCCAATATATTTTAAATAATTTTACATTATATGTATGCACTTAAAAGTAATTTTTGTACATTTATTTGTGCTTTTTATACGAATTTTAATTTGTAAAATTATTTTAAGTGCATCATTTAAATCCCACTGATGATGGCCTTATAATGGCTGAAAACGTTCTGGGTTTTTCCAATATATTTTAAATAATTTTACATTATATGTATGCACTTAAAAGTAATTTTTGTACATTTATTTGTGCTTTTTATACGAATTTTAATTTGTAAAATTATTTTAAGTGCATCATTTAAATCCCACTGATGATGGCCTTATAATGGCTGAAAACGTTCTGGGTTTTTCCAATATATTTTAAATAATTTTACATTATATGTATGCACTTAAAAGTAATTTTTGTACATTTATTTGTGCTTTTTATACGAATTTTAATTTGTAAAATTATTTTAAGTGCATCATTTAAATCCCACTGATGATGGCCTTATAATGGCTGAAAACGTTCTGGGTTTTTCCAATATATTTTAAATAATTTTACATTATATGTATGCACTTAAAAGTAATTTTTGTACATTTATTTGTGCTTTTTATACGAATTTTAATTTGTAAAATTATTTTAAGTGCATCATTTAAATCCCACTGATGATGGCCTTATAATGGCTGAAAACGTTCTGGGTTTTTCCAATATATTTTAAATAATTTTACATTATATGTATGCACTTAAAAGTAATTTTTGTACATTTATTTGTGCTTTTTATACGAATTTTAATTTGTAAAATTATTTTAAGTGCATCATTTAAATCCCACTGATGATGGCCTTATAATGGCTGAAAACGTTCTGGGTTTTTCCAATATATTTTAAATAATTTTACATTATATGTATGCACTTAAAAGTAATTTTTGTACATTTATTTGTGCTTTTTATACGAATTTTAATTTGTAAAATTATTTTAAGTGCATCATTTAAATCCCACTGATGATGGCCTTATAATGGCTGAAAACGTTCTGGGTTTTTCCAATATATTTTAAATAATTTTACATTATATGTATGCACTTAAAAGTAATTTTTGTACATTTATTTGTGCTTTTTATACGAATTTTAATTTGTAAAATTATTTTAAGTGCATCATTTAAATCCCACTGATGATGGCCTTATAATGGCTGAAAACGTTCTGGGTTTTTCCAATATATTTTAAATAATTTTACATTATATGTATGCACTTAAAAGTAATTTTTGTACATTTATTTGTGCTTTTTATACGAATTTTAATTTGTAAAATTATTTTAAGTGCATCATTTAAATCCCACTGATGATGGCCTTATAATGGCTGAAAACGTTCTGGGTTTTTCCAATATATTTTAAATAATTTTACATTATATGTATGCACTTAAAAGTAATTTTTGTACATTTATTTGTGCTTTTTATACGAATTTTAATTTGTAAAATTATTTTAAGTGCATCATTTAAATCCCACTGATGATGGCCTTATAATGGCTGAAAACGTTCTGGGTTTTTCCAATATATTTTAAATAATTTTACATTATATGTATGCACTTAAAAGTAATTTTTGTACATTTATTTGTGCTTTTTATACGAATTTTAATTTGTAAAATTATTTTAAGTGCATCATTTAAATCCCACTGATGATGGCCTTATAATGGCTGAAAACGTTCTGGGTTTTTCCAATATATTTTAAATAATTTTACATTATATGTATGCACTTAAAAGTAATTTTTGTACATTTATTTGTGCTTTTTATATGAATTTTAATTTGTAAAATTATTTTAAGTGCATCATTTAAATCCCACTGATGATGGCCTTATAATGGCTGAAAACGTTCTGGGTTTTTCCAATATATTTTAAATAATTTTACATTATATGTATGCACTTAAAAGTAATTTTTGTACATTTATTTGTGCTTTTTATATGAATTTTAATTTGTAAAATTATTTTAAGTGCATCATTTAAATCCCACTGATGATGGCCTTATAATGGCTGAAAACGTTCTGGGTTTTTCCAATATATTTTAAATAATTTTACATTATATGTATGCACTTAAAAGTAATTTTTGTACATTTATTTGTGCTTTTTATATGAATTTTAATTTGTAAAATTATTTTAAGTGCATCATTTAAATCCCACTGATGATGGCCTTATAATGGCTGAAAACGTTCTGGGTTTTTCCAATATATTTTAAATAATTTTACATTATATGTATGCACTTAAAAGTAATTTTTGTACATTTATTTGTGCTTTTTATATGAATTTTAATTTGTAAAATTATTTTAAGTGCATCATTTAAATCCCACTGATGATGGCCTTATAATGGCTGAAAACGTTCTGGGTTTTTCCAATATATTTTAAATAATTTTACATTATATGTATGCACTTAAAAGTAATTTTTGTACATTTATTTGTGCTTTTTATATGAATTTTAATTTGTAAAATTATTTTAAGTGCATCATTTAAATCCCACTGATGATGGCCTTATAATGGCTGAAAACGTTCTGGGTTTTTCCAATATATTTTAAATAATTTTACATTATATGTATGCACTTAAAAGTAATTTTTGTACATTTATTTGTGCTTTTTATATGAATTTTAATTTGTAAAATTATTTTAAGAGAAATTAAGCATTTCAAAATGAGCCTATTTTAGAGGCTGTATCCAAATTGAACTTTGGTACTTGATTGTTGAAATGCTACAGGAGGATTTAAGTCACTTTCATTAAAGTATTTCTTGCCAATATTACCATTTCGTCCTCTTAGTATGTCTCAACTATTGCTAGTCCAAATGTTTCAATAAAATGAGTAAAAAATATATATTTTCTAAATTATGCTTTTATGGACATCATAGATGGCCCTTTAAACCATCATTTTGAGATAATTCGAAAACTACTTGGAAGAAAAATTTGAAAATGATAATTCCTATAAAGCAGGAATATAATAAATATATCAATCTATATTTTTTAAAAATGTAGGTTTCAATTCTTATTTTTTTCGAATTTTCATTTCATAATTCATATTATAAAGTTTTTTAAATTACAAATTCAATGTATGTTCAGGTTTTTTTTAGTTTTATAACCACACAAAAAATTATCACATTAGGATTATAATTTCAAAGTTGCCTGATGGTGATCTAGATTTTACTGCCAGCCAAGGATGGTTAAATAGATAGAAAAACCAGCATGGTGGGCATCAATTTACTGTGATGAGTGAGAGCTTGTTTAGTGACAAAAACGCATCTGAAAAGTTCCAAAAGAAATTTGAAGTATTTATTAAAACAGAAGAATTAACGGCAGATCAGATCTACAATGCTGATGAATCAGGACTATTCTACCATATGTTGCCAAATAAAACTTTAGCCTCAAAATTAGAAGAATCAGGTAAAGGATATAAAAAGAGCAAGGGCCGCCTCACTATAATAGCTTGTAGCAATGCATCAGGAGAGCACAAATTTCCTCTTCTTTTAATCGGAAAATCCAAAAATCTCCATGTACTAAAAAACGTAAATTGTGAGATTTTACCTGTAGTTTACCGTGCCCAGAAGAGTTCTTGGATGGAGAGCGAAATTTTTAAAGAGTGGTTCTTTGTCTATTTTGTTCTGGGTGTTACAAAATATTTAAATTTGTGCAACTTACCCATCAAAGCTGTCCTCCTAATTGATATAATGCCCTGCCACACCCCGAATAAAGTGAACTGACAAAAAGAAACATAACGGTAAAGTTTTTACCGCCTAATGTGATTGCGCTAGTACAGTCAATGGACCAAAGGGTTCTTCAGAACATTAAGAAAGTTTACAAACGACAAATGCTGAATGAACTTTTAGAAGATGGTGGAGAAGATGGACTGGTAGAGATTCTCAAATCAATCAATATCAAGAAAGTAATTTACATGATTGTTGAATCTTGGGATCAGGTTGCTGAGAGTACTCTCCGAAAGTTGTGGAAGAATTTATGGCCTGCAAATTGAGATTTCTCAGATAATAAGCTGGAAACAGAACAAGGAATAAGTGAAAATGAAATAGAAATTACATTTGAAGATTTTGTGAACATGTTAAAAAAAATTGATGGTTGCTTAGACGTTGATATCAGTGACATTAGCAATTGGTTCGAAGCAAAAAATAATGAAGGTTATGCTTCACTTACAGGCGGCAGAATAATTACTTTGTCACAACTGAAGAAAATGAAAATGATACAGATGAAAACACCATTATCAATGATGATCAACCAAAAGTTATTAGCCATAATGAAGCAACATCTCATTTAGAACAATTAATGGTTTATTTTGAACGTTAAGTGAAGACTACATCCCATGACCTACTTATGCTCAAGTGAATGAATGACCGTGCGGCCCGCCAGAGGCATACAAAACTGGCACAGCAGAAGATTACAAACTTTATAATTACAAAGTGAATATTTTTACTGTCTATAACTATTCAATGTTTAATATAATGGTGATTTTCTGTAAGTATATTTATTTTATTTCATTTTTTCTGATTCCTAGTATAATCTGGATTGAGTCTGATCCAATTAATCTGAATTATTGGGGTTTTACTGTACTACTATGCTATGCTTAATGTTGGAGAGAGTGGCTCACCTTGGGACAACTTTATTTCTTGCCCTACATTTTAAATTAATGCTTAACTCTTGCAGATGCAGATAGATAGCAGCACAATCTAACTTTCAGACATGCTTTGATTCCATGGATGAAGCAGGCAAGAATTTATTAAGATTTTTATTTTGCAAACATGTCTAGTGACTTTTCTGTAAAAGTTTGATAAGTTGCAAAGTGGAATTTGATTGAAAATATTTTGAAATAAAAGGCAATATAATGAGATTTAAAGCTTTCTCTATAAAACTGATTGCATAATAATAGTTCTAGTGCTAAGCTTAACAGCATGACATTCTAAAATTTCATAGTGGGTATAGGGTGCACCTCGGCACACAAGACATGCCTAGCTAAGTTTCATTAAAAATATTTTAACAAAAAGATAGTGTGTTTAAAACATTTTATATTTAATCTACATAACATGCATTTATTAAATAGTTATTATTTCTTCTTTTAAGAAGTCATCAGGCTTATCAATAAGATTAGATATTTAGAACACAAAAAAATGCAGCAATTCATGCTGGCAATATTCAGAAAGCTGCTGCAAAATTTTAATCAGCTGAAATGTCTTTTCAGTTTAAATAAATTTCTTTTATTGAACAAACAATTCCATGTATATTGTAATTCAATTATTGAACTTTTCAGGGTATTCTTAACTGTTCCATCAGGTGGTACACCTTGGGACAAAACATAAGTTTAATAAATATTATTAAAAAATATTCTATAATGGATATAAGATCAAAAGCTGTTTAATAATGTAGGCAAAGGTTAAAAGAAAGAATACCAGGTAAAAACTTGACAATTGATCAACATAAAAAAAAAATCAGTCATATTTCCGTTAATCTATTTTCTTTAAAAGTAGTTCTTTAATTAATAATTGTAATTATTTTTCTGCAATAGTATGCTATCAACATTGCTTAAATTTGTAATTTGTTTCCTATTATGAATCAGAAACTATTTATAGAAAATGAATTAAATAAAATCATCTACAGTCAAGTTATGGAAACTCCAGTAATTGAACACTACAAAAAGAAATGTCTGAAATACAGAAATATAATAACACAGAGAAAATATTTAGATGAAGATATACTGTACCTAACCAAATTAACAAAGCAAACAGAAAAGAATTTCCCAAAATTATAAATATGAATTTATTATTATTATTATTTTCTTTTTAAGGACGAAATCTTCATACGGGAAAGGTTTAAAGGTGCAAACTGCAATAGTCCTGAAAAACGTATAATAAATGGGGAAAACGTACAAACTGGCAAAACTACCTTTATGCATCATTCCTGTTTTCAAATTAAACTGAATGAGTTACACAAGTTAAGCACATACAAAATCTTTAAAAAATACATGCATATATCCCAGCATCATAAAACAATTGCTTGAATCTGCATAGTAACTACTTATAAAAATCCGTGCCAAATTTATATATACATAAAAAAATTAAAAAACAAAAACCTAGAAAAGCATTCAGGAACTGACAAGCCACATACAACTTTTCATTATATTTATGAAGAAACCTATAAAAAACTGGATTGTAATAAGAACTAGTAAAAAAGAAATATTCAAATTGTATTTTTCATACAAAAAAATTATCTTTGACGATTTTTTACACAAATATTGATTGCCAAACATACACAATCGTCATGTTTTGAAGTACAATGTAAATCGATTCGATTGTTCGACAATGTAAATCGACCTTGGTCGATGAAATCGATTTCGATTACATCTTTGGGAAGCGGACGTGTTCACAGGATGATTTATCTGTGGTATGAGTGTCAAAAAGTAAGGTAATAGGAAATTCATCACAGATTATTTTTTTATGAACAATATAATTTAACTATTTTGTTTTACCAGTTCTCTTAGTTTTCAGTATCATCGTAGGCTAGTAGCATCGTGGGCTTCGATCTAACGCTCCAAGTAATTAATCAATCAATGAAAGACTTGATTTTTAAAGTAAGCAAATAAAAAACATCCTCAAAGGTTTTTATTTATTTTTTAACTACTATGTAATTTTACTAGTCTCGTTGTATAAGAGTTTTGTTCATTAGTATATAACAAAAAGATATACATGGTTTGTCAGTTCCTGGATGCTTTTCTTGGTATTTTTTTGTAAACCTGATGTTGATTTTTATAATTAGTGAATCTACAGATTCAAGCATTTGTTTCATTATGTTATTTATGCATAAATTTTTAAAGATTTCCTCCTACTTTCTATTTATTTAATTCAAATGATTGAAATCAATGGTGATGCTTGGAGGTGAACTCTGTAGTAGCAAGGATGTGTACAGTCCGTGGGGAAAAAAAGTAAACACCCCCTACTAACTCCTCAACAAATTATGTAGAAGAAATTTACTGGCACCGAACGATTGGAAATAAAGTCTACTTTTAAATGATGTATATAAAATTTGATTAGGGGGCCGTGTACATATTAAACAAACCATAACTTTGTTTTTTTCCATAGCAGTACACAATTCTGACAGCATAAGTGAACTCTACACCCTTCAATTAGCCTAAAAACAAATTTTTGTGCAATTCACACGATAAGTTTCCGAGAAATTAATTATATTAAAACGAGTGTATTTTAGGGGCTGTATCCAAATTGAAGTTCAGTACTCGATTGTTGACCGAGAGAGCCTCCTTCTTGATCAAGGTGTCATAAGCAATCATTGAAGACTGCTAGATTATAGGATTACTGTATTACTGGGGGGGGGGGGTGGCCTGAGCCAAAGGACCGCGACCAGGGGTCTATTGTGCTATCCTAGATTATAGGATAGCAAAAGAAATATCTCAATATCTAGTCACTTCTATCATAGGTGTAGTGTTGACTCTAGAAAAAAAGGGCTGCCGGGCGGGAATTTTTCAAAAAGGGGACACTATTCTAAAAAAGGGTACAGTTTTTCAAAAAGGGAACACTATTCTAAAAAAGGGTACAGTTCTTCAAAAAGGGAACACTATTCTAAAAAAGGGGCACGCTTGTACCTTGTTCACAAAAAATATTTTGAACTGGTTTGTTTAGAATCTCTAGAATTTGCGATATTTTCCCAGGATCAACTGAATTGCCTCAGGGCACATAGGAAGCATTAAAAAGGGCAACCGGGTTCTTCGGAAAGGTTTAAAAGAGCTACCGGGTGCATCGGAAGGGTTTAAAAGGGCCGCCGGGCACTGCACCCTGCTAAAGCGGCTTAGAGTCAACACTATAGATGGCCCCTTAAATCATCATTTTGCTTTTTTTTAAGCATAATTTGAAAACTACTTGGAAGAAAAATGTGAAATTTTGGATTTCCATAAAGTAAGACTTAATAAATCTGTAAGTTGCAATTCATAATTTTTTCGAATATTAATTTCATAATTCATATCATAAAATTATAAACATTGTAAATTCAATGTATTTATGTTTTGGTATATTAGTATTATTGCTACACAAAAAATTATCACATTAGGAGTATAATTTCAGGAGATATAAATAAAAATATGAAAATGTAATTTAACATTAGAAGCACTAAATTTTGAATGTTTATAATTCAAAAACTTATCATTCAAATGACTTGAAATTTGGTGTCTAGGCATAGTTTGAATTGAGGATTTGAAATATCTTGTTAAAATTGGGTACTGCCATTGAAAGAAAATGAAGTTTAGGTTTGTTTTAATAAGTAGATGTCTCACTAAGCAAATTTTATATACATCATTTAAAAGTAGACTTTATTTTCAATCATTCAGTACCAGTCACTTTCTTCTATGATAATTTGTTGAGGAGTTAGTAAGGGGTGTTTACTTTTTTTTTCTCCATGACTGTACATTTGCATATATTTAATGAAATTGAATGATCAATATATCTCATAATTTCAAATAGTGTTGTGTTGGCTACAAATATGCTGAAAGCCAAAATAACCTGGTGGGTTGGGCATTTATTCAAAAACCCAGATGTTTCCCAACCTTGTCACAAAGCGAGCCATTTCTCTGTATAGGGTCACCCGGGGTAATTCCTGGTCAAAAAGCATTAACGGATGAAAAGCAGCAAACAGCTGTTTCGAATCTACAGTGAGATTCTTCTTCAGTGCAAGATAGGGAAAAAGGAACAGCATGCTAGAAAAAGCAAGGCTGAGCTTTGCTTCTCGCTCAGCCTTGCTTTTTCTAGCACGCTGTTCCTTTTTCCCTATCTTGCACTTAAGAAGAATCTCGCTGTAGATTCGAAACAGCTGTTTGCTGCTTTTCATCCATTATTTGTGCATTTTAAACGTTGGTTTACTGCTTTTTAATATTCCTGCACAAAGGCTATAATTGCTATTTTAAAAAAGCATTAACATCTAATTATTATAAAAACTATTAAAGATATTTTCCCAATTTTTTTGTGGAATAAGCCCCCTCTGATGGCTATATTTTACTTAAATATATATGCACTTATAATTAAAATAGTTATAATTTTTAAATGACCAAGAATTACCCCGGAAGTGGGGTAATTCTTGGTCACTTCTGGGGTAATTATCGGTCAGCATCCTTTTTCATGTAAATAAAGTAGTACGGTTAATTTGTTTATGACTGAGTAATAAAATAAGTAGAATCAATCTTCTAAAAGTTTTGTTCATCTCATAATTGTGGAATAATAAAGCATAGATTTTGTTTTGGGCATAAATATAAAGTTATTTGATGTACAAAAGACTTGTACATTTTACAAAACATTAATCAGCCAAAGAATTTTTATGCATTTTTAGAACATTTGTAAGCAGTATTTATTACTCCATTTAAATCCACTGTGAATGGATTTATTAATAACTTGCAAATGTATTGGTCTATAAAAAATACAACTGAATGTTTGTTATCAATTTTATTTTGCTTAGGCCAACTGAAGTTTTCGGCTCCCTTTTCAAGAAATTTTCACTACAGACCTTTAATATAATAATACACAGCATAATAATTAGGTTCCTCTATTGCATTATGTATATTTTTATGCACCAATTTGATATTTTGCAGTGAGATAGTATTTCTACTTAAATTGTTCAGTCATAGAGTTTGTCTTATTCTCTGAGCACTTACAGTTTTCTTCTTTTAAAAGTGTTTAATATAGTAGAGAAAATTTTATAATCTTTTTTAAAGACTGTGATATGCCATTAGTTGAAATAAAATAATTAAACTTCAAGAATGTCAATGATCTGTTGTAGAATGTGTAAAAATCAAGATCGATGTTTTGCAGAAATTTAAGTAGTAGTTTTGAATAGGGATTGACCGAATACCGAATAGTTGATTCGGTATTCGGTGGTTCGGCATGTAAACCGAATATTCGGCTTCGGCCGAATACTTAAAAGTATTCGGCCGAATAATTGCAGATAAGTATTTTCTTAGAAGTAGAAGAATTATCTTTTATTTTGCAATAGAATAGGCTAAACAATGAGTTTCAATATTACGTGCATGAGTTCAGAGTTCAGCTGCACTACAAAAAACAAGTCAAAGGTCATTTTTTATTTAAAAATAACTTTTTCCTTCCTAAAATAGTGTATGTAGGTGTGAAATCAAAACAACTGTCTACAAAAGAGAAAAAAAAAAAGGTAAGGAAGATGCACATATTTCCCTTATCATTTAATTTTATTTACTTCTACATTAGTTTTTTAATTTAAATATATTTAATGTGCATTTTCTTTAATATACACATCAAATAAGTATATCAGAGTTCATATCTGTATATCTAAGGTGTATATTAAAGAAAATACACACATCAAAGTATACCCCTATGCCTACCCTATAGCTTTTATAATCATTATATCAAAAATCGCTCAAATTTCTTATCTTCACCCCCACAATATTAAAATATTCATCAAAATATAAATATTCTATCAATAATTTGACAGAAAATAGTTAAATGTACAAATTAATATAATACTTTTTGTATTTTGAGAACATTTCCTATTCAATATGTTTATAATTACACTTAGACAATCAGTAAATCAGCTTAATGACAACATTGTTTCTTATTATTTGAATGAACTTTTCTTTTTCTGATAATCCTTATCCTTAATAATACCCTGTATAGTTTAACATTTTCATAGGTTATTTTTGGGTATTGACTAGTGATAAAATAATAAAAAATAAGTGATGGATTAATGAATTTGTGAGAGGAAAGAAGTTGTTAAATTTTTTTTGTGTAATTAGATTTTTGAATAAAAATGTAACTGAATTAAATTATTGAGAATTTAATTTCTATTAAAACTCATTAAAAAAGGTAATATATGCAAAAATGAGTAATAAAATGTTTTAAGTATTCGGTTGCCGAATACCGAAGCTTCGGTATACACTTCGACCGAAGCTTCGGTATTCGGCAAAATTACTGCTTCGGTCAATCCCTAGTTTTGAATATAATTTTTTTTTAAATATTTAATTTCAACTAAATGAATAATTAAGGCATATATTTCAAAGCAAAGGATTCAAAATATCTTTGAGATTTTTTACAATTTCATAAATTGTTATGTTTTTAACAAAAGCGGAAATGATCAAGAATTACCTCAGAAACTCAGTGACCAGGAATTACTACTCTACTTTATTAAGAACTACAATTAACTAAAATGTGGTGAACAGTGTGGTTGTAGTTAATTCTCAAAAGGTTTGTGACAATTAAAATCACTAAATATGACAATAAAAAGGAATTAAATGATGATAAAAACACTGACCAGGAATTACCCCAGTGACCAAGATTTACCCCAGATACATGGGGCAATATTTGACCAACTTTTTTAAATTATTTAAAATATTATAAAAAATTTCAAGACTATTTTTTAATAGCTAAAGTAGTTGGTAATTGAACCAAAAAGAAAGAAAAGAAAAATATTTAAAATTTGAGTTGTGACAAAGATCTTTGTAAAAATGTATGATAACTAAGGCCAATGTTATTTTACAGAAATTTAACAAGCCATTTCAAAAAGATTTTTTTTTTTCAAAATAAATAAATAATAAACTCATAAGTAATAAATTCCAAAGAGGATAGTTCAGAGTACTTCTATGATTTTTTTCATTTTGGTGAGGCGTTCTGAAAACATAAAAAGGACTGTGATCAGGAATTACCCCAGAAACTTGCTGACCAGGAATTACCCCGGGTGACCCTATGATTTAAAATTAGTATTGAGTGTTAATAACAAGAAAGGGTACTATTTGATTATCCCATCGACAAATTTTGCCAAATTGTACAAATAATCAAACTATTCGCCAAATTATACAAATTGACATATACTTTTTCTTTTAAATAATGAAAGAACAAATAAATTAATAAAACATTAATAAAAATGCAAATAAAACGTTGAATTCAAAATCACTTGATCGTGTAACAAACACGTGTAATGTCAAGTGAATGTGACATTTACGATCATCCATTATTGGCATTCAATCTTATAGTTTGGCGATAGTTTTCAGGTTGATGGCATTATCAAGTAACACTGAACAAAGTTGATGAACTTATAATTAATAAAATACAGTAAACTCTCTCATATCCAGACAGCTTGGTATCCAAATTTGTCTGGATTTTAGAATTTTGCAGGTTTCTGGTCATTGTTTTGTTTACATTTTTTAAACAGTAATTTGAATGTAATAATGCAATCAAAATTATAATGTATGCTTGCAGTATAGTAAAATATTAAAATAATTAATTAAAGTAATAAACTAAAATGACTGAAAGTAAGATAATTTTAAAAATAATTAAAGTATTAAAAATAAAGGTCAAGTAAATAATTAATAATGTATAATTAAATATGCATAATAAAGGTGAGATATATTTTTCTTGACTTATTCAATGAAACTTTCCTCATAAAGGTATTCTATTAATTCACATCAAAATCATAAAGTAAGGAAGTTTTATTTCAGGTTTTGTCAGTCTTAATAACCAAAAAGCTTGATTAATATATAAATGTATTTGGTAAAAAGATTGTGATTTTACCAGTGATATCAGCAATATCTTGATTTTTTTTTTTTTTTTTTTTTTAGAAATAAATTTGTACTTCTTTCATTAAAAAAACCATGAGGGGCTCCGGGGCGGGGCTTATATTTTGGAATGGAAAATAAAATAAAAGCTACTTAAAAGTAAGTACGGGCTTACAATCAGGATTCTATGGTATTTTTTTAATATTACTCTTCATTTTTATTTATAATTTATTTTCAACTTTTAAGTCTTTAAAATATTTTATTGGTGCAGTTTCACAGTGATTTGGCATATTTTGGCATGATTTATTGGTGCATCCTTAAATCCATTGTTTTTTCAACTCCTGTACAATTAATTGTATGAGTTAGAGAATATTTGGCTATTTATGTGGCAGTTGGATTGGAAAATTCCTAAAAATTAATGTATTAATTAATAATTAAGTTGCAAAAATATTAAAATGTTGTATTTTTCATCAGAAACACACCTTAGTGTACATAATTTTTATAATTCTAACATATCAGGAAGTGGATTAAAAATTGTGTGTGAAATTTCATCTTCACATGCAAAAAGCAAGTTGAGTTAAATAAAAATCATAAACTTTCATTTGTATGTATTAAATATTGCCTTATTTTTCTTTAAAATTAAAAAAAGATAAAAAGAAGTTACATTCATTTATTTAACAAATTAATTTATATAGGGGAGGGTGGCTTACCTTGGGACACAGTATACCTCGGGACAGCTTTATTTTTTTCCCTAGATTTTAAATTAACTCTTAACTCTTGCAGATGCAGATAGATTAGTAGCACAATCTAACTTCCAGACATGTTTTGATTCCATGAATGAAGCAGGCAAGAATTTATTTAGATTTTTATAACATGTCTAGTAACTTTCATGTAAAAGATTGATAAGTTGCAAAGTGGAATTGGATTGAAAATATTTTGAAACAAAAGGTAATATAATGAAATTTAAAGCTTTTGCTATTCACCTCGAGACCTCTTTCATCTTGGGACACAAGATATGCTTAGCTAACTTTATTCAAAATATTTTAAGAAAAAGATATTGTCAGCTGAAATGTCTTTTCAGTTTAAGCAAATTTCTTTTCCTTAACCCGGGAGAACTCGCTAGTGAGAATGCCCAATTGCTTTTCTTTTACTTTACATTCATATAATACAACTTTTTTTGGTTGGCTTAGTACTTTTATTCACAAAATAGGTAAAATAATTGAAAAACATTTTGAAATTTTAATTAAAATGAAAAATGATTTAAATAAGAGTCTTAGAAAAGTACGACTGTGAGAGAAAATCTCATGCAACAAGTTCTCCCGGGTTAACAAACAATACTGTGTATATTGTAATTCAATTATTGAACTTTTCAGATCTATTTTTAACTGTGCCTAAGTGCAACACCTGGTGGTACACCTTGGAACAAAGCACAAGTTTAAGAAATATATATATATTTTCTATAGTGGATATAAGATCAAAAGCTATTTAATGTTGTAGGCATAGGTTAAAAGAATGAATTCCAGGTAAAATTTTGACAATTGGTCAATATAAAAAAAAATGGAGAAAGAAAGAAAAAAAGTGTCCCAAGATTAGCCACTCTCCCCTATATATTCTAAACCAGGGTGTGAAAAAATCATGATTTTTTTTTAATCAGATTTTTTTAATTTTAGTCATGATTTTTTTTAATTTTGCGTGATATAAACAACTGTGTATACCTTAGATTTAAGTTACAGTCTATACTATTGTCACTAATGGCATACATCTATATAAATAAAAATGTAAATGTTCATTTGTACAAAATCGCTAACCTTCGAAAGTTCTTCAACGATTGTTTTGAAATTCATGAATTGAGTTGCATTCAAGTGTGTGTGTTTTGTTATATACCTATTATGAACCTCGCTCCCTCCACCTCAATTTTCCACCCCCATCAAGGGGCACTTTTTTAATTTTTTTCGACACCCATCATGTGATATATCATTAGAAAGCAATTTGACCACTCTTTCATAATGTACCTCCTCCCTCCCTTTCCCTCCCAGGAGACACATTTCTATATAAATAAAAATGTAAATGTTCATTTGTATAAAATCTTAAAAATCTGAAAGTTCTCCCCCGATTGCTTTGAAATTCACAGATTGCATTGCATTTGAATGCGAGCGTGTTTTAATATACCAATTATGAACTTCACTTCCCCTCTCTCCAATTTTTCCGCATCAGGGAGCAGTTTTTTAAGTTTTTTCGACACCCATTATGTGGTATATCGTTAGAAAGGTCTTTGACCATTTTTTCATATTATGCACCTCACTTTGCCCCAATGCACTTTACTAAAATATTTCGCCAGTATATATTTTTTTTCTTTGTTTTTTAGTCTGTGTTTTTTTCCTTTTTAGCTCACTCTCACAGACTATTAAAACCTGAGAGCTAATGTGCCCGCAGATTCTGTATATACGTATTTATGTTTGTAACGCGATAACTCTTGATAGAAATAACCGATTTCCTTCAAATTTTGTAAATAGGTTCTTCTGATAAGGCGCTTCCCTGATTAGTTTTGGGAATTCATTGATTACCCTAATTTCCTGCCTATAATCTGCAGATTATATGTTAAAAAACTTTATTTTTCTTGTAATGTGGATTATCTGAGAGTTTTTTCGTATGCGATACCTTCCTAAATGTCAATAAATATAATTTTTTGGTACTTTTCGGTTAGCCGGGCGCCAGTGTTATACAGGGTGATTCAGCTCGTCGGTGACAAACTTTAAGGATCGATAGAGCACACCTAGACGAACATTTTTGAATAGGGAATGTAGGGTCCCTGACGCGATGGTAAGGCGCTAGGCGCTTTCGAAAATTTGGGTGCCGAAATTCGAAACGTCATAAAAACTAGGGAAATGGTTAGATTTTCTTGCTTGTTGCGTCGAAATGATTCTGTTTGTTTAGACTTTCTTCAGTACCAATTTGATAAGCGTATCTCTTAAAACATGGATAGGGGGCGCTGCAGACTTTGGAGAGCTAGACAACAACTTTAAGCCCGTTATTTTGATAATTTAACACATGCTCGCCAAAGTTTATACTCTAACTTAAAGTTTGAACCCAAAAGTAGAGCCCTGCAAAAAGCGTAAGAGCCGGAATAAAATGTCAAAGTACAGGGTGGTCGAAACTCGAAGGCTCCTAAGAGATAAACAAACAGATTTCTTGACTTATGGCATGCATTTTCATGATTCTGTTTGCTGGGGCTCTCTGAAACTCAGTTGAACGGTACAAAAAGAAACATCGATAGGGGGCGCTTTGGGCAAAAAACATAATTCGTTGACATTTCGGACGCTAACTGGAAACGGGGCGCTACGATCAGTTAGTAATAATGAAAACACATTTTCTACCTCTGCTCAACACTTCTGAATAAATTTAGACCAAAAACATCAATGATACTGGAAATTTATTTACAAAAAATAACACTACAGAAGATGCTCGAAATTTCGACCTTGGGCCATGATGCAGGCTTCGCACCTCCGTCGCATTGAGGAGTGTGTGTTTCCAACAATGCCAGGAGTATCTCTGATCTGCCCTGCAGCTGCCACAATGCGCGCCACAAGTTCTTCAGCACTGCTGACAGGTGTATGGTATACCTCGGCCTTCAGGTAACCCCAAAGGAAGAAATCCAAGCAGGTGAGGTCTGGTGATCGGGCAGGCCAGTGAACTGGACCCCCACGCCCGATCCACCGCTGGCCCACATATTATATATAATCTGTGCGCTGGCCATACCTTGCGTTTAGATGGAGACGCACGTCGTTCGTGTAATGGGCCGGAGCTCCATCGTGCTGGAACCACATCTGGCGACGCGAACCTTCGGGTACGTGCGCCTCATCCAGAAGCTGCGGCAGCACTTGATCCAGGAAAATCAGGTAATTTCCACCTGTCAGCCGTTCAGGTAACAAATAAGGGCCAATGAGGCAATCCCCCAGAATGCCGGCCCACACATTTACTGAGAAACGCTCCTGGGCTGCTCGGCTTCTGGTTTCATGTGGATTTTCATCACACCACACATGACTGTTGTGGGCGTTCCACATTCCCTCCCGGCTGAAGGTGGACTCGTCCGTAAACAAAATGCTGTTTACAAAACGGGGATCCCTGGATCTCATCGCCAAGTACCATCTTGAGAATTCCACTCGAGGGCCAAAATCCTGCTCTCTGAGCAACTGCACCCGCTGGATGTGGTAGGGGTGCAGATTCCGGGAACGTAAGATGCGCCACGCAGTTGCTTGCGAAATGCCAACATGTCTGGCGATATCTCTCGTGCTAAGACCTGGGTTGTCCTCAACCAGGTTAAGCACAGCCTCTTCGTTGTCGGGGGTGCTCACTGATCGCTCCCGTTCAGGCCTGCCTCCGTCGAAAGATCCCGTTGTGGACAACCTCTGGTGTACTCGAGCGAAGAAGGCATGGCAGGGGATTTGCCTGTTGGGGTAACGCTCGGCGTACAACCGCTGAGCGGCTCGTCCATTACAACCAGCAGCGCCATACGCCAAATGCATGTCAGCCAATTCAGAGTTTGTGTACCGTTCCATCCTACTACCGATCTGCAGACAAGTAACCCGAAGCTTAAGTAGGTACCGCACGTTCAAAAGACGTGTCTGCGCATACAACTACGTCATCTCGCGTTGTCGTCTACGCATTACGTATCTTTTGCATATCGATATGGTACGATATCTTTTGCATAAATCAGCAAAAAGCACCTTATGTAAATTTTATTGCGCGCATTGTGCATGATTGAAACCAGCTATGTTTGTTAAAAAAAACAAACAAACTGCAGTTTTAATAGCTTCTTATGATAAGTAAATTACTCTCTTGTTTTGTTTCTAACTGATCGTAGCGCCCCGTTTCCAGTTAGCGTCCGAAATGTCAACGAATTATGTTTTTTGCCCAAAGCGCCCCCTATCGATGTTTCTTTTTGTACCGTTCAACTGAGTTTCAGAGAGCCCCAGCAAACAGAATCATGAAAATGCATGCCATAAGTCAAGAAATCTGTTTGTTTATCTCCTAGGAGCCTTCGAGTTTCGACCACCCTGTACTTTGACATTTTATTCCGGCTCTTACGCTTTTTGCAGGGCTCTACTTTTGGGTTCAAACTTTAAGTTAGAGTATAAACTTTGGCGAGCATGTGTTAAATTATCAAAATAACGGGCTTAAAGTTGTTGTCTAGCTCTCCAAAGTCTGCAGCGCCCCCTATCCATGTTTTAAGAGATACGCTTATCAAATTGGTACTGAAGAAAGTCTAAACAAACAGAATCATTTCGACGCAACAAGCAAGAAAATCTAACCATTTCCCTAGTTTTTATGACGTTTCGAATTTCGGCACCCAAATTTTCGAAAGCGCCTAGCGCCTTACCATCGCGTCAGGGACCCTACATTCCCTATTCAAAAATGTTCGTCTAGGTGTGCTCTATCGATCCTTAAAGTTTGTCACCGACGAGCTGAATCACCCTGTATACACATGGATATGTATATACAGATGTATATATATACATATACAAATATGTGTATATATACAATATATGTATGTATATTGTATATCTATGTCTATATAACACTGGCACCCAGCTAACCAAAAAGTACCAATTTTTTAAAGCAAATTTACAACTATCTTTCTTAAGAATCAACAGATGGCGCTACCTGATTCATATTCACCAGATTCAATTAAAATTCTTTTGCGTGATGAGAATAATCCCTTTCAGCCAAGGATGCAGGGATAATTTGAGTACAAAATCTTTATCCTGGATAGCAAACAATGGGGAAGAAATTGCTGTTTAGGGGATTAATAATAATTTACCAGAAGAATTGTTATGATTGTTTGAATTGGATTCTGATTTTGATGGATTTAGTAATTGAATTATTTTATTATTTAGAGTATCTGATTTTTTACGTCTATTATTAAGTATTGTTTATATTTTTGCCGTACAAGTTTGTGATGTAACGTAATGGGTAAGTTTCTATTTTTATTATTATAATTTTTTAATAAATATTAATAACCTATAACTCCAATAGTCTTTTTTTTAATTCGATGATTATTGAAAATAAAAAATTTCATTTGTTTGGAAATTCTCATTTATTTCACAGCAGGTGTTATCAAAACTACATGCCCAAATCATTTGTAGTTTTGCATTTCTTTAGCCGCCCCCCCCCCCTCTCCCCTCCGAAAAAGTTGCTTTTTTTTAAATTGGAGAGTTTTTAATTAATATCTGGACTAATTATCAAAAATTTAAAATTCTGAGTCTTAAGTGCATTTGAACGTGTCTTGAACTACCCTCATACAAATTTGCGAGTGAAATTTTTTTCTATTAGCATAGATAATCATGATCATCTTTATATGTGTGTACTGTTTACTCCAAATTCATTAAATTAATATTGTATCCATTCCACAATAGATATGTTTAAAAGAATACTGTATATCAGTGGTTCCCAACCTATGAATCGCAACCCACCAGTGGGTCGCGGAGCAATCGAGGTTTGTCACAAAAATATATCTTTTATTTCATCTGTTTAAAAAGTATAACAATTTCAACAGCAAATAATATTTCAAGGGAAAATCCTTAATTTCCTTCTGTATGAATGTACAAGCATAATATTCAGAAATATCTAAATCAGCTTTGAATTCCTTGATGAGGTTCAACAAGTTATAGTTGTGTGAACATGCTTTTCCTGCTTTGCTGTTTTTGAAAAACAAGTACAGAAACAAACTTCATGTAGAAAGTGACTTAAGGTTAAAATTAACCAGTTTTAACCCAGATATAGCTGCCTTCATCGGTAAACACCAGTGCCAGAATCACTGATTATAAAGTTATGTTTTGATGATAATTAAACGTATTTTTAATTACACTGATAAACAAGAATTTTTTTCTTGGAAAATTTTAACAGATTTAAGTAACCATACCTTTGGGAATTTAGGAAATATTCACGAATAGGTGAAGTTGGTTTCCTTTTCAGAGATATCTGTGTTTAAATATATCTTATTATGTTATTTTATTGCCTTTTAAAGTACTTTGTTTCTACAAACTAATGATCCTGAAAGTGAACAAATATCTGCAATAATCCATGTGAAGAATGCAGTGCCACCTGTTAGGCGATTTACACCAAAACATAATCAGCACCAATTCATATGAAGGGCTATTTTAACTTTGTATCCTTTTTACAGGGGAAGGAGAAAGCAGAAATAGGTATACAGTATAGGATCCGTTATCCGGAATGCTTGGGACCGGAGATATTCCGGATAAGGGGTTTTTCTGTAATTTGGAACACTTTACAACAAATGTTAAAAACAGTATAAAATGTATAAAATATGAATAATATATGAAAATACATAATTATAAATTAGTTAATTTAATATCTTATTTACACAAAATAAAAAAAAAACCTAAATTACAATTCAAATAAAAAAGAAAATTACATTAGCATATAAGAAGAGAGCGGAATCCTTTGATTTGTTTTTCTAGAACATTTTTATTGAGATTGGTTGTTTATAGTGCGTCTTTTGCACTAATTGCTTCTGTATACTGACATGATTTGCTGTTTGTGGGGGTAGCTTGTTTGTTGCATTCCACAAATCATCTATTCAATTGAAAAATATTAATAGCTCATTTGAAATCTTTTTACCACCTCATTTTGCTTGTCATCATCTTCACTCCCATTAGACATATCCCTTGGCATTATGTCACAAATCTCACTGCCAGTCATCTGATCACTTACAGGAGTATTGTCATCAGCAATTAGACAATCTTCTACTGGTTCTTGATCCAACAATTGAGCTTCTGAGCATGAAAGTTCTTTAGCTTAGTCCAGCAGATCTGTAATAATTTCTTTTCTCTTTTTAAATTTTAAAGTCTTCAACTTCATGCTCATTCACACCATTAAGAAATATTGCACGATTTTATGTTTTTAAAATGAAACAAATAATTTTTCAGTTATCATTCTGCATTCCGGATTTCGGAGCATTCTGAATATGGGGTTTCCGGATAACAGGTCCCATACTGTATATAGATAGAATAATGCAGGGTTCGTATACAATTCTTTAAATAAAAATCAAGGACTTGCAAGGACCAAAATTTAAAAAAATGTAAGGTCCTACAAATTAAATAAACTAATAAAAAATAATATACATTTTTAATAATCGGTTTCATTTTTGCAAACACAAGTTTTAAACATTCAAATGGCCAGGAAAGGGGGGGGGGAGATTTCAGCTCATGGCAGTAGAAATTTAGGACATTTTAAAATAACAAATACAGCAGATGAAAAAGCTAGTCGGATGTGCCAATCCCAAAACTTTCTTCTATCTCATACATGTTAATACTACAAAATTCACTATCAGAGTGCCAACATTAAATGACAATCTATGCCCATTATGAGGATTCTAAAGATATGAAAATCCGTGCATTAGTTCTTGAGATATGTCTATTGCAGTAATGTAAATCATGAAAAATTTAGCATAGCTCACCTGCTTGGCGATTTACACCAAAACATAATCAGCCCCTATATTTATCAAGGTATATATGAATCTGGAGTTTGATAGCTTTTATTCAAGGACATTGTGATAATTTATTAGGGAATAACAAAGCTACAAAGTACAATTATATAGTTCAAAATATGGTAAACAATTTTAAAAAGCAAAATTGTCACATGTGATTAAAGCTTCATTTCTTGCTCTCTCACACTGACGTTTTCCCAGGTAATATGGGAGCAATTAGCGACGAGCATGGTGAACGATTTCACCAACAAATTTCAGCTATGGAGTCTGGTTATCGATCTCAATGGAATGCAGCAATGCTTGCCGATTACTGTTGGTCCATCAAGAGAGAAGATACTGAACATAAATATAAACGCAAAAATACATACTAATGTACTCAAATTGTGTTCAGCAGCATAAAATGTGTGGAAAATGTGCATAAACAGTGTACAAGTATACTGCTGATAAATTTAACATTTATGTATAATTATTATGCATTATTGTACGATCTCCTAAATTGTGATATATCGTAATAACCTATAAATACATATCCTTTGTTTTTAAAAAAATAAGAACCAAGTAAAAATTTCTACTATCATTTTTATTTACTCAACATATATAATTGGAATATCAGCTTTAAATTTAAGAAAAAAATAAAAAGTCAATTTTTGTTTATCAGTGTTATCTTTGTAGTTTGTGAGTTGTTTTAATTATTGTTCCACTTACACATATTGTGAAGTGATTACAACTTCTTGTTTTTGTTGATAGTGTATCCTTCATACGTAAATTTGCCTTTTTCATAGGATAGGATAGGGTAGCCGATAGCTTATAGAGGCCATGCAAAATTTCCATACATCTCTCATTTAACTCATATACACCTTTGTATTAGGTGGGTCACGTACTAATAGAGGTTGGGTCCCGCTGCTGTATATAATCCAGATCCGGAATACAATGTTTAAAAATTAATTCACAACTGTTTCCCATTTTTCTGAAGTTTTTAATAAAGGTATTTGGTTAAAACAAAGTTTTAGTTTTTAGTAATGAAGAGTGTGTATGATTTTTATTTTATCAAAGGGTACCTAAGTTAAAGCAATATATATATCTGTTAAATTGAAATTAGTGTAAGTAAATAATCATATGAAAGAAGACAATTTGTTTTATTTATTTCATGTTTTCAAAAATAAAAGCGAATTCACATTTTCAAATTAAATGCCTGTTTATATTGCTTTATTTTTAACTATATATATGTACTATTTAATTATTTATGTGTTTAAGATATCTCAAATTAAACAAGTGAATGAGTTTATTTTTTTAAATTTCAAATAAATTTAAATAAGCTATTTTAATGATTTAGTGAACGTTATTTTACTTTAAAATGTGTAATTTTCAAAATTTTCAAAAAAAAAAAAAAAAAAATGATTTAAATTTTTTTAAATAAATTTTTTTATTTAAACAAAAAATTTAAAAATTTCACAAATCCTGTACTTTTGGTACTACAAACCATCCATGTTCATAAAAGTTAATGTAAACCAGCAGTTCCTATAAAGTATTTCTTATTTTTATTTTGTGACAGTATTAATTATTGAAATTTTTGAAAATTAATCTACATTTAAATCTTCTAATTAAAAATGCTTCATCATTTTTTTCAACATTTTAGATAAAAAGTTGTAAAACTGACATATATGTTTTTAAAGTACTTAAAGCAGCAAAATGTCTATGTCTCAGATTCACTCTCAAGCAACAGAAAAAACGTTCAGATGTGAAATGTATTCTGAAGTATTTACAGAGTGTGATCCTTTAAAAAATCACTTGCATACCCATATAAAGGAAAAACATTTTGTTTGTGAAATATGTTCCAAAGGTTTTTTACGACGGGATTATCTAAAAAGACACTTGCGAAACCATACGAATGAAAATTCCTATATTTGTGAAATATGTTCTAAAGGATTTTCAGAGAGATGGCATCTAAAATCCCATTTGCTTATCCATACAAAGGAAAAACCTTTTATTTGTGAAATATGTTCCAAAAGATTTTCTCTAAATCGTCATCTGAAACAACACTTGATTACCCATACAAAGGAAAAACCTTTTGTATGTGAAATATGTTCTAAAGGATTTTCACTAAATGGTCATCTGAAACAACACTTGATTACCCATACAAAGGCAAAACCTTTTGTTTGTGAAATATGTTCTGAAGGATTTTCACTAAATGGTCAACTGAAACAACACTTGCTTACCCATACAAAGGAAAAACCTTTTTCTTGTGAAATATGTTCTAGAGGATTTTCAAAAATCAGTAGTCTTAAGCGACACTTGCTTACCCATACAAAGGAAAAACCTTTTATTTGTGAAATATGTTTCAAAGGATTTTCAGCAAGTTCTGATTTGAACAATCACTTGCGTGTCCATACAAAGGAAAAGCCTTTTGTTTGTGAAATATGTAGTAAAGAATTTTCACAAGCACAGAGTCTTAAACGACACTTTCTTACCCATACAAAGGAAAAACCTTTCATTTGTGAAACATGTTTCAAGGGATTTTCAAACAGTTGTGATCTAAAGAAGCACATGCGTACCCATACAAAAGAAAAACCTTATGTTTGTGAAGTATGTTTCAAAAGATTTTCACAAAGTAGTAATCTAATCAGACATTATCGTTCCCATACAAATTAAAAGTCTTCTCATTTGTAATGGATTCTCTGTTGGATTTTCAGAAAGAACTCATCTAAAAATGTATTTTCATATTTATACAAAGGAAAAGCCTTTTGTTTGTGAAATATGTTGTAAAAGATTTTAACAAGCACAGAGTCTTAAACGACACTTTCTTACCTGTACAAAGGAAATCCTTTTGTTTGTGAAATACGTTTCAAGGGATTTTCAAACAGTTGTGATCTAAAAAAGCACATGTGTATCCATACAAAAGAAAAACCTTATGTTTGTGAAATATGTTTCAAAGGATTTTCACAAAGTAGTAATCTAATCGGGCATTATGGTTTCCATACAAATTAAAAGTCTTCTCATTTGTAATGGATTCTCTGATGGATTTTCAGAAAGAACTCATCTAAGAACGTATATTTTCATATTTATACAAATCAAAAACCATTCATCTGAGATTAATATTTTAAAGGAGAACAATCTCAAAACCATATCTTAAACACATTAGCATGAGTTTTATGTTAAATAAAGGATTATATCATAGGGAAAATGATTTTAAAAACATTGTTTTGGTGAGACAAAGGGAAAAGCTTTTCTGCCCATTGTACAATGAACTATTCATTTTATAAAGGATTTTCCATATAGGAAATCTGTTTCTTAGTATCCCCCATAAAAAAAAAAGGCCAATTGTCTTGTTTGTTAGTCCATTATGTGTATTATTTAAATTAGGGATGCACCAAATAGTAATTTTGCCCGAATACCGAATATTCGTCCTACAGGTGAACCGAATACCGAATATTCGGCTTGTCGAATACTTTTATATTTCAAAGTTTAAAGGCATTAAAATGTTAAATTCTAAAACAATTTTACGTAATATTTAAAACAAAAACTTTCATTTTGATAATCAAGAGTTTTTTTTCAAGTAAACTTTATGCTGAAAAAAATCTGCTTTCAGTTATTTAAGAAGAGGACAGTCATAAAAACTTTTTAATTGATAAAATTTTAAATTTCATGGCTTCTTCTGTGAATTAAAACAAATGAATAAAATTTTGTTAAATTGTAAAACAAGCATTTTTTTAAATCAAAGAGAAATTGTGAAAAAAATGGAAGAAAAATTGTACAGGATCATATATTATTTGTTTGTCAGGAAGAGACTAAAGTAAAAGTAAATAAATAGTACAATCTATTTAAATTTTATATGGTGGCGACTCAGCAAGAATAACTTTTCTACTCCTTTTGATTAAGCAAGGATGTTATTAAATGCATCCTAGATCGGTGTCTGGAGAGCGCATTCATTTTCAGAGATCGTAAACGTTGTTCTTAAAATCTTAGAAAGAAACAGATTATTTACTGGGCAATGTTCAGGAACTTGCATTTGTGCATAATTAATTCCTATGAAAAATCCACGTGATTGGTTAATTTTCTTAAATAAAACTTAACAAACAGCAAATAAATAATGTAAAAAAAATCTCTTTTATTTAAATATATGATTCTGTTTCTAATTATTTTGAATATCTTTATAAGTTGACTGTTAAACATAGAAGCGGTATAAGGTTTTTAAAAATATGTTTTAAAAGTTTTTTTAAGTAATCAGTTGGCCAAATATTTCGATATTCGGCAAGCCGAATAGTTTGCTATTCGGCCAAGCCGAATATTCGGTATATCAAATAGTTTGCTATTCGGCCAAGCCAAATATTCGGTATATCAAATAGTTTGATATTCAGCCAAACCGAATATTCGGTAACATGGCTGAATATTGAATATTCGGTGCATCCCTAATTTAAATTTTGCTCAGATTACTAACATTTGTGTGCATTCAATGAAATTTCATTTCTACTATACTGTAAAATTGAGTGATTAAGAACAGTTTTCAACTTTAAGTTAAAAAAAATCAATATTAAATATTTAAATCTTATTTTAAGGATTGAGTCCTGTCTTCTTTTTATTTCAAAAACACAAAAATTAAAACACTATAACAACTGTGAGAGGTAATAGAAACACAAAGTCTTTATCGAATAAATACGGGAGAGCAGTGTGAAATGGGACAGTAGGTTTTTCTTGTTATGTATCATTCTAAACATTTCACCAATAATGCGCTCGATGAAGCAGTGGTAGTCGAATCTTCTGTTGTGAAAAGTTGCTGATCTGCATAAAGCTTAGTACAATCTCTCTATTCTAAAAAAAAGTAACTACCGCTGTCACCGCCGCCGCCGCCGCCGCCGCCGCCGCCGGTTTTGAATTTTTTGTGACCGGAGGTCTTTCTTCGTTAATATTAAAAAAACTGTTGCATACAAAAATATGAAAATCGGTAGTATTATAGAAAAATGTTTGATAAACACGCTGATGCAGACAGTTTTCAAATCGAAGAATTATTTTAAGAGATATTTAATGCCAAAGTTGAACAAAAACGTTCCATTAAAAAAGTTTTATAGGAGCAAAAACTGTACATAGGAATTTAATCATTTTTAGATCATTTTATGCGTCAGAATTTCCCGGTGTGCAGATTGCAGTTAGTTTTTTAATTTGAATAATTTTTCGAGGTTTTATTTCTATTTTAAATTCAAATTTTCAGCATTTCGAGAGATATTTTTTACAAATTTTAGAAAATTGTTTTAATTTAAACTGTTGCCAGCTGTATAAACAGCGCAAACAGTAATGTTTGCTTCAAATTAAAAATTTATTTTACACGTGACTATTATAAACAAAAAATATAAAAAGCAGGAACTCATTGAAAATTACGTCATAAAAACTATAGTTACACGTGAATTTTAAATGAGAAAGAATATTGTAAAATAATAAATTCGGTAACATGCGTTAGAAGTACTAAATAGGAGAATTTACGTCATATTACACTTATTACGTAAAATGAACAAAAAATAATATTGCAAAACAGTTTTAATTTAAAAATTGCGCGACTCATTTACTTGACATTTTAAGATGATCATAATATTTCGTTTCTAACAAAAGTATTTTGACGTGAATATTAAAAAGAGAAAGAAGAGTTTGGTGAAAATTACGTCAGATTATAATTGTCAGATTCAAATTATAATTCAATCTTCCGAAATCTTTTTAAAGGCGATCAAATTAGCGTGGTGTTAGAGTCTGCGGTGTCTGAACGGGGGTTGACGAGCGTAGCTCGTAGGGGGCAGAGCCCACTAGTTGTATAAAGAAAAAGATTATTTCAAGAATCAAAAGTAAATTTGCTTCATATAATTTTTATGCGTTCTGTACATTAATGACTTGTTTATGTGCAGATGTCTATTTATAGAACATTATACTCAGTGATGGGATTCAAATAATTTAACAATCTGTTCGCTGTCCGAATGAATTTTGATGTATGAACAAGAAAGAAAAATGAAGCATCACACATAGATTATGAAACATTTTCCCAGAGTTTTCCCCAGGTTTAAAGAAGTTGTGGGAAAAGGGCACTTTTGGATTCCGAAGGGCATGTTTTGGATTCTTAAGGGCATTTCTTGAAATTTTTAAAGGCGTTCTTTTGATTTTTAAAACTACTTTTTAATATTTAATAGACAGAACACTATTTTAAAGACAGCAATGAGTCAATTTTTACTATGCAAGTAAATTTTTTAATAAACAAAGGAGTAAAGGTATTTTTTCAGGTGGAGGCAACAAGGGTGCTAATTATTTTAATGAGGGGCAAGAGGGGTGCTATTTTGTAAGCCTAAGGGCAGTCAGGGTACAGCACCCTACTGAAACTGTCTGGGGGAAACTTTGCTTTCCAATATTATAAGAACAATTGAAAAAAACTTTGATATTTTGGTGTAATAAAAAATAAATCCTGAAACATGTTTCCTAGTGGAAGGACATAATTTATTTAATAAACTAGCTGACCCGCCCGACGTTGCCTGTGCCCGTGATAATAACTTTAAATGACAGTCAAATTTGTATGATTTTATATCTTTAACTCCATTTTGTCTAAAGTTATATTTTTAAATAAAAAAATCGCGAAAAAAATAATGAATTGAAAGTATATGCTATTTGGTATTTTATTTTCTGAGTAATTTGATTTCTGGAGTCTATCACAGAAAGCGAACAAAAGCGCGACGAAACACGAAGATTTTTATTGATTTCTTCAAAATTTTCCCACATTTTATTTTGTAAAAAATATTTTTACCCGTCCGAACATTTAAAAATTTTAATTGATGATGTGAATTTCATCTATTGAGATGCTCTAAAAAGATTGTGCTTAGTTACGGTGTTTAGGCAGCCGTTCAATTACTTTTAGCGTAGAAACAATAGCATGGGCGTAATCTGGCGGGGGTGAGGGGGGGCATATGCCCCCCTAGTTTTTGAGGAGCAGGGCAAAACTTAACTTTTGCCCCACCAGTTTTTTGTATTATTTTGTGGTTAAGGGCCAGTTTTATATTTCAATTTTCTCTTCTTTTTTTAAATTTAACCATCAATGTGCTACTTTTGGTGTGAACTAGAATGAATCCTGGATAATTCAAACTACCCAGAATTTGCGTTTTTATGTTCATATCAGTAATTTCCATCTTGTGTGTTCACAAAATTTTAATGCAGTAACCAGTGTTCAAATAAAAATATTTCTCCTGCTCTGTTTTTTTTTTTGTTTTTTTTCAGAAACGTGGAATTTATTTTCCCTTTTCCATTATAAAAACCATTGTAAAGCGGAATAGATCTCTTGATTTATGTCTCTGTCTAGACTCTGATCATTGTCATTTTCTAAACCTGTGATAATATGAACAAAACTCCCTGATCCACCTGGCTAAAGGTACAAGTCACACATGATTAATTCGAGGTACCCATAGAACTACAATGGGTTTCATCGAGGAAATTCATTGAATACAGAAATATAAAAATAAAAAAAAAATTCTGTTTATATATTTAAAAAAAACCCCATTTAATACATTTTTTATTTATAGCGCAGAAAATTTGCAATTAAGTATCGTAAAGTAGTTAGTTTTAAAAGGAATAAGAAAGTCTGTCATAATATTAAGTTCTTCAATATTCACTTGTCTTTATGTCATTTCAAAATTAATAAACTAAAAACATAGTTATAAATGTATTTTGGATTTTAACTCAAGTACAATTGGAGAATATTGGAAAAAATGAAACTTCAGAGAAATCGATACTGAAGTACCAGAAACTTGACATTTTTTCTTCATTTTTTTCATCAAAATACTATAAATTTTATAAAAAATTGTATTTAATATTTTGAAAATAAAAACAATATAAAAAACTTAAGTATTTTTATTTGGGTCTTTAAGCGGAGTCCACTTTGAAAATTGTGCAAAATTAAAAACGTTTTATTTAAAACAAACAAATTAGAAATAGTTGTTTGATTTAAATTTTATATTGATAAATTATCTGGGTTCATCTTAAACCAGTACGAATGGAAGTTAAATCTGATCAAATTATCAACTAAATTATTTTATGAAGTTCTAAAATCTCAGCAATGATTAAAATTTCTCATACGAATTATTATTTTTCCACAAACCGTTTCAAATTTCTCAAGTATGTTAACTTTTTTTTAAAATACTAGGGGGCTCTGCCCCCTACGAGCTACGCTCGTCAACCCCCGTTCAGACACCGCAGACTCTAACAGCACGCTAATTTGATCGGCTTTAAAAAGATTTCGAAAGATTGAATTATAATTTAAAAAACAGTGGCGATCTCTCTATAAACGGATTTCTATTCATTTCTCTTTGATTAGGGAATTTTAACGTCAAATCCGTTGCGGTACTACTTGATTATCCCGTCGACCAATTTCGCCAAATTATATAAATCGCCAAACCACTTGCCAAATTATACAAATTGACATAATTTTTATTTTAAATAACGAAAAAACAAATAAATTAGTACAAAATTAATAAAAATACAAATAAAACGTCGAAATAAAAATAACTTGATGACGTAGACACGTGTAACAACATTTCAAAATAAGCTAATATAAAAGGAATTAAGTAAACAGAGTCTTTGTCTCCTGGTATTTTTTAACAAAGTGAAAAGAAAGTTCTTTTAAATGAGACATTTTAAATTAATCGTTTTTAATCTGACGTAATTTTGACCAACTATTCTTTCTCTTTTTAATATTCACGTGAAAATACTTGTGTTAGAAATTAAATATTATTTGCGATTTCCTAACAAAAATAGTTGAAATGTATCCTCTTAAAATATCAAATAAATGTCTAGCGCAATTTCTAAATTTAAACCGTTTTGTAATATTATTTTGTGTTCATTTTATCTAATAACTGTAATGTGACGTAAATATGACGTAATTTCTCCTATTTAAGACTTCTAACGCATGTTAATAAATTTATTGCTTTACAAATTCCTTTCTCTCTTAAAATTCACGTGTAATTATAGTTTTTATGACATAATTTTTAATAAGTTCCTGCTTTTTGTACATAATTATTTAATTCTAATTCCAAGTGTTTTTTTCTGTTTATAATAGTCACGTGTAAATAAATTTTTAATTTATTTACACGTATAAATATTTTTTTTTGAAGCAAACATTATTGCTTCCGCTGTTTATACAGTTGGCAACAGTTTAAATTAATATCCCTTTCTAAAATCTTATTAAAAATATCTCTAGAAATGCTGAAAATCTGAATTTAAAATAGAAATAAAACCTCAAAAAATTAGTCAAAATAAAAAAATTAATGCAATCTGCACTCCGGCAAATTCTAACGCATAAAATGATCTAAAAATGATTAAATTCCTATGAACAGTTTTTGCTCCTATAAAACTTTTTTAGTGGAACGATTTTGTCCAACTTTAGCATTAAATATCTCTTAAAATAATTCTTCGATCTGAAAACTGTCTGCATCAGCGTGTTTATCAAACATTTTTGTATAATACTACCGATTTTCATATTTTTGTATGCATTATTTTTCTTAATATTAACGAAGAAAGACCTCCGGTCACAAAAAATTCAAAACCGGCGGCGGCGGCGGTGACAGCGGTAGTTACTTTTTTTTTAGAATAGAGAGATATATAAATGGTATATTAAAAACATGATGAAAATTTTAATTATCAAATGCCACTAAATGCCATAAATAAAGGGGAAATATCAAGAAAGCTTGCCCAATTTTCAGAAAATATATTTATGATATTAACCCTTAACTGCATGAATTATTCTTTTAGAATTGTGTTTTTTATTTTTACATTAAGGATTAGACAGCAGAAATCTTAAGATAGATTTTTAAGTTTATTTAGTAGCATATTTTTGTAATTTTTAGAGGATTAATATTTTTATATAAATATAGTGGTTGTGAGAACTTAATTTATGTATTAAAAATTAAATAAAAAGGTGATGGAAATTTACATCACTATGCATTTAAGGGTTAAGTAAAAGGTAAATATTGTTGTACTAATTGATAAGCATGAAAACGATACATATACATGTGCACTTTTAGGAGCATTGCTTTTATTACGGCTGTTCTCAAATCCAAACTGACTTCTTTCGGACGCATTTTTTATTTTATTTTTGTTCACAAACAATCAAATAGGCAGGTGGTCTTATTAAAAAATTATATGTATTCCAAGTGCTTTTCCATTTATCAGTAAAGGCAGGGGATTTTTCAGAAAATTCTGTCAAAGTGGGCGTTTTGAATTGAATTTCGAGACGTGGCAGCGCAAGAAAGGAAAAAACTGTTATCCTGAAAAAATAATCGATTATAACTCAAGGTATAATTAATTTATTTATCGGAAAATGAAAAAAAAATGTTTGATTGCAAACTACTTTAATAATCATACGCCTGCAAGTATCAAGCTTTTATGTAAAAAATGAGCCACGAAGAAAACGTATCAAAAAAGTTTCGCGTTGTTGAGCAGAAAAAATATTCTTTTGAGAACAGCATTAAAATAATCATTGATTTTTAATCATTCAGAAATTGCATGTAACATTTGTAAAAATTCATTTTTATGCATCATGCTTATGTAAAAAGCCGTCTTTTTGTTCAAAATTTTCTCGTACTTTATTTCAGAATGCAAATGGGTAATGTTTCATGCCATCCATAACTCATAGAACGTTTAAATTAAAAAAAGAAAATTAATTACAACATGCACCATCCATTTAAAATAATTTATTATTATTTTTTAATGTAATTTAACTTGTCCGTGTAGAGATAAAACTTAAAATGTAACTTTTTTTGGAAATCAATTTAACCTGTTTTATTAAAAATTTTAACTAATCTTGTTAACAAAACTTATAATGTTGTTTTTCAAGAATCATTAAGCAACGTTTGATAATATAAGGTTTTAAAATAGTTGTTAACACTTTCCAACAAAGTTTAAAAGTATTTGTGACTTCTCACTTCTGTTTGCCTAACCATCTTTTTCGCCGTTTTTCTGCTTATCTGACTCTATAATAACTAAATTTGGATTTCCACTGTATAGATATATACTTTTGAGGTTTACTAATGCAAATTACCTACTATAAAATACTAGGGTCAGGTGGAGTAGAATGGGTATAAAAATAAAAGTTTTTAAAAAGAATATGGAATTATTCCTAAATGGAAAGTAATTTATAAAAAGTAATGAATCAGTGTTTACATTGCATTTACAGAGGTCACATTTTCATAGTAATTGTTTTTCAAAAGATTTTTTATTAACTTTAAAAAAAAAAAAGTTTTTTCTGGTGGCTGCTTCTATACCCACTCCACCCCATAGGGTGTGGTGGAATGGGTAGCCAAATTTAAAAGGCATTCAAAGCAACCAATAACCCAAATTTTAGTTTATTATATATTTGATTACATTAAATTATTTATTTACAGTTATATTGAGCAATTTCTTTCTCATTAAATACATAATGGCCCCAAATATTAAGTGTTGGCTGGTTAAGTTTTCTGACAAGTTGTTTAATGTTGATTTCTACGTGTCATCTTTCTTAGGAAAGGTATAGAAGTTCCCTACTGATGATTTATGCAGGAATTTTACAACATAAGTAAGAGAATCTGGTGTTTCATTTACTTGGGCAATGAAATATTTTTTTAGATTTTTTCCTTATAATTCTGTAAGATTTTCCTAAGTCTAATTATATACCCATTTCACCCCACTATACATTTTTAATTATAACTTTTTAAAAATAAAGAATTTTTCTTACATTTTTTCAGTCAATAAAGGAATACAAGGAAAGGTACAAACTATACAGTAAAAAAAAAAAAAAAAAAAAAAAAAAAAATTCTGCAAAAAAAAAAAAAAAAGATACAATAAAGTTAATGCAGCACTAAGTGATGTTGACATTTACCATGTGACTTTCAAAACTGATTCTAAAAGGACTAAATGTTTCCAATATTTTTTTTTCTAAACTAAAAAAGAAATTTGAATGGTTGTTAAATTATATACATGATTGACAAATACTTTTTGTACATAGTATGATTACAATTCGTGAACAAAACAGTATTACCCATTCCACCCCACCTGACCCTACCTATTGAAAATGAAGTATGTAACTGTTATAGCTCGTTAACAGGAATACACAAAAATTTTCTATGGGGGAGAGGGGAACGTTTGCAGTGCATTTTAGTGATATTAACAAGACATCAATATGTGTCACTAAGGTTGGCTACAGTATTCTTTCTAAAGAGTATGAAGTATCATATATAACTGATTTACAGGACTGATTATGAACTGTAATTGCTGGAAGTGCGGTTTCAGCTGTAGGAGGCATTTTAAAACTTAAATAAATTTTAGTTCATTGCGTGATGAGAGATCATATACAGAGCTGTGCGGAAGAAATTTTATGGGCATGAATTCCTAAAGTATGTTTTCAATTATGTTAGGCATTTTCAGCTGAATTATACACATTTTATTATTCTAAAAGATACTTGTAGAATATAAATAAATTCATATGGCAGCGCAAACTAAACGCCACCTATGGATGGCGATTACTATAAATGCATTCATAATTGTATAGTTCGTTTTCTGGCATAAATAAATTTTGGTATATTATGTCATAAAGCGTATAAATACAGGTTTACGAAAAAAAAAGCGCATTAACATCTATGGAAAGGTTTTCTGAAAATATATACTTTCAATTGTTTTACGCGTTTTTCAACTAAATTTTATTGCATTATTCATATATCGATACATTGTCATATATAAACAGTAACTCCATAGAAAAATCTTTTTAGTTGTTTTATGCATTTGCCAGCTGATTTAAGTTTCACTATGTGGTACGTTCAAAGCTCTGTAAATCACATACAGGGTTGTACAAAATCATGTGCATACATTATATGATCTGGGCAGAAATTTTTGAAAATGGATTTATAGCTGCGTTCTGTGTGTTTTAATTATTTATCTAGATATCTCATTTCATTGTATTATTAACAGTAGTCTAAAAATGCAAGAAAATGTTTCGTAATCTATAACCCATGAACAATCTTTTGTTCTTGATTTTCTTCAGTTGAAACATTGTTAAGAGATACAGTTCAAAATTTCGAAATTTAAAAACAATATTAATTTTTAAATTCTTAAGCTAAAATTATTCCATGTATCCTAAAATGCATCACAGCAAAATTTCTGAGTCATTCCAATCATAACGCCAGCTAGGGATTTTTTAAAATAAAATTTTATCATTTATTACAGCCTTGGATGTAGAGTTTAAACATTTATCTTAACCACCCCCCATATTACGATCACCACCATTTAATAAAACCTTCGAAAGCCCAAGGCTTTGACAATTTTTTATTAAGTTTGTTTGAACTTTTTTCTAATTGAACATTGCATTAGACATAAGAGATATACCACTTGTGCATTCAACATTTTAAAATGTTCCTTTAAAAACGTGGAACGTGTAATTTAGGATTTTCTCCTATATTTCATATATGGTTGAACATTTAAAGTTCTGTTTAAATATTAAATTTTTTAAGTATTTAATTTCAGTGTCTGCATATGCCTGTGGTGATGGGAAGGAGGGGGAGAGGGGTGTATAATTTTTTACAAAAGTCCTTACAAAAGTTTGTCCCTGCAGTTTGAGAGCCCAAGTTATGCCTATGAACAATAGTCTCCATGAGGCGCGAAGTGACCTGCGTTTGACAGTATATTTGTAAGGGTTAAAAATAATATTTTTTAAAACTGATTGCACCGCAGATTAAAAGAAGGTTTCGGTATCTTTTGGTATCTTCTGTAATTTCGGTTTGTCGGTATCTCTAAAATTACGTACTGGAGAGACGTTATCATAAGGGAGAAAAACCCTTTTTTCTTCCGAAGTATTTCGAACATTTTAATAAATGTTATAAGATTTCATCCTTTATGATGCGCATTCTTCTTGTTCGCAGTGCTTTTAAAAGACGAGCAATTTCATTTAAAATATACAGTCATCAAGTCAATATCAGTTATAAAATACGTAGTGCGTTTCTTCTTATCGCTGACCAAGAATTAATTCCTAAATCGTTAAATTTAGAATAATTCTAATTTTTAAAATATTTCAAATGTTGTTCTTCTTCATAGAAACCGTTTTTATTTAGAAAAAAGTTAAACAATTTTAAATTTTATGCGGCCCTTTGGGTCTTATAGCATATTTAGAAAATCATTATCCATATATAACAGATGGGACAAATTTTTGCACGACCGAAACTTCTCGAATAATGACATTTAGAATTTTAAGAATTTCTTACCATTTTTTGGTACAAAAAACGGGCCAGGTATCGCTGGAAAGTCGTAAAATACAAAATACGAAGACTCGGCAAGTTTAGACCAAACAATGTTTTCAGGTGCGTTCGTAAATATATAAATACGTAGCACCTATAGTCATCGTTCAGTCCGTCTATCAATCTGCATATAACAGAGCAAAAACTACCCAACTGAATGGTCTGAAATTTTAAATATATGATTGTTGCAAAATTTTGTCGAACCATTATAAATTTCATGAAAATCGGATGTATAGTTTAATGACAGGGACAGTCAAACGTTTTTCTTTACATTACGCCCAATGGGAAAAATTGTTGCAAGTGCATTTTAATGATGTTACAGCCTTCCGAATGGTCTGAAATTTTAAATATATAATTGTTGCAAAATTTTTTCAAGCCATTTCAAATTTTATGAAAATCGGATTATAGTTTAATTACAGGGACAGTCAAAAGTTTCTTTTACATTACGGCCAATGGGAAAAATTATTGCAAGTGCATTTTAATGATGTTACAGCCTTCCGAATGGTCTGAAATTTTAAATACAGTCGAACCCTGTTATAACGAACTTCAAGGGACCGAAGGTTTTGTTCGCTATATCCGGTGGTTCGCAATATCTGAACCGTCAAGAAAAATGTTAGAGTTCACAAAATGTATAACTCATTAGTTGCTATGTGTATATTCAATAATGATGTATTAAAAAAAGGTAAAATCTATTAAATATAGCCATTAAAGAATTAAATTGACTAAATTCGATTACATTAAACTAACACAATACTAATTAAATTAACTAACAATGAAGACAAACATGAATAAATTAATTTTACCTTTAATTGTTGCTCACTGTTTTGATACAGAAATAATCGGTAATTTTCTACTGACGTGATGCCGATTTCAAAAACATATTATGAATTTCTTTGTCTAGTGCATCAAATGACTCCAACACTGTTTGCGTTTGTGTAAACAAAAACTTATTAATTACACGCATCGCTGCTGTAGCATCTGAGATTGTGGGGATTTCGTCATTTATGTGGTCCTCTTCATCACCATCAGATGCAGAATCTTCAATTTCAGAATGATTCATTTTAACTTCTTCCACAATCTCTTCATCAGTTGGATCTTCACATGTAATAACTTCATTATCACATGTTTCAAACAATTGCATATCACAAACTGAGAAAACAGCTGTGATCAGGAATAAGGGAAAATGACTGACGGGTGGGCGGGATCACACCTGCAGAGTGGCTTTTGTAAAAGCGAAAGAATGCAGTTGTTTCTCCATTAAAAAAAAAAAAAGACTTATCGCTGATTTGCCCCATGTTTCACTAGCTGGCATACATTTTCGTATGAAATTGGAATCGAAGTCCTGTTCTCACAATTTTGGAAAAGTAAAAAAAACATGGTCGACTGGACAAAAATGTTCGTTATAGCCGATTCTTAAGATTTCGGTGGTTCGCTATAAAAGGATAAATTAGCATTAAATAAAATAGGAAAACGACGGTACCAAAATTTTCGTTCGTTACATCCGGGAGTTCGTTATATACCGGGTTCGCTATAACAGGGTTCGACTGTATATAATTGTTGCAAAATTTTGTCGAGCTATTTAAAATTTTATGAAAATCAGATTATAGTTTAATTACAGGGACAGTCAAAAGTTTTCCGTTACATTACAAATGAAACAAATCAGAACATGACACAGTGTTATGTTTAGAAAACGCTGTTGTGCATATAAACATTTAAAGAAAATAGGTAAATGCGATTTTCGCATTTAAAGTATAATTTTAGCAACCGGTTCGCCGAACTCAGCACGAATTAACAACAGGTTCTACCGAACCGGCTGAATCCCACCACTGATTATACTGTATATTATCCATAATTGAAATTAATTTTAAAAGCAGCATTGTTGTTTATATAAGTAGTTTAACATAAAAGAATGTAGTGGGGAGCAGGGCTTAATTTGCGCCGGAGCCCACCAGAGATCAGCTCTGGCACTTCTCTGTTTTTAGTAAATATTTAAATATTGGTCAGAATTCACTGGAGCTCATAAATACAGGGCTCTGGAGCCCAGTGCAATAGCACTGAACTAAAACCGAAACCCAAAACTGAAACCCAAATTACCCTTTATTCCTCTTCTCATCTCCCAGCCTTTGCATTTTTTGTTATCAGAACACTTATATGTGATGTAATATGTCACACACATAGGAAATGAAGATTAAGGGAGAGTGGTTCACCTTGGGACATGGTACACCTTGGAACAGCTTCATTTTTTGGCCTAGATTTTAAATTAACTCTTAACTGATGCGGATAGATAGCAGCACAATCTAACTTTCAGGCATGTTTTTGATTCCATGGATGAAGCAGGCAAGAATTTATTCAGATTTTTATTTTGCAAACATGTCTAGTGACTTTCATGTAAAAGTTTGATAAGTTGAAAAGTGGAATTTGATTGAAAATATTTTGAAATAAAAGGTAATATAATGAAATTCAAAGCTTTCTCTATAAAACTGATTGCATAATAACAGTTCTAGTGCTAAGTTTAACAGCATGACATTCTAAAATTTCATAGTGGGTATATAGTGCACCTTGGGACACAAGATATGCCTAGCTAACTTTTATTCGAAATATTTTAACAAAAAGATATTGCGATTAAAACATTTTTTTTTTAAATCTACATAACATGTATTTATTAATAGCTATTTTTCTTCTTTTAAGAAGTCAGTAGGCTTATCAATAGCAAAGATTAGATATTTAGAATACAAAAAAATGCAGCAATTCATGCTAACAATATTCTGAGAGCTACTGCAAAAATTTTATCAGCTGAAATGTCTTTTCAGTTTAAATAAATTTCGTTTCCTGAACAAATCATTCCATGTATATGGTAATTCAATTATTGAACTTTTCAGATCTATTTTTAACTGTCCCAAGGTGCCTCACCATGGGTACACCTTGAGATAAAGTACAAGTTTAAAGAAAAAAAAAATACAATTTAACAAACTACAATGACCATTTGGAATTTTTTTTTTTCAAAGACTAAAATTTAAGACATAAAAAATAGCACGGAGTTGATCCTACATTACGTACGCTATGAATTAAACATTAATAGTGTTATTACACATAAAAATTGCAAGCGATAGAAATCGCCTGCGACTTGTACTTATTATCCACCTGAAACTTATTATCCAAGCATTTCATTGGCTGTTCGGAAAAAGGCTTTTCCATCGTCAGATTTCCAAGAAATCTGACGGCCAATTTTAAATGAAATTTATTTGTTAAACTTCTAAACATCCCACAATATTACTTTTTATATCGTCGTATAGAGAAAAAAATGTACTTTTAAATGCAATTTGTTTGAAAGCTGTATCTCAATTTGTTTCTGAGTTATTAATTTTTCTTTTGTAGTTTTTATTACTTTTTTGTCATAGTGGCAACACTCTGTTGTCCATCTCTGTTGAAAGTAAAGGGAAATACATATTACTGTATAGACCCATCAGAAGACGAATAAAAGGATGATTAAACCAATAAAAACCTTCAGATATGCTTTTGATTTCCTACCCTGACGAGGACAATAACCATTTTTCCAAATGGTTAATAAATATGTTTTTTAATTTTTCTATAATGGATGTAAGATCAAAAGCTATTTAATAATGTAGGCAAAGGTTAAAAGAAAGAATACCAGGTAAAATTTTGACAATTGATCAATATTAAAAAGAAAGAAAAAAAGTGTCCCAAAGTGAGCCACTCTCCCCTAAACCCACTCAATTTTTAATATAAGTTTTGCGGCTTCTGCTAGCTCGAATTCAATCTGTCTTACATTCAAAATTTTATTTATTCATGTATAGAAAAAAAACATTTTTTCCTCCTTAAAAATTACATATTCTATTTTATTTCACATCATTTTAATGCTATTTTGATCAGAAAGAAAAGAAAACAGAAACTGTGTTTTTCTATTCTAGTGATATATTTAAATTTATATCTGGCATTGATGGCGGCGACGTGTTGCTACGGTGCCACTCGAGATACTAAACAATGAATTTGCTTTCAGTTTGATTTTCTTTTGTGACAGTAGGATAATTTTTAATTGTCTGATTTATTTTATTTTTTATTTAGATAACTAACCTGAAAGGAATATTTTCTGTTTTTAGTCAACAAGCATTAGCTTGAGGTTTTCAGTCTTCTATTGTATACAATTCACATTAGTGATTTTTCTATTTATGTAGTATCATGAACGCTGCTCAGGCTAAGGCTGTTCTATGCACATTTACGAAGTCATTTTTATTTGTAAGTAGATATAGTTGCCATGTATTGTTATTATAATAGAAAGCAATCGAGGTGTGCTTCCCCTTTTTCTTTGAAAGCATCAAATCTTTCCAATAACGGTGGCAAATTTTTAATTTAATCTGAATTTCAGGGACTCACCACAAAAGATTGTTATGCAGAAGGAATCGATTATAGTTTAAGATGTGCACCTTTTATGAAAAACGTTGTTCCATTCTTCAGCATGTCAAGGATCGATAATCTGCACCTTCATTATCTGCAATTTTCTATAATCCACGATTCTTAGGAAAAGTAAATATCGCAAATTTTGCCAATCTGCCTGAAAAATATTGCGAGTTCCGTTAAAATTTTGCGTAAAAAATTGCGAATTTCGTCAATTGATTGCGGCAAAAAAGGCGAACTTTGACAAACGATTTCGAAAAAAATATCTAATTTCGTGAAAAAAATCGCGAATATCGTCGGAAGGCGACACAGCGAATTTGTCAGAAAAGTATTGCGAATTTAGACAAAAGATAGCAGAAAAAAACGCGAATTTGGATAAACAATCAAGGAAAAATATTGCAAATTTCGTCAAAAGATAGCAGAAATACATAGCTAATTTTATCAAAAGATCGTGGAATTACATAGCGAATTTTGCCAATCTGTCGCTGAAAAATATCGCGAACTTTGTCAAATGGTTTCGGGAAAAAATCGTAAATTTTGTCAATCAATCATAGGAAAAACTGCGAATTTCGTGAAACGATTGTTGAAAAAAATCATGAAATGGTTGCGGAAAAAAATGCAAAGTAGATCGTGAATTTCATCAAACGATATTCGAAAAAATCGTGTATTTCGTGAAACGATCTCTAAAAGAAAAAGAAAAAAGTTAATTTCTGTAAACAATTAAGGAAAAAACATTGCAAATTTCGCCAAAAGATCGCTGAAATACACATAGCGAATTATGTCAAAAGATCGCAGAATCACATAGCGAGTTTTGTCAAAAGCTTGCGGAAATACATAGCGAATTATGTAAAAAGATCGCGGATTCACATAGCGAGTTTTGTCAAAAGTTCGCGGAAATACATAGCGAATTATGTCAAAAGATCGCGGAATCACATAGCGAGTTTTGTCAAAAGTTCGCAGAAATACATAGCGAATTATGTAAAAAGATCGCAGAATCGCATAGCAATTTTGGTCAAAAGATCGCAGAATCACATAGTGAATTTTGTCAAAAGATCGCGGAATCACATAGCAAATTTTTTCGAAAGATTGCAGAAACACATAGTGAACTCACACTGAAACATACGATTTTCGACAAATGGTCGCGGGAAAAAAATATCTCGAATTTCGTCAATCGATCGCGGGTAAAAACGCAAATTTTTTCAAACGATTGTTGAAAAAAATCTTGAAATGTTTGTGGAAAAAAATGCAAATTTCGGCAGTTGTTCTTGAAAAAAAATAATTTTCATAATATCAAATTATTGATGTATTTATCATTCTTTAAATATGTAATTTCTTTAATAAAAGAACTTGAAAACTGCATTTTATGAGATAGCATATTAAATTACTATATTTCATATTTATCTTATACTATACTGAATATGGTATTCAAACGTTCTCCAGAAAAAGTAAAAATACTCATAATCCATACAATACTCTATAATCCCTCAATATTCCATAATCTGCGCAACCTTTTGTCCCAACTTGTGCAGATTAAAGAACTTTACCTGTATTAATTTCGATAAACTTAATTCATTTTTTCGTAAAAATGCATAACTGCGAATTATTCCTTTTTTATGTTAACACTATTTTCAAATCTTAATCCTTACCATATTTAATCGCAGAATTCTGAAACTAACTAATTTAAAAATTAGGCAGAGATTTCTATTCGGAAACTGTGATAATAAGGAGTATAGTTTACAGCCCTGGTAGCAGAAAGTTCGAAACAGGAGACGGGCTTTGCAGATTTTCTTTTCTCTTTTGCAGATTCTTTTCTCCAAACCTTTATTTTGCTTTGTATTATGTTTATTTCTGTATTACTTAATACAAAAACTTAAGATTATTAATGATAAAAATTTTAAAAATGCATAAAAACAATATAGGTAAGTCATTGTTTGATTAATTCATGCTTCAATTGTAAAAATATTTTACCTGCAGATTATTTCTTGTCCCTGAAATATCTGTCGCAGACACTTGTAGAATTTTCTGCTGCTGGGTTTACAGCTAAGTATATGCTGATATATATATTTAAAATTTTTATTTTGTTAAAAAAAATGCTTTAAATTTTGCAAATAATGTATGAAATATAAATATGCAGATTGAAGTGATTGGGGGGGGGGGGGGGGGGGGCACTACGGTTTTTAGTACCGGAAAATATTAGGCTCTGGTACTTTTTTTGTTAGAAATTAATAGGGATGGAACGGTATTCGGCCACTATTTGGTATTCGGCCCTTTTGCAGAATTTTCGGTTAGCTGAATATTGAAGGCTTGTTGGCCGAATATTTCGAGATATTTCGCCGAATATTGCTAAAATCTTGCTGAATATTGAAAGATATCTTGCCAAATACATACACGATGAAAAAAAAATTATTCGTTTTTTGCGATTTTTTTCTCTAGTCCAAATTGGCTACTTTCTGGTACATTCATGAAGTCACTTTCATTTTTACTTGCACAAAATGTACAGTTATTCAGATACTAAAAAATATACAGACTTTCTGTATGTCCTATAAAAGTTAGGGATCTTGTAGAAAATGGTGTCCAAATTGGAGATTCAATTGTCAGGGAAATGTTTTCATAAGAGAATGATAGATTGCAACTCAAGGTGTAAAAATTCTTATAGGAAAAAGAAAAACACATGAATATTCATTAATGTCTAAAACTTCCATGCACATGTAAAAAGGCCCTTATGAAATTCATGATAAATTACTTTCCGTTTTCTATAGAGGTAAAAATTCCTTCACTAGGTGCATTAGCTAAGATTTATTTTCAGGATGGAATGCCAAATATCACTATTCCAAGTACAACAGTACATCCGAAAACAGAACTGGTATCAAACTAGATACTCACTAGGCGGCACAATCTGCTTTATAAATATTTAAATATAAATTCTAAATACTGAACAAAATAATTTTTTTATTCTACAGTTTCCTCTTTTTTAATTTACATCTTCCTTTATTCAAGTTGTTATCAGTTTCTGTGTATGCTTTTAATGGTTATTTAATAAGTGGAATATTGTTGAATATTGTATGTGCTGGTTCAAATGTTAAAGATTTTGTTAACATATCGCTCACCCGCAAGAAAAGAGACACATCTCGACCAAAGTAAATTTCACAGGAGAGCCAAAAGAAAATGTGCATGATTTTACTGTAACATGAAATTATAGCAGTTAGCTCTGCATGCAGGAATAAAAAAGTGCATAAAATCGTAAAATCCTTAAGAATGAAGACATAGAATGAGGTTTGGAGGGTTGGGTCATTTTACCTCCTCACACAATCCAACTCTCTTCTTTGGTCACAAATGGACATATAGCGCAATAAAGTGATTTTCTGTATAACTACGCTTATGAAACTTATTGTGTAGCAAGACACACCTATGACAGACCTTTTACCAGAATAAAACGCAAAATGAATTTTTGAGAGATGTGTCACTTTTCTTCTGGGTGAGCGATATGTATTCTACTTTAACCATACCTTGCTTTTGGTTTAATGTAATTTGTAATTTAAGTCTTGGAGACTGATTTCAGAACAGACTCATTCTTACAAATTTCTTTATTATTAGGGACACAAACTCTCCACAATAAAATTTACTTGATTAAAGGTTATTTCAGAAAATCTCCCCTCAAGAATTATGAGAGAGAGAGTGTAAGAATATTATTGATTTTGAATGCAAGAAAGGATAAACATACACTATATGGCCAAAGGTGACTGGCTACTTGCGATTTTTTGACGTCTTCTTAAATATCTAGAAAAATACATGAGGAATTATCCTGAAACTCCAGGTGTGTAAACAGAATAGTACAGGTCATATATTTCCGTGAACATTTTTTTCCCTGAAACCCCATAGGGGACCGTCAACAAATTGAAAAAGAACTAATATCTTTTGGACAACAAAACTAATGTAGCAAAAGCTTTCAAACTGTAGATTATGATTAAGTGCCTTATTGTAATAAATTGTGTTCATTTTTATGAGAATAGCATGTATATTCATACGGAAATTGGAGTTTTTATAAAAAGAGTCCCAAATTTTTTGCTTATAATTTGTAGAGTTCTTAATATAAAAAAAAGTTCTTTTCAGAAAATATGACAAATAACATTGTACACAATACCCTGAAATCAGAATGAAAAAATAATAAAAATTGGATGAAAAATCAGCAGGTTTACTAAATAATGATTCACTGTGCATGCCCGAATGTAAACAAAATATAATTTGCATAATGTGATAGCTAAATGTATAGAGCGACTTTTGTGAAAATCTCAAAAATATAGTTTGAAAAGTCTGAAAATTATTGTTTATAGAATAAGCTCAAAATCCGTTATTCCAAAAAGGAAGCAAAAAGATGAGGGGCTGTATCAAAATACAGTAGTGCGTGCAATATTGTGTATGCTATACTGGCACTAATCAATGGATATATGGATACAACCCCTCATCTTTTTGCTTCATTTTGGAAACAACGAATTTTGAGCTTGTGCCTTATTTAATCCAAGCATTTTCTCAAATCAATTTGGCAAAAATTTCTGTTTTGAAAAACCAGTGATACAAGATTAAAAATTCTGTAAAAGATGCTCGTCCTGAAAAGATTAACATGCGAATCGAGTTTTAACTAATTCTGGAAATTCAGCCGTGAACTCGACAAGGTGATTATCTGTGCTGCTACTCCCTATTCTATTATGAAGATCTATTATATTTTGCACCAAGAAGTCACAGACAATGCATAAATAGGCTTTATAAATTCGGTAAAGGCATCTTTTGCTTCCATTACTTAAAAATGCATCTTAATGTTTTCTAAATAGTAATTTAAACCAATTTTTTTAACTAAAAATACAAATAATATAATATAAAATCACTTATTTAAATAAATTTATACATTTTGTTTTATTCTTTGTTAAAACTGTTTTTAACCCTTTACCAATATTACTATATCCTCTTCTTCCTCCTAACTATAATGGAGTGGCATGAATATAACTAAATACTTATTTAAATGCCTATTCAAAAGATTAAACAGCTTCAGTTCAACCTACATGTAAAATAATCAAATAACCACGAAAAGATATGAATAAGAACAAAACTAAATGAAATGACTAAAACAATGATCTTAAAAATATATGCTAATTTTTTTAAGACCTTTATTTTTTGATATGTTCAGCTTTCATACATACAAGATTGTAAACATCATAATAAATCACAGATATCTGATCTCTTCAGCACTTTTGTAAGATCAATACTCAATACTTCAAGTATAATAATTAAGATGCAATACTGTTAATATGGGTTGAATTACTATTTTTTTTTTTTTTTGTATATAAAGTAATTTATAATGGTACTCCATACTAGGTCTTCCCTTTTCATTTAAATAGTGCATGTAAACCAGGGCTGCCTAACCCGCCTCCCGTGAATGCCATGTTGTCCTTTCGAATGTTTCTCTTACTAGCCTTTTTTTTTTAAATATCAAATCTACGACCATTAAGGCTCCTGTCCCTGCCGGCAAAGACACTCGCGAACTAATGCCAATCCTATGTGGAGGTTATTTTATATCTCATTTGCATTTCGACATTTTAAAATAATTTTTTTTTGCATTGGAATGCTGAGGCCCATCTCTACATCGCTCTTTTTTCGATATTTGTTGCGGATATTTTTTAGAATGACACTTTCATTTTTGGAACCGGTTTCGAAAGTGAAAGTAACTTTATAAAAAATATCTGCAACCAAAATCGAAAAAGCAAAAAAAGGAACGATGTAAAGATGGACCTCAGCAATCCAATGCAAAAACAAATATTTAAAAATGTCGAAATGCAAACAAGATATTGGGAATCAACCTCCCCATAAGATTAGCTCACAAGTGCCTTTCCCCACAGGGACAGAAGCCTTAAGATCGAAGCCGCGACGGTCGTCCAATGGCTTCAGGGTCCCGAGTCCAATATTTCCCACTTTTCGATGCATTAAACTTTTTGAATTTTGCTTGGCAAAGTCTTTTTAATTTTTTTTTACGGTCCGGTCACGTGTCAGAAAGTGCTTAGTGTTAAACATTAAGCGTTGTTATAAAGAAAGTAAAATGACGTCGGACGGGTACGTGGAACACCATGCTCCATGAATTCTGAGGCAGAATTCGTGGAACACAGCGTCCCGCGTGCCAATCCGAGGTCCTTTTGCTTTCTTTTCAACACCGGACCAGACAAAAAAAATAATAATATGCCAGGGGAAATGTACATTTTACCTTGCAAAAGGTCGGGTAGAAGATTTTAGTTTTTAATTTGTTTATACTGGCGCAAGCATGAAAAAACCAACTTTCTAACAAAATTTCTGAAGGCTAAATTTTCTGTGGCCAAAAAACAACAACATTTTGGGACTTTTTCGATTTTTTAAAAATATCTCGAGACCCGTTACCGAAGCATATTATTTGTCAATTACAATATTAAAGAAGACAAAATTCTCTACAACTTTCATATTTACAACTTTTTTATACACCCAATAGCAAGCGCAGTACGCCATTTCGAAAATAAGACTTTTTTTTCAATTTTCATAAAAACCGTGAAAAACGTAGTTTTGCCCCAATTGTTCAATTGTTACCAGTGGCGTAGCTACATATTCAGCGCCCTGGAGCAAGTAAAGTTTGTGCGCCCTCCGCCCTCTTGTCACTCGCAAAAAGGTCTGCGCAATTTTGTTTTGAAGTTTAAAATTTATATACTATTCCCAATTCGATTTAAAACCTTACTTTACTTTGAAAGTCAAAGTATTTTAACAAATTATTACATGCAAATAATTAAAAATAAATAATGAATAATGAAATGAAATATAATTCTTTAAGTACGAAGTACCCACCAATATTTTCTGCGAATTGGGCAATATTTTCTTTTTAAATGTGCCAATGGGCCAGTACAATCTTCCGCCCTTAATATCTATTTTTCTTTTCGTTGGTTTCGAAACATTGTAGAATACTAATAAAAAAAAGATACACTATTGCAAGATATATATATATATATATATATATATATTCACTTTTTGCAAATGCATGAAACACGTTTTTCTGTTTTTAGTGCCAGAAAATACTAAAACTCCACAAAATTCAAACTATCATAACTCAGTAAGTTTTGGTCGTACAAAAAATAAATTTTGATTATTTTACCTGTTAAAGTACGACGAAGATTTTTCTAAATATAATATATAGAATTCAGGGATCAAATAAAAACATAAACCTCCTAACTTTTACAAAAATAACTATTTTGACATAAATTACTTTTAAGAGGATGAAGAGCAACTTTGAAACTTTTTTACTATTGGAACTTATTTCTACAGCTAACGATTTAGAAAATTAGCCATTGGACGACGATAAAAGATGAAACCGAGTTTCTTACTGGTTTTTTGACTATTCTGAGCAATTTTGCTATTCGCTAAAAAAACTAGACGAATTCAAATAATGGTAGTAATAGATCCGTCATGAAACACTAAGAATATCAAAACACAAGTAAGGAGTTACACAGAAAAGATTTACTCGTACAATAAACATTGAGAGTGTCGCCGAAAGGGAAAAAAAGCATCTCTTGCAATTTGGCGATTTCAATCTTCAGCTTTCTCGCCAACCGAAACATTTGACGCAGCGGCGATCGGCTGCGATAACCCTGATTGACACCCTTATACAGGGTGATTCAAAACTTATCGTTCAAACTTCGTGGTGATGTAGGGAATACGTCAGGAAACCGATTTTACATAGGAAAGCAAGTACGCAAATGTACGCATGCGTGTGTAGAGGGTGCTGTGTGTATCCAACCTTCCATTGCGTCCCAATCATTGTTTTGACTTTCCTAAAGCTAGTATTATTTCTTCTCCTATTACCATTTCTCATTTGGACTTTCACGAAGCCTTTTACATCTTTAAAATCTCCAAAAATCTTGTTAATGACCTTTATTCAAAGCATTCATTATCTGACGCCTGGAAACTTCTCGTTTAATTTTGTTCTTTTCAGTTCCTTTAACCTATTTTTTTTTTTTTTTTTTTACTTTTTTTTTCATTTTTTGTTAGTTTATTTTGTTCTTTAATTTTAACTTTCTTCGTTCACTTTACTTGTCCATTTTGTTCACGTAGATGACGTTTCGGACATACTTTTCTATGTGAAATCGGTTTCCTGCCATATTCCATGCCTCCCACGAAATTTGAACGATAAGTTTTGAATCACCCTGTATATTATTCAAGATTGCATTTTTTGCTTTCCATACACATTACAATGTAGGGAAGGAAATAGGAAAGTATTATAATCACACTAAAAATTAATGGAAATAGCAGTACATTTTTACATTTTCAAACACTCTGAATACGTTCTGACAATTTTTACAATGATTCAACACGTATGCGTGTATGTTAGAATTTTCACTCATTTTCCGATTCCCAGAGCAGATTTGGTGTGTTTTTGATGATGTTGGCAGGTACATTATAATCTGTCGCAAGAATTGTATTATTTTCGAAAAAGTCGGCCAGCAGGTTTGGTATCTAAATTTTTTCAACCATTCTGATGAACATTTCCTCTTGCATCTTAATCAAATTATTTTTATTGTTCACGTTCATCTGTTATCTATACAACAACGTTTCACCGCGCAAGACTGTAGCGGGTCGACGAGGGATTCAAAATCACTTTACTACCAGTAATTTCATAAAAAAATAATTCCTCGCTGTTTAACCATAGAAATCCCACGATTAAAACAATTCAAATTTTATATACCAATATTCTGGTAGAAAAGTGATTGTGCCCTGAATATTCGCTATTGTACTCAGGGTCGGACTCAATCATTGTGAAATACGCATACCTTGGATTTTTGGACGGCGCAACGTTTTAGAAACTCATTTTATCACCTTGCTAGTAGAAATCTATAATATCCATCACCATTCCATGTTTTCTTTCTGGGGATGCTTTCAATACCGGAAATGGATCCGAAATTAAAAGTGCCCTTAAAAAAAATCGAAACAGTATAAAGATATAACTGTTTAGACATCGACCTGCTATATTCTATGAAAAAATAAATAAATAAAAATGAAAAAATTGAAATGTGAATGAGAAATTTGTAAAAACGCTGTCATTGGTTTAACAATAGCTTGCGAGTGACTAGTGTATTAGTCTGAGTATACGGAATTTTAGTATTAAATAAGAATGTTATGAGTAATTAAACCTATTTTAAACTTTTTTGCAGCGGGAGGATAAAAAATCTTAATGCTGCTAGTAATATTTAGAAACGTGTAAATATTATTAATTTGATTTTAAAGCAAAATATCTTTAAAATAAATTTTTATACAGCAAATTCTGTATAAAGCTCTATGTAAGAACACTTCTCTCGTATGAAGAATTTAAAAAACCTCTAGCAGCCGGGTATTCTTTGGTTCTAGATCCGCTCTTTGGTTCTAGATAAGCTGAAAATTCTTGGCGCAGATCATTTCGCCATAGGTAATAAGATTACAGAATATGCATTAAGTTTAAAAAGATTTAATGATCCTCTAAAACAAAAACTTTCAAGAAAAAAATTCAATTCTTCTGCTTTGCAAAAAGAAAAAAACCATTAACAAAAATAATGCTTCAAAAAAGAGTTTTTTTTTTTTTTTTTTTTAATTATTAAATAATTTAAGCGTCATATCTAATGATTGTAGGAAATTTTGTTACTATTAGCTTTACCTAACGGAGGGTGCAGCTTTACCTGGTTTAGGGCGCACCGACCCACAGCCGATTGCCCGGCGGGCCAGTCTCAGCAAGAATGGGACTTAATTTAGTAAAATTCTATTATTATTTTTTTTAAATAATTTATGGTTTTGTTTCAACACGGGAAGAATGAAAATTTGTTGAAAATTATGTACAAAAATGTTTAAAACTTTATAAATGAGAGTGCAAGTTTTCTTTAAAACACAAGGTCATTATCACCTGTGGTAATTGCCGAAACATCAGTGAAGGCTTACCGTGGAGACCCGAAAAGTTTTTGGTTTCCGTCTGTTTGCTTGTTAGTCTGTCTATCCGATAACTGCCGTAAAAAGCGTCCGATTAGCTTGAAATTAAGGATGCATGTTGGTGAGGTCACCGGATTTAGCTGTATAGTTTTTGGTTAAATTTGGTTCATTCGTTCGGGATATATAGAACATTTTATTTTCCGCCTTAATGCTTTCCTATAGCAATTCAGACGATTTTTCCATTTTTATTTGTTGAAAGGAAATAGCTCATATGATTGAAAGATTTAAATGATAAATTATGGATGATGGAATTTCCTAATTAGAACCATACATTATTCATATTAGTTTGAAATTTTGTGTATACATTTGTCAGAGTTTTTAAATTTGGTGTATATCTTATGGAGGGATTTTATATATGTGTTCCAATAATATAAAATAGTTTCTTTTTTTAATTTACCTTTTTTTAATCACATATTTCGTTGTCTTAATTTTCTTTTAACTGTTTCCTAGCAACGGAAAGGTGAATTTGATCTCATATATCAAAAATAAAACGAATACGCTTTGAGGTTGAAATAAAAGGGGCTTGTGTTATGATATTAATTCTTATCCTTCTATATATAAAAAAAAGTTTTGATTTGGAAATGAACCAATGAAAATCTGCGTAGATATTCCGGGAAGATCGGCATCCAATTTGAATGCTTAAGAAAAGATTTATTTTAAGAGATATTTAATGCCAAAGTTGGACAAAATCGTTCCATTAAAAAAGTTTTATAGGAGCAAAAACTGTACATAGGAATTTAATCATTTTTAGATCATTTTATGCGTCAGAATTTCCCGTTGTGCAGATTGCATTTAGTTTTTTAATTTGACTCATTTTTCGAGATTTTATTTCTATTTTAAATCAAATTTTCAGCATTTCGAGAGATATTTTTTAGATATTTTAGAAAATTGTATTAATTTAAACTGTTGCCATGTATGAACAGCGCAAACAATAATGTTTGCTTTAAATTAAAAATTTATTTCACACGTGACTATTATAAACAGAAAATATAAAAAGCAGGAACTCATTGAAAATTACGTCATAAAAACTATAATTACACGTGAATTTTAAAAGAGAAAGAATATTGTAAAATAATAAATTCATTAACATGCGTTATAAGTCTTAAATAGGAGAATTTACATCACATTTACGTCACATTACACTTATTACGTAAAATGAACAAAAAATAATATTGCAAAATAGTTTAAATTAAAAAGTTGCGCGAGACATTTATTTGATATTTTAAGATGATAATATTTCATTCCTAACAAAAGTATTTTTACGTGAATATTAAAAAGAAAAAGAAAAGTTTGGTGAAAATTACGTCAGATATTATAATTGTCAGATTCAAATTATAATTCAGTCTTCCGAAATCTTTTTAAAGCCGATTAAATTAGTGTGCTGTTAGAGTCTGTGGTGTCTGAACGGGGGTTGACGAACGTAGCTCGCAGGGCGCAGAGCCCCCTAGTTATTAAAAAAAAAATGTTACTAATATCTCACGGTTTATCGTCTGGACGTAGCTAACAGAAATGTCTAATTTTTAATCGAAAATTTCAATGAGAAAAAAAAACTTTTGAAAAGCAAATTGATAGTAAATGTCAAAATTATGCACCGCAAAATTATCGCTGTCGAAAAGGACGTCATTGTATCGGGAAATAAATATTTTTATTCTTAAAAACCAAACATTAACTAGATTGCTGAAAAAATATTTTTTGACGAGTGTTAGTTCTTAATGCCGCCTCATTTCAGAAAATATGGATGAAATTTTTTTTTATCTTTAAAAGGAAATTACATTTTCGTTCGTAAAACCTAAACTTTTAATATAATTGCGTCAATGTAAATCCTTTTCTGCCCACCAGTATTGAAGAATACGGCTCGGAAGTGTAAAAAGATTTACGATAATCATTAGCGCAATCAATAAAAAGTTACATATGTAAATTAATGATACCACGGGGGGTTCAGGGGGGGCGGAGCCCCCTGAATACTTTATTATTTAAAAAAATACCAGAATTAGTAGCTCATGAAAATTCAAAATATCCTTCCATAACAACGTTTTTAATTTAACCCTTCTAATGTCTGAAAACTTCGTATTTTTTATTCTTATAAATAATTACGTAATTTGAAAACTTTAAATTACGGTTTGCAGGAAATTGAATATTACTAGAGTGTGTCTAAAAACAATGAATTGCAGATCTGACGTTGAGGCTCCTGATCTGCAGATTTACTTTCAAACTTTGTTTAAAATTAGGATGCAAGTTTTTATTCATTATTATACTTTTCTGAACGAAAACACGGTATTTCTGAAAACTATTCTGAAAGCTGACTGGAGTAACACCAGATTTTTCTTTTCATTTTATAATTCAAAAATTCATTGACTACTAATGTGTAATCGGATGGTGGTGGTGAGTAAGAAAATAAGAGGGGATGTGGTAGAGCCTGATTATGGCCTAAGCAACGTCACATTACTATTTTTGAAAAATGTTTGCCTCATTCAATTCAGCGATTAAATAAAGTTTACTGCGGAAAAATACTTTTCGAAAAAAAATGATGTAAATTTGGATAGGCGATAATCAGGTCCTGAGGAACACTAAATTTAATACTTATCTCTTTCTCTCTTTTTAAAGGAAAATGCTTATGCATTTGAAAGTTCGCCTTATTTTCAAAATCTCAAAAACAATATGCACAAAATTTAATTTGCCGCTTCCCCCTCACCCTCTAAATTTTGTCACCGTGGAATATGCCTAAATCCGACTCTTATTATTGTTTTGTAATCCGTATTGGTGCATGTTTAATTTCAACTAAACAACAAAAAAACTTCAAAATTTTCGTTTTCTTGGTTTTTTGTTTGTAAAATAGTCAATATTTTTCTTCAACTTGTCAAAACTTTTTTTTTTTTTTAAATCTTAAAATAATTAAATAGTTGTTAAAGGCATTATTGTTACATTGTAAATATAGGTTTCTCAGCGGTGACTTCTTTGGCTACCATTATTTCCATACAGTAATCATCATAAATTTTTAAAACATTTTCAATAGAAATGTACAAGAAGATTTTTTGGAAATAGTTGTAGCTAATAAAGTGACCGATGAGAGTCCTGTAAATAAGTTTTGATTACTTTAAAATTTGAAAATCTTCAGCTGTCGTCCATGGAAAAGTTAAATAATAATAATTAAAAAAAAAAAAAAAAAAAAAATCAGGCATGTTGAAACTGTGTGGAAGTTATTCGAGGCTCCAATACAGAATCAAAATTAAAACTTCGCGATTAGAAGTAATTTCTTTTAACTATGAATAAAAAAATGTTTTAAATCGAAACAATTGAGGTTAAACAAAAGATAAAATATCATAGGACTATTCTGCTTGTGACAAGATTCATCTATAATATCTGATTTATAAAAAAGAAAACAAATAAATAAAATAAATGCAAATATTTTTACAAATCTGTATTTCGCTGTTTCTAATTTTGCGCCCTTAGGATTCGTGCGCCTGGAGCAGTTTACTCCAACTGCTCCACGGTAGCTACGCCCCTGATTGTTACCCACGGATTTAAACTTGATCGACTTCTAAATATTGGTAGCAGTAAATTACCTACACCCACGTCTTTATTTTGATCTCAACAAACATTTTATGTTCCATAAATTTATATAATTTTAAAAGTAGGGCAGAGTGTAGATGAATAAGACAATTTTCATATTTAGACAGTAACTTTAAGTGTATACAATGTTAATTTCAAAGCATTGTTTAAAAGAATACTTCAGTATTTAGTAACTTATTGGCAAGATAGTTTCAATTAAGAAGGAATTCTTGTTTAATTTTAATAATTTAATAATTTTTGTAATGTATACATATTTTTCCAGGGACCAATGGGATAAGTATGAAAACTTGCGAAAAACATATTTTATTCCACACTACAATAGTATATTTTGTTTACTAGTTATTGATAACATATGTTTTAATGTTTTACTGTTTTAAAGATCGCTAACACTGGATTATAGTTCCATATAAAAAAGGTTACTCAAAAAATAAATATCTTTTGTGTACGAAATACTTTTACCTTATAAAATAGCTACAAAAAAAATTATAATAGATTATTTCATTAACTAATGTTACGTATTTATCTCTTGACAAATTTAAAAATTTCGTCAATAAAATATTTGAGATCACTAGTTTCATAAAAATATTTAAAGGATTAGTTTAATTGTGTGTTTATGTAATTGATTACAGTTAAACACATTCAAACACATAGAAATTACGCACACATTATGGAATGGAGACAATTCTGACTACATTGCTGCAAGAATTTTTTATGGCATGTAATTTTAACTATAATTAATTACCCGCAATTAAATTGTAATTACATTGAAGATAACTGCAATTACGAATTTGCCCAACTCTGGATCTCAGGTATCCCATGAAAAAATTTTATTTAAAAGTAATAAAATGCAAGCGAGATATTTGTCAAGAACGCTCCCATAGGTTTATTATTACCTTGCGAATGTCTTCGTGTGACTAATTTAGTTTCATAATTCATATAACTGTGACTTTAAATGCCTCAATACTACAACTGCCATAAAATCTTTGAAAAAAAAAAAAAAAAATCTGTATATACGGAATCCGGTCTTTAAAGAAAAAAATTCTATATTTTCAAGAGAAAAAAAAATTGAACAATTATACATGCTAAGATGGAAACCTGTTTAAAGCGGAATAAATTTCCGTTCCTTTCGGTTCGGTTTCAAGGTTTTAATGAATTAATATCTGACAAAGCTGATAACGTAGTTTAGCATTATATATTTTATGATTACACACTTAAAACTTTCAAAATCCGGCTATTAGAAATTTATTAAAATTATTGTGGTAAATTTTCTTTTTAAGAGGGGGCGGGGGTGTGCATGTTTGTTTGCCACGAATGCAGTGGCGTACCCAGGATTTTATTTCGAGGGGGGGGGGGCTGACTTAAATTTCCATAACGTTCTAAATCTTACGAAACACGTTGAATTGTGTTATAAACATAAATCATTTTTGCCAGTAAGGCCGTAGCCAGGAGGCGGGGGGGGGGGGAGGGACAGGGGTGACTTTGTTCCCAATTTTCCGAAAATTCGGACTTAAAAAATATCGCGATTTTTGACATGGTCGCCAAAAAAAAAAAAACGATTTCATCAATCGTTCGCAGAAAAAAAGTCTCCAATTTTTTTAAAGGATCCGATAAGGAAAAAACCGAAATTTTGTCATAGGGCCATGGATAAAAGGCGAAGTTTGTCAAAGGATTGCAAAAAAAAAAAGTCAAATTTCGTCAAATGATCAGGGTGAAAAGGCGAATTACATCAAATGCTCCCGGAGGAAACGCTAATTTCGTCAAATGAGCACAGAAAAAAACCGAATTTCGTCATAAGGCCGCAGAAAAAACGCGAATTTCATCAAAAGTTTCCGGGGAAAATGCGAATTTCGAAAAAATATCGCTAAAAACACGCATTCCATCAAAGGGATGCGAAAAAAAAAGCTAATTTCGTAAAGGATCGCAGAAAAGCTTATTTTGTCAAAGGGACAAGGAAAAACGTAAATTTCACCAAAAAGGCGCACAAAAGAGCAATTTTCATCAAAAAGGCGAGAAAAAAACGCTAATTTTGTCAAAAAGCCGCGGGAAAAACGCGAATTTCGTCAAATAGCCACCGAAAAAACGCGAATTTCGTCAAATAGCCACCGAAAAAACGCGAATTTCGTCAAATGACCACAGAAAAAAACGCGAATTTTGTCAAAGGGCCGCAGAAAAAACGCAAATTTCAACAAAGGATCGCTAAAAAATACGCATTCCGTCAAAGAGAAGCGGAAAAACGCGAATTTCGTCAAAGGGACACAGAAAAAACGTGAATTTCGTCAAAAGGCCGCAGAAAAACGCAAATTTCATCAAAAAGGATGAGAAAAAAAAAGCAAATTTCGTCAAAAAGCAGCGGAAAAAACGTAAATTTCCACGAAGAAGTGCCTAAAAAAAAGTAAATTTCGACAAAGGATTGCCTAAAAAACGTAAATTTCGACGAAGGATTGCCTAAAAAAAAACGCGAATTTCGGCAAATGACCACAGAAAAAACGCGAATTTCGTCAAAGGGCCGCAGAAAAAACGTGAATTTCATCAAAAAGTCGAGGAAAAAACGCGAATTTCGAAAAAAGATCTCTTAAAACACGCATTCCGTCAAAGGGCTGCGAAAAAAAAGCTAATTTCGTAAAGGATCGAAAAAAACGCGAATTTCATCAAAAAAACGGTGAAAAAACGCAAATTTCGGCAAATGACCTCCGAAAAAACGCGAATTTCGTCAGAGGGCCGCAAAAAATGCAAATTTTGACAAAGAATCGCTAAAACAACACGCATTCCTTCAAAAGAAAGCTTAAAACGCGCGAATTTCGTCAAAGGGACAGAGAAAAACGCAAATTTCATCAAAAAGACGAGAAAAAAGTGCAAATTTCGACAAAGGATTGCGTAAAAAAAACTGGTATTTCGGCAAATGACCTCGGAAAAAACGCGAATTTCGTCAAATGGCCGTAGAAAAGGCGCAAATTTCGACAAAGCATCGCTAAAAAAAACACGCATTCCGTCAAAGAGAAACGGAAAAAATGCGAATTTCATCAAAGGATCGCAAAAAAGAAAAAGCAGGGCCACAGAAAAAAGTGAATTTCGTTAAAAGACGGTGGAAAAAAGCGAATTTCGTCAAACAGCCGCAAAAAACGCTACTTTCGTCAAAGAAAACCCGAATTTCGTCAAAGAGCCGCAGAAAAAAGCGAATTTCATCAAAATGACGAAAAAAAACGCGAATTTCGTCAAAAAAGCCACGGAAAAAAGCAAATTTCGACGAAGGATTTCGTAAAAAAAACGCGAATTTCGGCAAAAATCCGTGAAATAAACTTGAATTTCATCAAAAATCCGACGAAAAACGCAGAAAAAACACAAATTTCGACATGATCACGAAAAAAAACGCAAATTTTGTCTCAGATCCGTGGAAAAAACGCAAATTTCGACGAAGGAGTGTGCAAAAAAACCGCGAATTTCGGTAAAAAAAACCGCAGAAAAAGCGAATTTTTTCAAAGGACTGCTGAGGAAACGCAAATTGTGTCATAAAACCGTGGAAAAAACACAAATTTTCGGCATGGAGATACGACAGAAAAATGAAAGTTAATAAGCTACTTTTACAGTCACTCTTCCGCACCTCCGGTTTTCCGATTTACCCGAAATCGACTTGTGATTAGCTGTAGTGTTACTGCGCATTAACATACTTCCGCATTGACAATCTTGGTGCACGCCGACTATGAGAGAAATTAAAAGTCTCCTTAAATTAAACTACTTTTAGATTTGTCGAATTTACTTGTAGGCCTCTTGAACTGACCATATACGTTTTCATTTATCCCGTAAAACAGATTTGGAGCTATTTTTCAGTCATTTGAAAATTGATTTTGTGGTTTCAAATAAATTTGGTCGCAGGACTGAGGAGGATTTTGGATTAACACGAAAAACAATTTCGTGGCATGCCAGAAAATAAAACAAATTTATCTGAAAAAGAAGGAATATCAGCCCTTTTTTCATTTCACTGCGATCTCTTCGGAGGTGGAATGGAGCTGTAACCGCATAACCCACGTCGCCATCGACTTCTTTGGGTGTATGCTGGGGCATCACTGTGTACTAGTATATGGGACTAACCAGAATAGCTGCGTCGCATAAAAAATATTTAAATTTATCTCAAAAGAAAGAAAAAAAAGAGTTTTTTTTTCATTTTTGATTACTTCGAAAGGGGGCCCTATATTCCATCAGCTCCCTCCCCATCTCTGTGATGTCAATGTGGACTGATATGGTGTTAACGAGAATGTCTATTTTGCTATATGACAGAAGAAAAAATTACAGATTTACCTTAAAAAAGTAAGAAAATTTCTTTTTCATTTCATTTTTCGACTATTTCGGGAGGAGGGGGGGGGGGGGCTGTAACCCCATCTGCCCCCTTTTTCTTCTTTGTTGTCAATGTGGACTAATACGGGACTAATGAAAATGGCTAGTCCGCTGTATGATTGAAAAAAATTAAAATTTTTTCCAAAAAAGAAAGACGAAAAAGTAGCAATTTTTCATATCACTTTCGAAAATTTCGGGGGGGGGGGGGGGATGCTGTAGCCCCATCAGCCCCCCCCCCTTTGGTACGCCCATGCATGGGTGCAAAAAAGGCTAGTTTCGGCCCTGATACACATTATTTACTTCTACCAATATATAGAAGTTGACATACACGATTAAATCCGTGGGAAATATTTGAATAATCAGGGAAGAACTACGTTTTTGACGTTTTTAAAAAAATTGTCCTATTTTTTTAATGGCATACTGCGCTTGCTATTGAGTGTATAAAAAAGTTGTAAATATAAAAGTTGTAGAAAATTTTGTCGTCTTTAATATTGTGATTGATAAATAATATGCTACGGCAACGGGTCTGGAGATATTTGTAAAAAATCGAAAAAAGTCCCAAAATTTTGCTGTTTTTTGGCCACAGAAAATTTAGCCTTAAGAAATTTTGTTAGAAAACTTGGTTTTTCCATGCTTGCCTCAGTATAAACAAATTTTAAAAAATAAAATCTTCTACCCGACCTTTTGCAAGGTAACCCCCTTTTTTTGGTACATTTCCCCTGGACTAAAATGACGGCACCATATAATTTTAAAAGCTAAATTGAATAAGTTCAATGCATCAAAAAGTGGGAAGGGTTGTATTCAGGGCCCTGAAGCCACTGCTGCGTGTTCAAGCTTAATGGTTATCAAATATTTAGACGAAAGCAGGGTGATGAAAGGCCTTCTCTTAAAGGTTAGTAGAGCGAAACTGAAAATAATAATTTGAATAGTCTGTATCTTTACATACTTACTTATGATTATTTAAGATTTTTTTCTGTGTTTCATGATCTTTAGAGTTAATGTATAAATATTTAAAAATTTTAAATCATTAATATTTGCATGCTTTTATATTGTAAGCAGCATCAAAGATTTTGGATCTTTACCCTTCCAAAGTTTTTGAGATAAGCACTTTTCAGGGAAATATAATTCTAAATTTACTATGATTTGTATTTAATCTGCAGTCTACTTTTACATGCGCATGGCTCTCCCAATGAGATGCATGTGCCTTTTATAACACGTGTGTGCGGGGCCGAAACTAGGGGGTGCAGAGGTGGCATGTGCCCCGGGCACGAGAACGAAAGGTGAAGGGGGCGCCAAATGAAGAATTTGTTTGTGTTTCATACAAAAATTATATATATGCAATATAAAGAAACTCGCAAGCTAATGTTAAACCTATGGAAGTGTTCTTTTGAAATTTGTGAAAGTAACTGTATATATATATATATATATATATATATATATATTTAGCTTTTTTTTCTCACAGAAAACGACTAATTTTGCTTATATAATTGAATTTTGAAAACGTAATTCAATGTATAAGCTTTTCAATTATCTATCCCGAAATCCATATTCTTCTCTTTTTCTTCATTAATAATTCTTGTTATATAGTACAAGGGACTTTATTTTATACTTCGCAGCTTGTTTATTATGTTTTTGGTATCCATTCAGTGTGTTTGGGGAAACTGTATTGTTGTAAATTCATTCATGCTATCACAATTATAGATGATGGTTGGTAATGTTTAATTAATGGTTATATATATATATATATATATATATATATATAATCTGCAGCCAAAATCGAAAAAGTAAATACTAACCCGGTTAGAATTGAATACCAGCTATTCTAAGCAAGGAAAAAATCATTTAAAACTATTAATATGAAAGTGAGAAATTTTAAAAAGAACGCTCCCATAGGTTTAACATTAGCGATCCACTTTCTTCACTTCACTAGTATAGGCTCTAAACGCTCAAGCTAAAGTTAATCCTATGGGAGCGTTCTTTACATATTTCTTGCTAGCATTTTAATTATTAAATGATTTTTTCTTTTTATTTCATAGGGTACCTCCGGTCGATTAACTTTGCGTGAGGGGGGGGGGGGGGGTCGCCAAAATCCATGTTTGCACCGGGCGCAGAAAACGCAGTTTTGGCCCTGCGTGTGTATGCGTGCCCTTTAAATGCCTCCTGTTATTAGTATTTTTTTTCTAAAAATCTATTTAAAAAATGCTTTATTTTAAAATTACATCAACATTTGCATGCTTTTTAGGTTTTTTTTTATAATAGGCAGCATTAAGGTTTTGGCCACTTATCCTATAAAGTTTTTGAGATAAACTCTTCTCAGAGAAACATAACTCAAAATTTACTATGATTTATATTTGTGTTCCAGTTTCTGAATAGCTATTACTGTTAGCCCAAGAGCCGACAGCACAAAAACGTATGTTATCAAGCACAAGAAAAAAACTTTTATTAATTTTATGGGAGAGTAGAAGTAGGGGAATCAAATGATCCATGTCTGCCGGAAGTGAAGTGCTGCATAAGCCAAAAATGAATACCACCAGTGATTGACTCGTAGATTTATCACTGTGTTTGTCCTACAAACAAAGGCATGAAAACATGGAGGATAGTTGTAGGACAAACATGTTGGACAATATTATACCCTGTTCACACTGCGTTATCGGAACTCTCTTAAACCTCCGAACTCTCTGAGGGAGTTCCACAAACTCTCTGAGAGAGTTTCAACTTTCTTCGGGCTAGAGACAGTCACGACCATTCACTCTCGCTGGCTGTAAAGCTTCGCATTAACTGATTGGGTGTTGCGGGCGGTTTTATCTTAAGCGCATGCGCAAAGAACACAGTGACGTTGACTAAGTTATCTTAAGTGAGTTTTTCCATGTGAACAGGTTTCCAATTCCGGGAGGGTACCACCTCAAAATTAAGAGAGTTCCGCGGCCTAAGATATCTTAAGTATCGTAGTGTGAACATAGTATTAATAATTGTGCTAAAAACAAACTAATTTCTTCAGTTACATAAACAATATAGTTTTTCAATTTAGCCATAAATCTCTTTATAATACTAATGCATTTAACCTTGAAATTCCTATAAAGATAATGACTTGTTAAATGGCTAAATTATACGCATTATCTACAGCGAACTGATTTATTGTTATTATTATGTATCTTGTAATATAAACATTTTCTTTCATTCTGAACAATGTAGCTAATCCAGGAAAGAGACATATAAAAATGCTCTCTTATTTACAATCTATATAGTGTGAATTAAAGAACTTAAAGTGTTGCCGCTTTTTCATTTAATCAACATAATAGTCTACAATTTCTTTAATTAAAGGAGGCATAAAAGGTGGTGCATTGGAGAATACAATTTTCTTCAACTATAAAGTTAATAATTTCGTCAACTAATACGGATAAGTATCCTGAAAAAGGGTAAGTCCCAATTTACATTACTTACTCACACCTATTTAATGGGATTGAAAATCCTATCAAGATTATGAATACTGATTAACTGATTATAAATAAATAAATTAAATAGCCTCCACTGAAATCTGAAATGTCAGATATTTGATAAATAAAGTCAAATAAACTTTCAAAAAGAAAAGTTGAAAGAACTTTTTTACGATAACACGTAAATAATTAAAAGTTAAGAAAATGGTAGCTTCTGAAGATAATTTAGCAATTGAAAAACTAACACTTACGAATTATTCAATCAGGAAATTTAAGGCCGAAATGATGTTAACTAAAGAAGATTTATTTCATGATTACGGAAGACCCGCCTAATCCAATTACGGGCGCTTGGTCCAAAAGTGATAAGAAAGCCCGTGCACTCATTAATCTAACAATTGATGATAATCAGATTACTCATGTTAAAAATTTACAGACAGCCAGACACACTTGGCAAGCTTTGCGCGAAATCCATGAACGACATAATTTGTCTAGCAAACTTTATCTCTTAAGAAAACTTTATGGCATTAAATTAGCGGAAGATGGCAACGTTGTTAATCATATTACAAAAATAATGGAATTAATGGATAAATTAGTGGTTATACGAGAAGTTATAAATGATAACAACATTTCTGCACTGTTATTATGCTCCTTACCCCAATCTTATGATACTCTTATTACTGCTCTTGAATCGAGAGAAGAAAATCAACTTACACCGTCATTTATTAAGTCTAAACTTATTGACGAATATAACCGACGATATGATAATGATGAGAGACCAGAAAATCCTGCCAGAGCATTTAAAGACCAGAAAAATTACAACAAAACAAATAATAAATACTGCTCCAATTGTCAAATGAGAAATCACAACACGCAGGAATGTTGGCATAACAAAGCCAAAACACACCACAAAATCAACATATTAGACCAAACAAAAAGCATTACTCTACATCACTAGTTTTTCAAAAGAGTGAAAACAATTTTAGATGTGAACAAACACCGGAATCAAACTGTAGGTACAGTCATTCCGAAAACAAAAATAATGCATGGGGGGCGAGCAAAATAAAAATTATGCCTTTATAACGCAAGGAATAGAAAACAAAACATTCATAATACACAGTGGCAGCTCAAGCCATGTTGTATGTTCAGAATGAATGTTTACAGAAATAAAGTCACGCGAAAAAACAAATGTAACCATCGCAAACGGAAAAAAACTTAAAGCTTACGGGTCAGGTGACGTAAATATAAACACGCGAACATCAGACAACAAAGTTCATGAAATAACACTTAAAGATGTATTACTAGTACCTGAAATCGAAACAAATTTATTATCAGTTAGCAAAGCGACGCAAAATGGATGTGAAATTATATTCAGAAATGACAGATGTATGTTCAAACTTAACGGAGAAATATGTTTAGAAGCGCGAAAAGTAAATAACCTATACGAAGTTCAGTTAGCATTCGAAAACTACGCAAATGTAGCACAAAGCTGCAACAACAAAAATTGCCTAGTATAAAGCACCATATGTTAGGACATAGAAATCTAACATCAATTAAAGAAATTACGCAAAAGGAATCAACTAGAGGAATCCAGATAAACAACTGTAAGCATAACATAGATTGCGAACCGTGCATTAAGGCAAAATTAACTGATGAACCTTATCTGAAAATTGCAGAGTATAGAGCAACTAAAAGACTCCAGCTCATTCACTCCGACGTGTGCGGATCTTTTCAAACAGCGACAATAGGGGGGAAATCATATTTTTTAACTTTTATTGATGACTACTCACGATTTACGATCATATACCTATTGTCTAGAAAAAGTGAAGTTTACGAAAAACTTAAAGAATTCATCGCTTTAATTAGCAACAAATTTGGAGAAAAACCGAAAGCAATTAGAACGGATAACGGAGGGAATTCACATCAGATGAAATAGAAAATTACCTCAGGGCTAATGGGATAAAACATCAACACACAGTCCCATATTGCGCAAGCCAGAACGGTGTGGCAGAGAGAAAAGTAGATCGTTACTTGAGATGGCAAGGACAATGTTAAGCGAATAAAATTTACAATTAAAGTTCTGGGGGGAAGAAATTTGCACAGCCAATCATTTGCAAAATAGACTACCGACAAAAGCAAATGAAAAAACGCCATACGAGTTATGGACAAATAGACAGCCAAACTTAAGTTACGTTAGGGTATTTGGCTGCAAAGCCTTTGCATATATCAGTAAAACCAGAAGACAAAAATTAGACGATAACGCTATAGAGGGAATTTTCGTCGGATATGATAATGAATCCAAAGGATACAGAATATACGTAGGAGGAAATGAAATAAAGATCACGAGAACCGTTAAATTTCTCGAAAACAAGTTTAAAAATGGAAACGAGAAAGTAGAAACAAACCAAAACAAGATGAAAAGGAAAATCGTGATAATAAAAATCTTGTTGAAATAGAAATTTCAAATAACAATGAGACACCATCCACGTCCAATCAACCAGTAGCAGAACCTAGACGATCAGACAGAATTAATAAAGGCGTACCTCCTGATAGGTTAATATACATATGGTTAAGAGCGAAAACGCTACTAAACCAAAGAGTTATGAGGAAATCGAAAATATGAAATTTTTAAGGATAAACAAAGTTGGATAGATGCAATGAAAAGTGAAGAACTCCCTTAGAAAAAATAAAACTTGGTCAATTGTAGAACCTCCCCCAAATAGGAGAATAATAGGTTGCAAATGGACCTACAAACTAAAACGCGACAACACAGGAAAAATCCAAAAATATTAAGCACGTTTAGTTGCAAAAGGATATTCACAAAAATTCGGGGAGGATTATGATGAAACTCACGCACCAGCCATGTCATATACAACAATAAGATCATTATTAATAACAGCATTGCATCAAAATTTAAATGTAAAACATATTGATATTAACACCGCGTTCTTACATGGAGAGATTGAGGAGGAGATAAATATGTCACAACCAGAAAGTTTCGTTGAACCAAATCAGGAAAACAAAGTATGTAGGCTAAACAAAACCATATACGGACTTAAACAAGCCGCGAGAGCGTGGCATAGTAAAATTGTTTAACCTCCCCCAAATAGGAGAATAATAGGTTGCAATTGAACCTACAAACTAAAACGCGACAACACAGGAAAAATCCAAAAATATAAAGCACGTTTAGTTGCAAAAGGATATTCACAAAAATTCGGGGAGGATTATGATGAAACTCACGCACCAGCCGCGTCATATACAACAATAAGATCATTATTAATAACAGCATTGCATCAAAATTTAAATGTAAAACATATTGATATTAACACCGCGTTCTTACATGGAGAGATTGAGGAGGAGATAAATATGTCACAACCAGAAAGTTTCGTTGAACCAAATCAGGAAAACAAAGTATGTAGGCTAAACAAAACCATATACGGACTTAAACAAGCCGCGAGAGCGTGGCATAGTAAAATTGTTTAACCTCCCCCAAATAGGAGAATAATAGGTTGCAATTGAACCTACAAACTAAAACGCGACAACACAGGAAAAATCCAAAAATATAAAGCACGTTTAGTTGCAAAAGGATATTCACAAAAATTCGGGGAGGATTATGATGAAACTCACGCACCAGCCGCGTCATATACAACAATAAGATCATTATTAATAACAGCATTGCATCAAAATTTAAATGTAAAACATATTGATATTAACACCGCGTTCTTACATGGAGAGATTGAGGAGGAGATAAATATGTCACAACCAGAAAGTTTCGTTGAACCAAATCAGGAAAACAAAGTATGTAGGCTAAACAAAACCATATACGGACTTAAACAAGCCGCGAGAGCGTGGCATAGTAAAATTGTTTAACCTCCCCCAAATAGGAGAATAATAGGTTGCAATTGGACCTACAAACTAAAACGCGACAACACAGGAAAAATCCAAAAATATAAAGCACGTTTAGTTGCAAAAGGATATTCACAAAAATTCGGGGAGGATTATGATGAAACTCACGCACCAGCCGTGTCATATACAACAATAGGATCATTATTAATAACAGCATTGCATCAAAATTTAAATGTAAAACATATTGATATTAACACCGCATTCTTACATGTAGAGATTGAGGAGGAGATATATATGTCACAACCAGAAAGTTTCGTTGAACCAAATCAGGAAAACAAAGTATGCAGGCTAAACAAAACCATATACGGATTTAAACAAGCCGCGAGAGCGTGGCATAGTAAAATTGTTTAACCTCCCCCAAATAGGAGAATAATAGGTTGCAATTGGACCTACAAACTAAAACGCGACAACACAGGAAAAATCCAAAAATATAAAGCACGTTTAGTTGCAAAAGGATATTCACAAAAATTCGGGGAGGATTATGATGAAACTCACGCACCAGCCGCGTCATATACAACAATAAGATCATTATTAATAACAGCATTGCATCAAAATTTAAATGTAAAACATATTGATATTAACACCGCGTTCTTACATGGAGAGATTGAGGAGGAGATAAATATGTCACAACCAGAAAGTTTCGTTGAACCAAATCAGGAAAACAAAGTATGTAGGCTAAACAAAACCATATACGGACTTAAACAAGCCGCGAGAGCGTGGCATAGTAAAATTGTTTAACCTCCCCCAAATAGGAGAATAATAGGTTGCAATTGAACCTACAAACTAAAACGCGACAACACAGGAAAAATCCAAAAATATAAAGCACGTTTAGTTGCAAAAGGATATTCACAAAAATTCGGGGAGGATTATGATGAAACTCACGCACCAGCCGCGTCATATACAACAATAAGATCATTATTAATAACAGCATTGCATCAAAATTTAAATGTAAAACATATTGATATTAACACCGCGTTCTTACATGGAGAGATTGAGGAGGAGATAAATATGTCACAACCAGAAAGTTTCGTTGAACCAAATCAGGAAAACAAAGTATGTAGGCTAAACAAAACCATATACGGACTTAAACAAGCCGCGAGAGCGTGGCATAGTAAAATTGTTTAACCTCCCCCAAATAGGAGAATAATAGGTTGCAATTGGACCTACAAACTAAAACGCGACAACACAGGAAAAATCCAAAAATATAAAGCACGTTTAGTTGCAAAAGGATATTCACAAAAATTCGGGGAGGATTATGATGAAACTCACGCACCAGCCGTGTCATATACAACAATAGGATCATTATTAATAACAGCATTGCATCAAAATTTAAATGTAAAACATATTGATATTAACACCGCATTCTTACATGTAGAGATTGAGGAGGAGATATATATGTCACAACCAGAAAGTTTCGTTGAACCAAATCAGGAAAACAAAGTATGCAGGCTAAACAAAACCATATACGGATTTAAACAAGCCGCGAGAGCGTGGCATAGTAAAATTGTTTAACCTCCCCCAAATAGGAGAATAATAGGTTGCAATTGAACCTACAAACTAAAACGCGACAACACAGGAAAAATCCAAAAATATAAAGCACGTTTAGTTGCAAAAGGATATTCACAAAAATTCGGGGAGGATTATGATGAAACTCACGCACCAGCCGCGTCATATACAACAATAAGATCATTATTAATAACAGCATTGCATCAAAATTTAAATGTAAAACATATTGATATTAACACCGCGTTCTTACATGGAGAGATTGAGGAGGAGATAAATATGTCACAACCAGAAAGTTTCGTTGAACCAAATCAGGAAAACAAAGTATGTAGGCTAAACAAAACCATATACGGACTTAAACAAGCCGCGAGAGCGTGGCATAGTAAAATTGTTTAACCTCCCCCAAATAGGAGAATAATAGGTTGCAATTGAACCTACAAACTAAAACGCGACAACACAGGAAAAATCCAAAAATATAAAGCACGTTTAGTTGCAAAAGGATATTCACAAAAATTCGGGGAGGATTATGATGAAACTCACGCACCAGCCGCGTCATATACAACAATAAGATCATTATTAATAACAGCATTGCATCAAAATTTAAATGTAAAACATATTGATATTAACACCGCGTTCTTACATGGAGAGATTGAGGAGGAGATAAATATGTCACAACCAGAAAATTTCGTTGAACCAAATCAGGAAAACAAAGTATGTAGGCTAAACAAAACCATATACGGACTTAAACAAGCCGCGAGAGCGTGGCATAGTAAAATTGTTTAACCTCCCCCAAATAGGAGAATAATAGGTTGCAATTGGACCTACAAACTAAAACGCGACAACACAGGAAAAATCCAAAAATATAAAGCACGTTTAGTTGCAAAAGGATATTCACAAAAATTCGGGGAGGATTATGATGAAACTCACGCACCAGCCGTGTCATATACAACAATAGGATCATTAATAATAACAGCATTGCATCAAAATTTAAATGTAAAACATATTGATATTAACACCGCATTCTTACATGTAGAGATTGAGGAGGAGATATATATGTCACAACCAGAAAGTTTCGTTGAACCAAATCAGGAAAACAAAGTATGCAGGCTAAACAAAACCATATACGGATTTAAACAAGCCGCGAGAGCGTGGCATAGTAAAATTGTTTAACCTCCCCCAAATAGGAGAATAATAGGTTGCAATTGAACCTACAAACTAAAACGCGACAACACAGGAAAAATCCAAAAATATAAAGCACGTTTAGTTGCAAAAGGATATTCACAAAAATTCGGGGAGGATTATGATGAAACTCACACACCAGCCGCGTCATATACAACAATAAGATCATTATTAATAACAGCATTGCATCAAAATTTAAATGTAAAACATATTGATATTAACACCGCGTTCTTACATGGAGAGATTGAGGAGGAGATAAATATGTCACAACCAGAAAGTTTCGTTGAACCAAATCAGGAAAACAAAGTATGTAGGCTAAACAAAACCATATACGGACTTAAACAAGCCGCGAGAGCGTGGCATAGTAAAATTGTTTAACCTCCCCCAAATAGGAGAATAATAGGTTGCAATTGAACCTACAAACTAAAACGCGACAACACAGGAAAAATCCAAAAATAAAAAGCACGTTTAGTTGCAAAAGGATATTCACAAAAATTCGGGGAGGATTATGATGAAACTCACGCACCAGCCGCGTCATATACAACAATAAGATCATTATTAATAACAGCATTGCATCAAAATTTAAATGTAAAACATATTGATATTAACACCGCGTTCTTACATGGAGAGATTGAGGAGGAGATAAATATGTCACAACCAGAAAGTTTCGTTGAACCAAATCAGGAAAACAAAGTATGTAGGCTAAACAAAACCATATACGGACTTAAACAAGCCGCGAGAGCGTGGCATAGTAAAATTGTTTAACCTCCCTCAAATAGGAGAATAATAGGTTGCAATTGAACCTACAAACTAAAACGCGACAACACAGGAAAAATCCAAAAATATAAAGCACGTTTAGTTGCAAAAGGATATTCACAAAAATTCGGGGAGGATTATGATGAAACTCACGCACCAGCCGTGTCATATACAACAATAGGATCATTATTAATAACAGCATTGCATCAAAATTTAAATGTAAAACATATTGATGTTAACACCGCATTCTTACATGTAGAGATTGAGGAGGAGATATATATGTCACAACCAGAAAGTTTCGTTGAACCAAATCAGGAAAACAAAGTATGCAGGCTAAACAAAACCATATACGGATTTAAACAAGCCGCGAGAGCGTGGCATAGTAAAATTGTTTAACCTCCCCCAAATAGGAGAATAATAGGTTGCAATTGGACCTACAAACTAAAACGCGACAACACAGGAAAAATCCAAAAATATAAAGCACGTTTAGTTGCAAAAGGATATTCACAAAAATTCGGGGAGGATTATGATGAAACTCACGCACCAGCCGCGTCATATACAACAATAAGATCATTATTAATAACAGCATTGCATCAAAATTTAAATGTAAAACATATTGATATTAACACCGCGTTCTTACATGGAGAGATTGAGGAGGAGATAAATATGTCACAACCAGAAAGTTTCGTTGAACCAAATCAGGAAAACAAAGTATGTAGGCTAAACAAAACCATATACGGACTTAAACAAGCCGCGAGAGCGTGGCATAGTAAAATTGTTTAACCTCCCCCAAATAGGAGAATAATAGGTTGCAATTGAACCTACAAACTAAAACGCGACAACACAGGAAAAATCCAAAAATATAAAGCACGTTTAGTTGCAAAAGGATATTCACAAAAATTCGGGGAGGATTATGATGAAACTCACGCACCAGCCGCGTCATATACAACAATAAGATCATTATTAATAACAGCATTGCATCAAAATTTAAATGTAAAACATATTGATATTAACACCGCGTTCTTACATGGAGAGATTGAGGAGGAGATAAATATGTCACAACCAGAAAGTTTCGTTGAACCAAATCAGGAAAACAAAGTATGTAGGCTAAACAAAACCATATACGGACTTAAACAAGCCGCGAGAGCGTGGCATAGTAAAATTGTTTAACCTCCCCCAAATAGGAGAATAATAGGTTGCAATTGGACCTACAAACTAAAACGCGACAACACAGGAAAAATCCAAAAATATAAAGCACGTTTAGTTGCAAAAGGATATTCACAAAAATTCGGGGAGGATTATGATGAAACTCACGCACCAGCCGTGTCATATACAACAATAGGATCGTTATTAATAACAGCATTGCATCAAAATTTAAATGTAAAACATATTGATATTAACACCGCATTCTTACATGTAGAGATTGAGGAGGAGATATATATGTCACAACCAGAAAGTTTCGTTGAACCAAATCAGGAAAACAAAGTATGCAGGCTAAACAAAACCATATACGGATTTAAACAAGCCGCGAGAGCGTGGCATAGTAAAATTGTTTAACCTCCCCCAAATAGGAGAATAATAGGTTGCAATTGAACCTACAAACTAAAACGCGACAACACAGGAAAAATCCAAAAATATAAAGCACGTTTAGTTGCAAAAGGATATTCACAAAAATTCGGGGAGGATTATGATGAAACTCACGCACCAGCCGCGTCATATACAACAATAAGATCATTATTAATAACAGCATTGCATCAAAATTTAAATGTAAAACATATTGATATTAACACCGCGTTCTTACATGGAGAGATTGAGGAGGAGATAAATATGTCACAACCAGAAAGTTTCGTTGAACCAAATCAGGAAAACAAAGTATGTAGGCTAAACAAAACCATATACGGACTTAAACAAGCCGCGAGAGCGTGGCATAGTAAAATTGTTTAACCTCCCCCAAATAGGAGAATAATAGGTTGCAATTGAACCTACAAACTAAAACGCGACAACACAGGAAAAATCCAAAAATATAAAGCACGTTTAGTTGCAAAAGGATATTCACAAAAATTCGGGGAGGATTATGATGAAACTCACGCACCAGCCGCGTCATATACAACAATAAGATCATTATTAATAACAGCATTGCATCAAAATTTAAATGTAAAACATATTGATATTAACACCGCGTTCTTACATGGAGAGATTGAGGAGGAGATAAATATGTCACAACCAGAAAGTTTCGTTGAACCAAATCAGGAAAACAAAGTATGTAGGCTAAACAAAACCATATACGGACTTAAACAAGCCGCGAGAGCGTGGCATAGTAAAATTGTTTAACCTCCCCCAAATAGGAGAATAATAGGTTGCAATTGGACCTACAAACTAAAACGCGACAACACAGGAAAAATCCAAAAATATAAAGCACGTTTAGTTGCAAAAGGATATTCACAAAAATTCGGGGAGGATTATGATGAAACTCACGCACCAGCCGTGTCATATACAACAATAGGATCATTATTAATAACAGCATTGCATCAAAATTTAAATGTAAAACATATTGATATTAACACCGCATTCTTACATGTAGAGATTGAGGAGGAGATATATATGTCACAACCAGAAAGTTTCGTTGAACCAAATCAGGAAAACAAAGTATGCAGGCTAAACAAAACCATATACGGATTTAAACAAGCCGCGAGAGCGTGGCATAGTAAAATTACAGAAACACTAAAAAAGATGAATTTCAGTCAGAGCAAATTTGACTCATGCCTTTTTACGTGAAAAAGGGACGATAACAAACACACATAATAACATACGTACATGACATTTTAATTGCCGGAAAAGACGAAATAATAGAGGAAGTAATTGCGAGCTTAAATAAAGAAAATGAGCTAAAGAATTTAGATGACATCAGTAACTACCTATCCATGAACATTAAAAAAGTACATAAAAGCTACATGGTAAATCAAACTCAGAAAATAGATGAATTAATCAATAAATTTAATTTGCAAGACGCAAAACCGTGTAGTACACCCATGTAGACAAATTACACACACTTTAATGATGAGGATAACATTTTACCAAACAACACATATTACATACAAGCCATAGGAGCACTTCTATATCTAGCAACTATAAGCAGTCCTGACATCTATGCAACAGTAAACATTCTTAGTAGAAGAAATGAATCACCAAGAATGAAAGACTGAAATGCAGTAAAAAGAGTGATAAGATATTTAAAGACTACAAAAAATTATAGCCTAGTTCTAAGCAGAGAAAAGAAACCGATACTTGAAGTTTATGCAGATGCAGATTGGGGAGGAGTTGTAGATTCACGAAAATCAACGAGTGGGAACCTATATCTGTTAGGCGGAAATCCCATACAATGGTCGATCAAGAAACAATCCTGCATTGCATTATCATCGGAAGAGGCCGAGTATGTGTCAGCAGCAAATGCAGCAATCGAAATAAAGTGGCTAGTCAATACACTGGAAGAATTAAACCTAAAGCAAACCTTACCTATAAACTTATATGAAGACAACCAGTCCACGATCAAGATGACAGAATTAGAAAAGCACTCTAGTAAAACTAAACATATTGAAATTACGTTCCACCTGATAAAACAACTAAAGCAAGAAAGGAGTATCAACCTAAAGTACTGCCCAACCAAATTCATGATAGCAGATCTGTTTACTAAACCAATTCCCAAACCTGTTTTTCAAACCCATAGAAGGAACTTAAATTTGCGTGACAGTGAAACTTCAGAAATTAAGGAGGAGTTGGTGGACAAGATTAATAACTGTGCTAAAAATAAACTAATTTCTTCAGTTACATAAACAATATAGCTTTCCAGTTTAGCCATAAATCTCTTTATAATACTAATGCATTTAACCTTGAAATTCCTATAAAGGTAATGACTTGTTAAGTGGCTAAATTATACGCATTATCTACAGTGAACTGATTTATTGTTATTATTATGTATCTTGTAATGTAAACATTTTCTTTCATTCTGAACAATGTAGCTAATCCATGAAAGAGACATATAAAAATGCTCTCTTATTTACAATCTATATAGTGTGAATTAAATAACTTAAAGTGTTACCGCTTTTCCATTTAATCAACATAATAGTCTACAATTTCTTTAATTAAAAGAGGCATAAAAAGTGGTGCATTGGAGAATACAATTTTCTTCAAATATAAAGTTAATAATTTCGTCAACTAATACGTTTTGGGATTAAAAATAAAACGTGGATTTACACCGTTGACGGATAAGTATCCTGAAAAGGGGTAAGTCCCAATTTACATTACTTACTCACGCCTATTTAATGGGATTGAAAATCCTATCAAAACACAATAATAAATCTACGAGACAACCACTGGTGGTATTCATTTTTGGCTTAGGCACCACTTTACTTCCGGCAGACATGGATCATTAGATTCCCCTACTTCTATCTCCCATAAAATAAAGGCTTTTTTGTGCTTGATAACATCCCAGGTAGCACAGCAATATCGGCCTGATACTGCCCAATATCGGCCAATCTTGGTGTGCATCGGCAAAGATCGGTCATGTTTACCGGCATTGGCCAGTATTGATCGATGTTGTCCGATGTTGGATTTGTAACATTAAAACTTCTGGAATCATGAATATTTAAATTTTTTATTCACATATTGTATTTTTTGTGGGAAGGTAGAAAACAGGAAACAATTATAATAACATTTTAAGTTCTGTAAATCCATGTAGAAAAACTCACATTGACCAACATTGCCCGATATCGGGTCTCATCGGGAGCAATGATGCACAAGGATGTGCCAGCCAGCCAACCAATCAAATACAAGACAAGTACCCAACATGGCCGCCGTATTTCTCGCTTTCTCGCCGTATATCTAATCTACTCTACCTTCATGGCTGTTGCAGATTAAAAACGAGAATATTTATAGTGATGGTAGTATGGAAAAGTGAGGTGTGTCATTCGTGAAATCCGAAAGTCACATCTTTATGTGAAACGAGTAAGTGCTCTTTATATTTCATATAATGTTTGTTTATTGAATACATATAATCAGACTCATTTCATATATTCAAACTTGTTTTTTAAATATTGTTTTCTGTTCACATTGGTATTATTACTTGATTAGTTATCCATAGTCTTGTGTAGTGTGTATTTTCTGTTCATATCATATTTATACTTGTCTCGGAATGTATATTATCCTTAAAGATTTTCCTCACTAATGATAGTAAACAATGCATATGAACTTTTGGTATAGTGTTCGAGTCAGTATATTATTTAACCGTTTAAGTAACACCAAAACACTTTTTCATTGTTTATATATTAATTAAATTGTCCGTTTACTTTATTCTTGAAGTAATTATTTATATTAAAACGTGATTTTATTTTTTTATTGTACGTAACTGAAACGATTTACTTACTTAAATGGCACAAGTACAATTAAAGTTGTGAGCAATTTATATAACCTTGAGGTCCTTGGCTTAGAATTTGGAATAAATGTTTCAGATATCTTAATTCAAGTGTGAGGAATTTTTTTCTTCTTCCCTCATAAGGGAGAGTATAGAATTTTTTGTTTTTGTTTTGTCATACTTGCTACTTTAAACATAATTTTCCAAATATAAAAATCGTTAAAAGACTCAAAATCAGTCATCAAACAATTACAATCAAAGGTTATTTATTCTTTTTATATTTACTTTATTTATTTATTTATTGGTTTATTTTTTAATTTTTACTCCATCCAAAAATAAAAATTTGATACATTGTTAAAGCTGATTCCTCTTATTTAAGTTTAATCATTTGTGATTTTTTTTTAAAAGATTTCTACTGATAAATTATCTAGTGTGTGTGTGTGTGGGGGGGGGGGGGGGGCTAAGATTTCAAGGTTCTGTATAATGCTTCTTCCTACCACCAATACAGTTAAAAATCTTTAAACTCCTTATTTTGTTTATGTTTAATTTGCATAATGTGTTCTTATTTAAGTCAAATACAGAAATTTAATCATTTGGGAAGAGTTCCCTATCTTGTGCCACTGGCAAAAAAGTAAGCAATGTTGTCAAAAGTCTGTTTTAGCATCTTACCAAATTTTTATTTTAATTATATTTTATTAATATTATTTGTAATATTTTATTTTTAAATTTACCAAATCATCTTACCAAGCGCCAAAAGATTGCAACAACCACATCTTAAGCAGTTATCGCCCAAAATAACTTTCAAAGTTTTCTGGCACATTGCACATGTTATGGAACTCTTGTCATGAATTTTATAATGGCTATGTTAAAGCACTATTATTTATCTGATGTCTATTAGGAAAACATTAAAAAATGCAAATTTCCCAAAAATTTAAGATTTTTTGAATAAACTATTTCTACCTGTTAAATTCCTCTTGGGCAAACTAAATGTAATAAGTTCATCATTGAATTTGGGTTAATTTGAATTCGTCTTCTATTATGTAATCTTATTTTTCACAAAACTTTTGTTTCACATTAAACGGGCCAAAAGAAGAAAAACCTTGCATTGACCCTTGGCACGGAAATTTTTTTCTTATGCAACCTCCAATTTTAGTGATTAAGTAATAATTACAAGAAGAAAAAATTTGTCAACTGGTATTGAAGAATTAAAAGTGTATAAGATGCTTTTTGTGTATAAAATAAAGTTTGTTAATACAGTAGATTCCCTCAAGTTGAATAATTGAAGGAAAATGATCTCATTTTTTTGTGCATATTCAAATATGCATTATTAATTATTTACTTTTAATATTTTAATCAGTTTTTAAATTAAAAAGCAATTGTAAAAAAGTAAAAGCAAAAGTAATTGTTCTTCTAACCTTGATCTTGATTTTTGGGAAGCTTACCATATCATTAAAAATTCTCACTCTTTAGTCAATGACTTATCTAGTACTCCAGATTTTCCAAGTATTTGGAAAGCGTTAATTTAATTCCCCTTTTTTGGTTTCTTTTTCTCTACTTCTCCGGTAGATGTCGTTACTTGTCCACCCAGTCGTTTCCACTGCTTCTCTCTTATTGGTTGTTTCGGCGCCTTCGCCACCCGCATAGGGTATAAAAGCCAGCGCGTCTCTGTCTATGATTTTGCTCAGCCTTGCTTTTTCTAGCACGGTGTTCCTTTTGCACTGAAGAAGAATCTCGCTAGTAGATTCGAAACAGCTGTTTGCTGCTTTTCATATATTATTTGTGCATTTTAAACGTTGGTTTTTCTGCTTTTTAATATTGTTGCACAAAGGCTTTATTTGCTATTTTTAAGTTTTTAAATTTCCTTACTTTTTATCCTTTTAGTTTATTACTTTACTTATTTTAATATTTTACAATATCACAATCATTCATTATAATTTTGATAGCATTACTGCATTAAAATTACTGTTTAAAAAAATGTAAACAAAACAATGGCCAGAAATCCGCACAACTTCTGGTCTCAAGCTGTGCGGATTTGAAGGAGTCTACTGCATTATATTGAAACATGTCAGTTTTTTAATCATTCATACATATATTTCCTGGTTTGTGTGGGCCCATAGGGACAGAGGGGCTTCTGCCTCTGTGCTGTCTGCCAGAGATGCCCTCAAAAATGTTGTAAGATTGAGTGTTAACGCACATAGCATGGGTCTCTATATTGCAGTCAATATTGTATTTTTACACTCTTTTATTTAACTTGGTTTTTATATGTAAAGAAGGAATGGGACTACTTGCGAATACGCCCGGAGTCCGCCATCTTGAATTTGGCGCCTTTTTTGGTGATTTCGTGCTGGCGATGCTTTACTCCCGATGGACATCCAACGATTATAGTGTTCTGGTAACCCTAAATTTTTACGTCACTTCCGCGATTATTCTTGAAGCGTCATTTGATTTTTGGAGGTTGTCCCATCCAGGCGTGCGTTTGTCGTTCCGAGATTCTCAGCTACACGTGGTCAAGGTTGTATCGTTTCATATTGTTTTTTTTCTTTTATTTGATTAAGAAACTTATATTTAATCTAATTTTATCGCATATTTATTGAATCAAGAAAAAAATTACACTTTTATCTCATTTTATTGCATATTTATTTAATCGAGACAAGGAAAAAATTACATTTGTATCTCATTTTATCCGCTATTTAATCGAGAAAAAAAATCATTTTTTTTTTTTGTGTATAATGTTACAATGCGGCTATTATAAATATATATTGCCGTTTTTTTTTTTGGATAAATGTCCGTATTTTGCGTTTGGGCTAATCGCCCGAAGATGGCCCCCTATTCTTATTATTAATAATAACGATTCGAGTGCTGTTTTCTGTTCAATTTGCATTGTTTTTTATTTAAAATTGATAGATTAATATGAATTCTGCAATCAAATAGGACAATGAAAACTATTCCAAAATACTGATAATAAAATGGAATGATTTTCATTCCTTTAAAATTTTGGTGTTTATTTACACGTGAGTACATATAGTAATAAATTTATGATTATATGTTAAAAAAAATAGTTTAGAAATCCTGTATAACAGTTTAAATAATTTTTTCCCCTGTTACAATATTTTAAAAGATAAGTAGAACAAATATTATATTTTAAATAAATTCACGTATTCGTGCTATTTATCAAGAAATACATCAAAGCAGTGATTTTTCAATAGTTGGGCTCTTTGTAAAAGTAATCTATTGTAACGGATTTTTTTTTTTTTTTTTTAATGACATAAATTGTAGTCATGGAATTAGGTGTGATTCTCAAGATAAACATTGAATGCTTATAAAAGTGTACTCTTTTAGAAACTATTTTTACTTTTATTATTTACGGAAAGAGTTTTAGTTTTGAAAATTCACTTTAATTCAAAAATGCATTTTTGAATATTATGTTCAAATTTTGTAAGAGGAAAAAAAACTAAAGTAAAATTTTAATATTGTAAGTTTGCAGTTTGTAAGTTAAGTAGTTGGTTTGCAATTTTGTTTTCTGATTTATAAAACCATTAAACAATAAAGTTGTGAGTACTGTGTGATTTTAGCACTAACTATTGGATACAGTAGACTTCCTCAAATCCGCACATCATATGTAAACAATAGAACTTTCAGTTCAGATGTAGGGACAAAATTACAGACTTTTTTATTTTTATACTAGTGTAAATGCCCATCCTAGGACGGTGGGTAAAAATTGTGTTTTTCACTTAAAACTTGAAAAACTGCTAAAAAAAAATAATTGACAATATGGAAGCGTTTAGATGAGCAAAGTTCGGTTAGTTTATGTTCTAATAAACACACAATTAGCATTTACAATATTTCTGTGTAAACCAGGTTTTCCGGCTAATATACTATAACAAAATTAAGATTTCTTAATAAAACAAAAATTTAATAAATATGCAATAAAAATGCGTAATTAAAAGTCTGCTGCAACTATTGAAATAATACTATTTTTTTTAATAACACTTTGAAATTGTAATTTATCGTTTACCCTCCCCCCTCCAAAAATTTTTTAATATGTATATTGATCAATAAATAAGTATCTCGGGTTGAATCCCAACCGTCTAATCCCCCAAGCTTCTGTCCTCCTGATGCAAAGCTATAAATAAAAAATTATTTTACTTTTCGTATAAATATTAATTTTTTACTTTTAAAATATTGAATTTTTTTTTTTTAAGTTTAAATTTACATACACCTGTATATAGAAAAGGAGAAATATAAGTAATGTGTAATTTAAAAATAAGTTACAAAATAATAAGCCTAAAATATTTAAATTGGTTACTTTTTTAAAAGAAAGTCAGTTTTATCAATTTTTTGCAGGGAAAAAAAGAGGATATTTAAAAAAATACCATATCATTGTTTTCCGTGAATCACTTTATATGAGAAATAAATTAAAATTCCTTACATGTCGCAAAGAAAATTTAATATGATTGCAACTTAATACTTGAAATAATCTCAAGTGACACTTGGCGATTTATTTTGGTGGTGTAATGCGATGTGCCTTGCACTTATTTGTTAGGAAGAAATGTCTACTACTGCTCAATTATCAGGACTTGTAACCTTGAGAAGTAATCGCGCGATTCTTGTTTCTTGTCAACCAATGGGAGAATGGATCCTTTTCCCCTTGAGTCTCTTCCTGGGAGACTGATAAGATTGATGGATTCATCCCGCCCAGCGTTACACTGGCTTTTATTATATAGAGATAATTCCATGTGTATTTTAATATGTAATTCTTGTTAATGTGACTGAACTCTTGCTTGTTCATGAAGGAAATAGTATAAATTTATTTCTGAAAAATTCAAGATATTGCTGATATCACTGATAATTGCAATCTTTTTACTAAGTATATTTATGTATTAATCAAGCTTTTTTGGTTATTAAGTCTGCCTAAACCTGAAATAAAACTTTTTTATTTTATGATTTTGATATGAATTAGTAGGGTACCTTTGTGAGGCAAGTTTGGTTGAATAATTCAAGAAAAATGTATATAATCTTTATTATTATGTATATTTAATTATGCATTATTATTTACTTTTAATAATTTAATTATTTTTTAAATGATCTTAATTTTTATTATTTCAATTTACTATTTTACTTAATTATTTTAATATTTTACTATAAGAAACCATTCATTATAATTTCGATTGCATTATTACATTCAAATTACTGTTTAAAAAATATAAACAAAGAAAGCAATGACCAAAAATCCGCACAACCTCTGGTCCCAAGCTGTGCGGATTTGAGGGTTGTACTGTATTAATATAATAAAGTAAAAATATTTCATTTTCAAGCTGAAATTTTGGTGAATAAATTCAAATCTCCCATTTAAAATTTGTTTATGAAATTAAAAAAAAAAAAAAAAAAAAAAAAAAAAAAAAGCTATAGCAAATTGTAAATTATTATAGCAAAAATGTACTTGGTCTGATTGTGATTTTGGTTCATTGTACTTTTCTAGCTAGTGTGGAAATGAAGTTTGAAGGAACAGAAACCACTGCTATCTCTACCTGCATTGGAAAGGTGCTTGCAGAATTTGACAACAGGGATGGAAACACTTTTCAAATGAGAAGAAGATGACTAACAAGAAATAGATGATTTGTCGAAAAAAATTTTGTTAAATAATAAATATGATTAATAATAGTTTGTAAATAAAAAAACATTTAATTCTTTTTTGTGATTAATAAATTTTATTTGTTATACGTGGTAAGTTTTTATTTAAATTCTAAGAATTGACTTCTAATTTTTGTATTATCAAACTAGTATCCAATGTTTAAGATATTTCAATAAAATACAATTTATAAAATAAATTTACAAACTTCTAAAATCACCTTGTAAATTTTTTCTTAGAGAAAAACTGTTGATAAAAATTGACTCATATAAAATCTATCTAAAATTAGAATTTTTAACGAAATGTAAATTATGATGATATTTAAATGCTAAGTTTTTCGATTTCTAATTATTTCAAATGCCTTACTTATGTGCAATTGAGAGAATCTATCAATTTGAATTTCTAAAATGTATTTTATAGCTTCACCCCCCCCCCCCTCCTCCCTGACTCAAAAGAGAAAACATATAAAGAAAATTAGCTATTTTGTCCTTTATATAATTTCTGATATTTTCAAAGTGTTTTTTATCTATTAATTTTTTTGAGGGGTGGGGAAATGTCCTGAAATATATTTAAAAAAGTTTCTACCTTCTATCAGTCACAATTTCTTTCTGCTTACATAAACTTAAGGAGGTATTGTAAATTCTGAAATGGAATTTAGATAGCCTTAATGTCATGTTAGTCTACTTTTTGTAGGGATGTATAATTTCTAGAAAGATTCAAGTGTTGGGAAAAAAAAACTTTTTTCTATAAAAATTGATTTTTTTTTTTTTTCAAATAAGAGCTTTTTTGTTTCTAAATTTTCTTTGAAAATATAAAATAATATACATTTTTTGAATATATGTATGTACATTAAAAATAGAAAGATTTTATTTTTACTTCATATGAATACATTACAAATAGAAATAATAAACTTACTATTAAAATTTTAGTTCCAGAATAGATTTTCTCGCTTAGTTTAATGACATTGTTTGTAACATATTTTTTTATTCTTTTAAATGGTCATTTCAGTTGCACTTTCAATTTTACACTGCCATTAAAACTTGTAATATCAATATTTGCTGGCAATTGTGTTTATTTAATGAAAAAATTCCATCGAAGTGTTTATCCCCCAGTAGTATAGTTCAGACTCTCATTCAGAATGAAGGGAGTATAAAGATAAAATATAAATTAATGTTTTACTAATTTTTAATGTAGGAGTAACTAAAATAAAGTTGGTTAAATAAATAAAAAAACAACAACAGGAGGATTTACTTTTTTCAACCAAATTTTGCTTGCATTTTTCAGTTAGCCGGGCACCAGTGTTATATTTACATACATATATATGTACACACGCACACACATATATATGTATGTAAATATAACACTGGTGCCCGGCTAACCAAAAAGTACCAATTTTTTTTTCAAGTGTGGTGGAGAGAGGGGGTAACATTTCATTTATACAGTAGAAGATCTTTATAATCCTATATAATGCACAGCTTCTGAGATGTAAGCAATGAATTTTGTACTTAAGAAGCACCTGTAATCCGTATTGCAAAAATATTGACACCTTTTAGAGGATTAAATTTCAAACATTATTTCATCTTTATCTCCTTAATTCAGATTTTTTTAAAAATGAAAATATTGCTATTATTAAATGTAAAAATTTTGGGATTAAGTAATGAGATGATTTTGTCCCAGCATGTTTGGATAATTTTTATAGGCGATTTAACAATATGTGAAATGATCAATATTATGCAAAAAATTTTTAACCTGCACAACTTTTGGTCCTAAGGAAGGCAATATAAATATCTACTGCGATTGTTTTCTATATTGCCGTATTTACAAGGTAAGTTTTAATGTTGTGTGAAATGACCTATATAATGCAAAATTTTGCATGTTTTGGTTTGCATTATAAAGATCTTCTACTGCATATAAATACTATGCTAACGTTTATTGTAAAGACATAAAAAAAAATCATTTCAGCTACGTTATTTTTATTATTATTATTATTTTTTTATAATGGTTAAGTGTTTATTGATTATGTGAAAATAAAATATGGAAATCTGCTTATGATAAATTGATTTTTTTAAATATTCAATTTTTCAACATCACTATAACCACAAAGTGGTATTACGGACATAATTTTACATGTGAATTTTTAATGAGGAAAGTAGGATTTACTTATGAGTTTTTCAAAAAGTTAATGTTTCAATGTAGAACGTTGAACATTGGAAAGAAAAAAAAAGAGAAACCACCAGAATGTAGAGTGAACATAAGGGAGAGAGTATTGATCTTCCAATACTATAGAATCAGTAAGTTCATACTCTGATTCAGGATGATGGCCATACAGATAAAATATAAATTTTCTTCTGAGTTAATTGGGTAGGAATAATTAATTAAAGTTTGAAAAACAACAAAGGTAGAATTTTGCATATGTAACTTAAGAGGACAACTTTTAAACTATTTTTCAGTTTTCAATAATATTGTAATATCTGTGGTGGCATTATGTTTAATACTATAATGCAAATATAATTTTTTTTTTACTTACAAAAATGCCTATTTAACTAAAATTTAAATTTTTTGAATAATTTTTAACTTTTTAAAAATCCCTACTACTTTTTTAAATATGAATATTTTTTGCTTCAGAAATTTCTGTAATTTCAATTATGAGTTTGTTGAATTTCCTTGATTTTTTATTATACAAAAGAGAAAAAGATTTATATTAAATGTAATATCCCATACATCTAAAAATCCATGGCACAGTTTTATGTAGTATAATCTAAGGAATGTGGGGGAAAAAATTTGAAACGAAAATATTGATATTTAAAAAGTTGGGATTAAAAAAAATTTTTTTTAATTTAAATTTTAGTTAAATAGAAATAGGCAAGATTTTTTTTTTTTTTTTGAAATTACATGAAATTTAATTTGCTTTATAGTATTAAATATAATGTCACTACAGATATTACAGTATTATTCAAAATTGAAAAAGTAGTTTAAAGGGTACTGTGTCCCCTTAACATAAATTGTTTGTGACTAACTTTTACTAGTTTTTTTTTTTCCTTGCAAAGTTTATACATCAATACAGTTAAATAAATTTGATCATCTATATTTATGGTAAAGGCAGAAAAGAATAAATCATTTCAGTTAAATATTTTTTTTTAATTTTAATATGTTGAATATTTTTATTGATTATATGAAAAAAAAATTATCAAAATTGCTTATATGGTAATAAAAGTTATTCAAATAATACAATATAACACTTTTCAACTTTACCATTTCCATAAATTCGTATTATAGATATAATTTTGCATATGACATTTTTAATGAGAGAAGTATAATTTAATTATTCATTTTACACATAATATTTTTACGTACAACACTGAACATGAAAAGAAAAAATTAAAAAAAAACATCAGAATGTATAAAATATTTGAATAAATTATTTTATTAATGGTATTTGAATTTTCGTAATAAGATACCTTTTAATAAAAGAAAAAAAATTCCCAAAAATTTTTGGGTTATTTCAGAGCAATCACTTTCAACATAATCATGAAAAATTTTCCTTTTAAATATTTTTTACATTACCATGGCAATGAACTTAGCTATGATTTTCCATATAAACAATATATAAATATATATTTCAATAATAGCAAAAAAAAAAAAAAAAAAAAAAAAAATAATTGAAATAGTTAAAAATATATATATTTATATGCATATGTTTTCTAACCTGGATTCATCAATATAAAATGGCAAACTTTTTTTCGCTAATATAAAGAGATATTTATTACCAATACTATGTCAAGACAGGTAATCAATATCTCTCTATATTGAAAAAAGAAAACTTTGCTAATTTATAGTGTCGAATCCAGTTTTAACCAATATCGGCCGGTTCGGCGTTCCCCGATATTGGCCGGTCCGGCGTCTGCCGATATCGGCCAGTATTGGGTCCCGATATCGGCCGGTATTGGGCCCCGATATCGGCCGGTCCGGCATTCGCCGATATCGGCCGGTATTGGGTCCCGATATCGGTCGGTATTGGGTGCCAATATAGGCCAATATAGGCCAATATTGGAAAAAAAGTTTGCCATGCAATATCGGTATACCGATATTGGCCGATATTGCGAAATCGCTGTTCCCGATATTGGCCGATATTGCTGTGCTACCTGGGATACTTTTTTGAGTTGTCGGCTCTTGGACTATGTGAAATGTATGTGCATCGCAAGAAACGAGCATGTATTGCTAACTCTACCGAAGTGAAATAACGTTGTACGTTTCCAGTTATGTGGATAATGGTGCCATTCATTGTTTGACAACATCTGCGCCTATGACACTGTTCATTTTCGAAAGTCGCGCCTCGCACTCTGGGACGATTCTACTATCCAAAGGGGTGTTACACTGAGATGGGCATTTTCCGAAGTTCTCGTCTGCGTTGTCAGTAAGATTTGGGTTTACTTGTTTGTTATTTTTTACTTCCAATCAAAATTTAAAATTCTATTAATATCTCATTTTAGTTCAAATTAAAACTTCTCTATTCTCTAGCTCAAGTAGAAATAAATCTTTCAGGAGTGGTAGTAAGAAAATTATATATAATGTCACTCAGTTTTGTGATCAAGAAGCAGAAAAAAACGAATTGATTGTTCCGATAGCTCATTCTATAAAACGAGCCAGTCAAATTGCTGGGGTTTCTAGTAGTACTATTAAAAAGATTCGCAGAGAAGCAGGAGATAGTTCACCTAAAAAAAGAGTTATAAAGAATGTCTTTGAAAAAACGGGTATAGATGAATTTCAGCAGATGAATAAGATAACACTTAAAAGTATATTTTAACAAATAAGCTTTTTTAATATAATTTGCAATAAATAAATAAATAATAATTTTATTTTGCGAAAAGCAAAAATGTTGTATAACTTTTTTAATTTTTTAAGCGATTTCGTTTTTTATAAATATTAACTACAAAGACGTTTTTACATAAATCGATATTATTTCCCCAAAAGCGCTTAAAAAAGTGCAGCTAAACAAACTCCGCTCACCCCTATTTTGATAAAATCAAAGCAGACCTGACACATGCGTGGAGGGTTTTGCTATACGAAAACAAACAGTAACTGAAAAGATGGACAGGCCTGATGTAAACAATGCCTTCTTATTGTGATGTAACATAATTGCAATGTGTGGAGTGAATAAGAACGCAGTATTTATTGTGTTAAAAATTTGAAATTGAGGTTATTGTTTGGATTACAAATATCATAAAGAATTCTTTACTTCTTCATGTTTGAAGAACATGATAAGCTTCAAGAATCACCTCAGTGATTTGTGATTGTAAAGTCTTTAAGCATGGTATCCCTTACACAAATTTTATTCTGTTGGCACCGCTTTTTATTAAACCGTTACCTTTAGTTATAAAATACTGAAAATGCTGTAATCAGAAAAGACAAATATTTCTGTCATTTACTAATGGTACCAAAAACAAATTCCGTATGCAACTTTTGATGGTGCATATATGCATCAGTACTTCAGAAGGGGTTAAAGGGTGGTAATATATTATTTATACCACTTAATTTTAATTCCTAAATGCCACAATAGCACCATAATTTTGGAATAAAATTATATTTTTACAACTGTATGTGAAAAAAAAAGCTTTTAATTATTTTGAAATAAATTTGTTCCTATATTCTGGTGGTCTTTCAATCATTTCAACAGTTTTGCAGCAGAAGTATTTTGGCCATGAAATGATTAGAAAAGACTTACTTGAATTTACGAAGTTATGTTTATATAACAAAAATACTTTTATGTAACACATATTTTTTCAATGAAAACTTTTTATTTCTGGTACTTCTCACAGGTGTTACTATTACTTTGATCTTATGCATGTAAAAAAGAGCACACATGGATTTTACAAGGTATTTAAAAAAATGTTATTTATAGTTCATTTTCCAACTTTAAGTTTTGATTTGGAATGAAGGCAAGATCCAAATTTTTTAGATAAGATATTTTCCTTTAAAAATATTTAATATTGATCTTACGCATTCAAAAGTGCAAACTGTTCTTATTTGCTCTATTTTACAGTGCAGTACGATTGACCTTTATTGAATATTCACAAATATGGCCTGTTTTAGTAATCTTAGCTAAGTTTAGGCAACAGAGGTAGGGAATTAACAAATTTGACCAAATTAGGCTATTTTTTCTATACAGGGTGTTTGAAAATTATGTGTCAGAAATGTAAACGCAGGTAGAGGAGACCTTAGTAAGCAGATTTCGTATAGGAATGTGGGTGCGGAAATGAAGCGTTGAGGCAGTAGAGGGTGCTGTTAAGTTCAGTGGATAAAAGTATTTCACTGGAACATTTGAATCGTCATTCACTGCATGGGTTTCAAGCATTATGTGTCATTACACCAATGAAGAGCTTGTCCCACTTGCATTTCATATATGAGAATGAGGTTGAGCAAGAAAATGGAGCGGCTGTTCAAAGGATGTACATGGAATGATTTCCAAGTAGGAATCTGCCGGATCGCCGAACATTTGGGTGTCTTCATCGGGAATTGTGCGCGAGCAAGGATCATTTTATGCACCGAGATATGATACGGGCACTGGAAGATATCACAGAATTCCTAAAGTGGGAAATCAATATTATGCACAGTAGAGGAATGTCCTTTGAAATGCTCGAGAACTGTTGGATGTGCGTTGGGTGTAAGCCATTTCGTTGTGCAACCATATACATGTTACATTCTAGCAACATTGGATTGGCTTTATCGTTGAAATTGCAGTACAGGCTGTCACGATAATAGCTGAGGATCTCATCCAGCGATAATGGCGTAAAAGAAATGGTCAGAACAGATAATTCGAATCTGTTATGTTAGTAGAACAAATTGATGAAATGCAGTTGTCGAGTGAAAACAATGGAATGCATCGTTCCGTGAAGTTTCCCCAGAAGAAATTGAAACAACTCATAATCAACTAAGCACTTTATTAGAACATCTTTCAAAAAGTGCAGTTTCCACCAAGATAATTAGCCATCGCTCCGTAGTAGTAATTGGGTTTAAACAAAGTTCCAGATAATCGAATAACAGGACGGTGACCAGGGGATGGATGAAAACTGGACTCAAATCTGCTGAAACACAGCGAGTATCAACTTTTTGTTCCTCACGTGTAAGGATACAAATATGATGTAGGTCGCGCTCTCAACCAATGAATAATTAAGAGTGTCACGTCATATAAAGAGTGCGAACAGAACTAGCGGATGAATTTGGAGGAAAAAAGGATAACATCAGAAATGCGCGGGAAAGTAAAAATGGAAGCTAAAAGAATAATCTCGAAAGAAAAAAGCGCGGGAATGGAACATTTAATTTAAGAATACTAAAAGCGTAATATTAAAGCGATTAAGACAAGTGAGACATTAAATTAAAAGGAATTTAACAGAGTTAACGATAGAGATTATTTAAGGATAAGGATTTAGTGAATATAAAGTAGTAATTTAGAATAAGATAAGGAAATCGCAGAATTAGATCTAATAATGTAACATACATGAAATGCATGTTAGCAAGCCCCGCATTGGTGTAATGATCCATATTTCTCGAAATCCGTGAGGAGAATGACGATTCAAGCCAGCAAAATCCTTTTATCCACTGAACTTAACAGCGTCCTCTATTGCCTCAATGCTGCATTTCCGCACCCACATTCCCCAACGAAATCTGCTTACTAAAGTCCCCTCTACCTGCCTTTACATTTCTGACATATAATTTTGAAACAGGTAGATGATAAGTCCTTTTATGTAAAATCCTTTGTAAAATGATTAATCACTTATATTATAAACAGAAAGGCTTTCCCCCCTCGTATCATCAATAAAAAGTTTTCTAAAAATTCTTTTTGTGACACAATCTTTAATTTAACATAAAACACATTTTTTATTTGCAGGAGTAAGCATATGCTTTTTGTTAACCACTGTATGAATCATATACAACTGACAACACCTACTAGAATTGTTCAGTGAGCCGCATGAATCTTATTTACTTTGCACAAAGCAGCTTGTTCTGAAAATATGTTTCATTCCAAAAAACTAAATTAGTGAACAGAAGGAAATAAACATTACTTAGCGATAAAATACATTTTAATAAATAAAGTTTCTGGTTAATATAACCATCTGGTGGGGTTTTCAAATTTACAAGTCCTCAAATTTACTAATTTAAAAGGAATTAGATTTCTTTTTTGGTACTACTTAGTTATCTCGTCGACCAATTTCGCCAAATTATATAAATCGCCAAACTACTCTCCACATTATATACAGATAGCCATTTTTTTTTTAATAACGAAAGAACAGATAAATTAGTATAACATTAATAAAAATACAAATAAAACGTCGAAATAAAAATCACTTGATGACGTAAGCGCATGTAACTTGCTTAAAGTCAAGTGAATGTGACGTTTACGATCAACCATTATTGACATTTAAACTTATAGTTTGGCGATAGATTTTTGGTCGACGGGATAACTAAGTAGTACCTCTTTTTTTAACATTACCGTGCCAAAAGTGTTGAAGTCTCATTCTGGTAAAATTGTTTGCTGCCTCTAACAATATATGAAAAGCTTTTCTTTACATGAGTAGCATGAGGTATTTTCAACAGACTCTTTCAAAAAAATTGTATAGTAGTACTTACTTCACACATGAATGCTTTTTAATTCGTGAGAAAATCCAAGCATAATTTTAAGATATTGATTGGAAAAATCTTCTAGAATATAATTCACAAACAAATGTTTTTTTCACTTGTTTAAACATGCAAATGTGTTTTTAGAGTATCACTTTGTCAAAATCCATCAGAGCAAATGAAAGTTTTCTCAATTTGCATGGGTAATACAGTAGACTCCCTCAAATCTGCACAGCTTAGGACCAGACATTGTGCAGATTTTAGAATTTTGCGTATTCCTGATCATTGCTTTGTTTACATTTTTACACAATAATTTCAATGTAATAATGCAATCAAAATTATACTAAATGCTTACAATATAGTAAAATATTAAAATAATTCAGTTAAGCAATAAACTAACGTAATAAAAATTAAGATAATTTAAAAAATGTTTAAATTATTAAAAACAGAGTTCAAATAAATAATTAATAATATGTAATTAAATATGCATAATAAAGATGAGATACATTTATCTTGAATTATTCAATGAAACTTACCTCATAAAGGTACCTTACTAATTCACATCAGAATAATAAAATAAGGAAATTTTATTTCAGATTAAGCCAGACTTAATAACCAAAAGAGCTTGATTAATTCATAAATATGTTTGGTAAAAAGATTACCATTAACAGTGATAACAGTAATATCTTGAATTTTTTTCAGAAATTAATTTATACTTCCTTCGTGAAAAATCATAAGTTCAGTCATATTAACAAGAATTACACATTAAAATTCCCACAGAATATTAAAAAAAAAACTCTAATTCTGTCCCTACGTCTGAGCTGAAAGTTTCATTGTTTTACAGTAGCACTCAAAAATATTTTGACAAAGATAATAATTCACTTATTTGAAAAGAATAATAAAATACAAAAATCAATCATTTATTTTACTTAACCATATTCAATGTTTTAGAGAATTTTAATAAATTAACAATAAATATTAATACTATTAATAAAATTATATATATATATATATGAATTTTGTCATGATGTAACTATCGAATTTTTGAACCGATTTGGATGAAAATTTTCATATGCATACTAATGTCTCGACCAAGTTCGTTGGCCAGCTTCATCTGTCATCTTGTTTCAAAATGGCGGCCATTGGAATTTTTGAAAAAAATTTTATGTTTTCTAACATTGTATACTTATAGAAAATGTTACGTTTCACAAAATGCAAACTCTTATGCATCATTTTAAACAGAATGTTAGAAACATTATAAAATATTTTAAAGAGTCACACAGTTTAAGTTAACAACATAGGTCATTTTAAAGAGAAAGTTAGGAAACCTAAAAATTTCCAAACGTGTTCACAAAATTCAAATGGCCGCCATTTTGAAACAAGATGGCGGATGAAGCTGGCCAACGAACTTGGTCGAGGCATTAGTATGTACTATGCATATGAAAAATTTCATCCAAATCGGTTCAAAAATTTGAGAGTTACAGAATGACAAAATTCAGATATAAATATATATAGTATATATATAATTTTATTAATATTTATTGTTAATTTATTAAAATTCTCTAAAACATTGAATATGGTTAAATAAAATAAATGATTGATTTTTGTATTTTATTTTTCTTTTCTTAAGTGAATTATTGTCTTTGTCAAAATACTTTTGAGCGCTACTGTATTTGGGATGATGTGCGGATTTTAGGGATTGCAGAGTCTACTGTATAAGGTTTGTTTAGATTATGACTTACTGAAAATCCTTTGGAACACATTTCAACAGCAGAAGTTATTTTCTTTGGGTGGGTATGCAAGTGTGTGATTACATTATTACTTAATACAATGCTTTTGTAATATATTTCATAAAAAAATTATTTTTCATTTGTATGAAAATGCAAGTATTATTTTAGAAAACAACTTTGTGAAAAAAAGCTTTAGAAAAGGCTGGTAACCATTCAGTAAGCAGCACACCTTAACTGCTAGCAAACAATGAAGAATGCCATTGTTTCCATGACAGGAAACATTCAATATTGATATATTATTTCCCCATGGTAGTGTTATCGACAAACACACCATTTATGATTCATATACATCTCACAGAAATAGCCATGCCGAGTAAAAACAAATTGCAGAGAAAATATAAGTCAAAGTAAATTTCAAATTACATTTCTCTGAGAGGGACTTAACTAAAAAATCCCTGCCGGCCCGGCTTACAGGCGGAGGTAGATTTCGAAGTTAAGTATATATTAATTGCACCAACAAAAACTAAATCATGATTACATATAAATCCACTTTAGCAGTTTTATCCGGCCGCTTTTGACGAATTTTTATTTCATTTTTATGTCATAGCTGGTTTTATCAGAATCAGTGGCGTAGCTACATATTCAGCGCCCTGGAGCAAGTAAAATTTGTACGTCCCCTTGTCACTTGAAAAAGTTCTGCGCAATTTTGTTATGAAGTTTAAAATTTACTTAATTCGATTTAAAACCTTATTTTTATGTGAAAGTCAAAGTATTTTAACAATGTATTAAATACAAATAATTAAAACTAAATAATGAATAATGAAATTAATTGTAGTTTTTTAGTATGGAGTACCTACATTGTTTACCGCGAATTCAGTGGGACTTTCGTTTTAAATGCGCCAATGAGCCAATATAATCTGCCGCCTTTAACACGGGAATGCTCGCGCATATCCAGGATATGAACGATTAATACTTTGCCACCAATAAATTCAAACAAGAATCGTCATTTTATTTAATCGTTGACATTGCTCACAAAAATAATTTGACGGTTACTTTTCGAAAATTAGTAGTGAGAAATGTAATAACCGTGCCCAGCCTGGGTATGACATACCCTACGCAAGCAATCTTGGGTTAATATCTGTTTTTCTTTTCAAGGGTTTTAAGCTTTGTAGAATACTAATAAAAAAAAAAGCAACTTTGTCAAGAATTTTTTTATTTTGTATTTTTCGCATATGGATGAAACATGTTTTTCTGTTTTTATTGCCAGAAAATACTAAAATTTCATAAAATTCAACGTAATACAACTCGGTGAATTTCGGCCGTACAAAAAAGAAATTTTTATTATTTTATCTTTTCAAGTACGGAGAAAATGTTTTCCAAATATAACGTATAGAATCAAGGGACCGAATACAAATGTAAACCTCGTAACTTTTAAAAAATAACCATTTTGACATAAATTATTTTTAAGAGGATGAAGAACAACTTTGAAACTTTTTGTTATTTGAAATATATTACTATGCCAATAGTTTAGAAAATTAACCAATGGACAATGATTAAAGTTATGACACTGATGTTCTCACCTGCTTTAGACTTTGGCTAATCGCTAAAGAAAAATTGACCAAATTCAAATAATGGTAGTAACAGATTCATCGTCAAACACTAAGAATATCAAAACACAATGAGTTACACAGAAAAGATTTAATCGTACAATAACATCACTGATAGTGCCGCCGAAAGGTAAAAAATCTCTTGCAATTTGGTGATTTCACACTTTAGTTTTTTCGCCAAATGAAACATATTGACGCAGTTGCGATTGACAGCGAGAACCCTGATTGACACCCGTATATATTACTCAAGATTGCATTTTTTACTTTCCATATACATACAGTATAAGGAAGGAAATAGGAAAGCATATATCGCAATAAAAATAAATGCCATCTCATAATTTTTAGCTCACAGGCTATCAAATCCTGACAGCTAATGTGCCAGCTGGTTCTGTATGTACATACGTATGTACGTACGTATGTACGTAACACGATAACTCTTGATAGAAAAATCCGATTTGCTTCAAATTTTTTCTAGTTTCATTCTGATAATGCACTTCCCTCATTAGTTTTGGAGGTTCATTGGTTAAGTATAAATGGGGGAAGAGGAGCTAGTCTCCGCCTTAATTTATGCAGAATTATTCGATTTGCTCCAAATTTGGTATACCGATTTATTATGTTATGAAGTTGCCTTGATTAGATTTGGAGGTTCATTAGTTAAGTATAAAGGGGGGAAAGGGGGCTAGACCCCCCCCCTTAATTTAGATAAATGTGTTTTTCATGCAGAATTATTCGATTTACAAATTTGATATGCTGGTTTATTCTGATATGGCGCTTCCTTCATTAGATTTGGAGGTTCACTGGATAAATATAAAAGGGGAAAGGGGGGAAAGTCCCCTCCCTTAATTTAGATAAATGGATTTTCATTCAGAATTATCCAATTTAATTTAATTATTATTTTCCCCGTTCATTCTGATAAGGAGCTTTCCTGATTGAATTTGGAGATTCATTAGTTAAGTATAAAGGGGGGAAAGGGGGTTCGACCCCCTTAATTTAGCGATAAGGTTTTTTCATGCAGAATTATCTGATTTGCTTCAAATTTTGCATACCGGTATATTATGTTAAGGAGTTCCCCTGATTAGATTTGGAGGCTCATTGGTTAAGTATAAAGGTGGGAAATGGGGGTTAATCCCCCTTAATTTATTTTTGAGGGCATTATTCTTGGAAATAAGAGTATAATATACAATTAGTGTAAATAGCCTGTGAGCTCAATGTCATCAGTTTAACTGGGCACTTTTCTTTTTATTACAATGATTCAATATGTATGTGTGTATGTATGCATAATTTTCTCACTGTTTTAGATTCCCTGCTTACGATTTGGTGTTTTTTTTTATGATGTCGCAGATTTCTTATAAATCTGCCACAAGAATTGCATTATTTTCGAAGAAATTGACCGACGGGTTTTGTATCTAAACTATTTTTCAACCATTCTGTGACGATAACTGATGGACATTTTGTCTTATAGCTCAATGAAATTATTTTTAATGCTCGCGTCCATCTTATATCTGTACAACAACGTTTCACCATATAGATAGTGGCTGCTTAACAAAGGGTTCACAATCACTTTACTATCATTATTTTCATTAAAAAAATTCTCCTTGTTTAATCGTAGAAAATCCTACAACTAAAATATGTAAAATTTTATATGCCAATATTATGGTAGAAAAGTGATTGGGAATCCCTGAAAAGTCGCTAATGCACGCAGGGTCGGACTTGGTCGCTGTTAAATACGCTGACCTTTGATTTTTGGAGGGCGCAATATTTTTTAAACTCATCATTTTACGACCTTGCTAGTAGGAATCAGTAACATCCCTTACCATCCCAGTTTTTCTGTCTCGGGATGCTTTCAATTCCGGAACTGGATCCAAAATTGTGAGTATCCTTAGAAAAAAAATCGAAACAGTATACAGATAACCGTTTAGACATCGATCCCATATATTCTATGCAACAACAAAAGCAAGAAAGAAAAAGCATGCCTCAAACATGTATGGTTATGAAACACTTTCCAACACTTCCTAAATTCTTTACCAAAACTTCTCTGTTTAATAAAGTAAAAAAAAAAAAAATCTAAGTAAACATTTTAGAAAACTCATAACACATTTGAAAATCAGATTTCAGAAACTACCGTTCATAGTGGAAAACTAGTCCAATTATTTTGTGCAGCCCTGTATTTAATCTGCAATTTGTACGTACTCAACATATGCTAAAACTTCGTTTACTAAAAAATTGCATAATAAGTTGAAAATTCGCATTTAATCTACAATTTGTGCATATTCTATGCATAGTATGCTAAAACTTAGTTTAGTAAGAAAATCCATAATAGGTGGAAAATTCACCTTCAGCAGTTTCTATCAATATACGGAAACATACTTGAATTCTTTTCTACATAGCCCTGTATATTACCAAAAGAGTTTTATGTGCGCAACATATTAAGCTAAACTTTAACTCAAGTTAAAATATAATTAAAACTAAACAAATCACACTTCCAAACATTATCATCCTTAGGAAATCAGTTCTTTGTGTTCCCTGTATATGATTTTATTTATATTATATAAAAATGTCTTAGTAATACTAAATATAATGCAACTTGAAAGTGCATAACTCAATTAAAAGCTGCCTTTAAGCCATTACAGCTGATAATTCACAATGCTTGCGAATGCCTTTGCGAAGCTCTTTGTAATGATCTATTGCATTTATACGCATCACGTACTAAGCAAAAATTTAGTTAAATGCGCATGCCATAAATAAAATCGCATTTCCAGCTCTTATAGCTTATATACAGTGTACTTAGGATACAGTACTCTATCCGAATATTTTGTGAGTGCCTGTAAATGCTATGCGCATCGTGTTATACAACAAGCATCTTGTAGTAAGCCTCAGTAATGTATATCATTTTTGATTATATTTGAAATAGTGTAACAGAACTTAAATATCCTGCAAACCCTTCCCCGTAGGCCATTATGTAATGGAATTCTTTTGTGTGACACTGTTAATGAACAGTAAATGCTTTGCCGCCCATATTCTTCAAAAGGCATGATTCAGTGCACTACATAAATGCTTATCAATTTCAGTATGTTTGAAATTGTCTAACATCATTAAAATGGACCTGAAACGATTTTTCCCCATAGACCGTAATGTAACAGAATTTTATTTTACCGTCCCGGTTGTGTAAATGAACTAAATTTGCTACACACTTCATTTTCAACCGATCGTGCTATAGTAAACAAACAAAAGATTTAGGGCAATCCGAGTATATTTATGAGAGCTAGAGCTCAAATAGACAAATCAAAATCATAATAACTTTTCAATTATGTTGGAAAGTGTTAAAAACAGTTAAAAATATTGAACTGTAAATGAGAAACTTCTAAAGAACGCTGCTTATTGGTTTAACATTAGCTTGCGAGTAACTAGTGTAGGATTCAATTCTATGTAGACAGAATTTTAGTACAAAATAAGAATGTTGTGATTAATTAAACCTATTTTAACCCTTCGAGTGTCTTGCAAAAGGGTAAAATTGTAATGTTGTTTTCTTTGCATTTTGTTTTAAATGCTAAGAAAATATCATTCTGCCAACATTATAAAAAAAAAAAAACTCAATTACAAATATGAATGTAATCCTTGAGAGTATTAATTATACTTCATTGTATTTAAAATTCATTAAATCTATAGAATTATATTGCCTTAAATATTGCTTGTATTGCTCTGAAACCTGGAGCTTTGTGAACGGAATATTACGCCCCAAGCACTTAGAGGGTTAAACTTTTTTTTCTTTTACAGTGGGAGGATAAAAAATCTTAATGCTGCTAGTAATATTAAGAAACGTATAAATATTATTAATTTGATTTCAAAGCAAAGTATCTTTAAAACTTTTATACAGTAAATTCTGTCAAAATCTCTATGTAAGACAGGGTTCCGTCTTAGGCAGAACATACCGTATTTAAAAAAAAAAACAACCTAGAAATAGAGCATAATCGAAGGAGCGCATTCAAAGAGTTGAACAGTCTTGTTCTAACGTATATACAAAATAGCTGACCGCCTTCTGATTAACATTTATAGAAAACTAGCTGATCCACTCGGCGTTGCCTGGGCCGTGATAATAACCTTAAATGATCCTTAAATTTGCATGTAATTAAATCGAAGCCTTGAATTTCTATGAAGATTTTCCAAAAGCAAACCTCCGGATCCGTTCACCGCTGCTTCTGGCTTTATATAGCAGGCGTGCTGCATTGCAAAATAATTTAGTTCCAACTTCCACTGCCAGGAGTCACAATATGTTATATATGAGCATCTGGTATGTGTCCTCGCTGGCTGCGGCTCAGTATAGCTGCTGCTAAGTCTTTTTAAATTCCACTTTTCACTCCCAGGGAGAACTCTGCTCGAAACAAACCACTTTCCGAACGAAATTCTGACACGCGTCCCCCCTGCCTCCAGCAGCGTATGGTAGGCGTGCTCAGGGGCGTATTTAAGCAGACTTCATTAGGGGGGCATATATGACGATTTTGCCGACTAACTTAAATATATATATCTTTAAAATTTCGTTTCTGTGTCTGTATATATGCATCTACCCGGTGTCCTAAAATGGACTGACTGATTTTAAAATTCAATAACTTGCAAATGCTGACAGCTATAAAATTAAATTCTTGCAGGAGGAGTATGTAAGATGTCAAGAGTTTTTTTACTGCGATTATCGATTTTAGTTTAAAATAGAGGCGATAGGTGGTGCTGCTAGCAATAGGTGCTAAATTGGGGCCTGATTTTTAGCCTCTCTCTTTTCTCAATATTGATGCGAAAGAAGGAGATTAAATATATGCAGTGGGCCCCTAAGAACACAACTGCATTGGCGACTGAGAACCACTCAATATATAGTCGGATCTCGTTTTCCCGACAGCCGGTTTGCACGTTACTCCGCTTATGACATCAGTTTTTCAAAGTCCCAATTTTCTGTATATATCGTTAATGTAAATAAAGTCCGGATTTTACACCGTTGAATAATTTTCATCTCCGGATATCCCGACAGTTTAGGAAAATGTCCATTTTTCATAATCTATCTTATAAGCACGGCAATTAAGCGGTCAGAAATGTCTTAGCCAAACTTTTCACAAAAGTGTTTAAATTACCCATTGAGATAAATGAGAAAATTTACTTCAATCCTTTATCTAAATAAATTAACCCACACGCTATGAATGACCCACTTAAGCTCCAGATAGACGTATCAGTCTACTCGCGGTTTTTTTTGTTCTGGTCAGGCGACGTTTTCATGTTGCTACACTTCGTTTTTCATCCGACTAAAACCGAAGCATTGCATTGTATTGAAACGATCAGAAATTATCTAGCATCTATTTCTGAAACAACGAATATTGATCACAATTCATTGCATAATATTGAAAAAATAATTATAGAAAGCACATCTAGGGATAAGCATAAGCAAACCTTAATTAATCAATATTTCATGTAACAATTGAAAAAAAAAAACAGTCACCTAAAATTTGATTTTTATTCTTTTGGATTTTGTTTTTGTATTTATTTTGTTTAATAATGTTTTATTGTTTAAAACTGCAAGTACAGTTGTGAATTTAAAATTGTCTTAAATTAATTAAAAATACAGTTTTTTATAAACTTATTTTTCTCCAACTCCGGTTACCGCGACACTCCGCTTATGACGACACATTTTTCTGGTCATTAGAGTGTAGGGATAACGAGGTTCGACTGTATTTAATCTCCTTCTTTCGCGTCAATACTGAGGAAAAAGAGAAACACAAAATCAGGCGCCGATTTAGCACCTATTGCTAGCAGTGCCATGTATCGCTGCTGTTTTAAACTAAAATCGAGGATAGCTGTAAAAAAAACTCCTGATATCTTACATAACCCTTCTGCAAGATTTTTTTACAATAGCTGCCAGTAGAAGGAAAAAGCCGGTTCTATTTCAGCAGGAGCCAAGAGCTGAGGAGCGAGGAGCAAGGATGAGTGACAGGTGGGTGGAGTCGAATGATTGACAGGTGAGGGGAGATAAGAAATTGATGGACAGGTGGGCGGAGTCGAGACAGACAGGCGGCCACACGACATGCTTTAGTAGAGGGGTTAAAACAAAGAAGAGAGAATGAAAAGTGTACTGTAAGAGAGGGGTTAGAACAAAGGATAATGTTAATGAATCAATAAAAGTCTAATGAATTAATAAAAGTCTACTGTAAGAAGAGTGTTAATGAAGGAAAGTCTGTTGTAAGAGAGGGATTAGAACAAAGGAATGATTAGGAATGATTAGAAAAGATCGCATGCAATTAAAAAATACTTACCACGGAGCAGCGTCGAGACACGTCCTACCTGTATGACATCCACCGGGCTAATGAACGAAGAAGCGTGCAACAACCGGTTTCATCCAGATAAGAAGCTTGCTTCTGATTGGACGAGAGACGAACCTAGGGGGCAGCACCATCGTTTCCGGCGACACAAGCGCCCTCTCTCGAGAGGATGATTCACTTACCTGTGATGTCGTCATCCTATTTGAACTAACATAAAGAAGTGAATACATTTTATGAGTTTAACGAAATAAGTTTTTGTCATTTGCTAATTTCCGAAACATGTTTTTAAAAGCCGAAGTTTCATAGTTTAAAAAGAAGTTTTCTCTATAAGTTTAATCATTTAACGCACACGTTTTTAAATTATTTTTTTTCCATTTACTCATTTGCTAATAAACTTTTTTTATTTAATAAGTTAATTTTTGTTAATACATTATTTTTTCGAAACAATTTTACTAATCAAAAGAACGCAAATTAGTTAATTTTTTTTATTTAGTCATTTGCTAATTTTCGAAATAAATTAGTTAATTTTCATTTAGTTATTTGTTAATTTCCGAACAAGTTTTTTTTTTTTTCAGTAAGTTATTTGGTAATAAAACTTTTTAATAAATTAGTTAATTTTTCTTTCAGTCATTTGTTAATTTCCGAAACAAGTTTTTTCTCAAATTAAGCTTTTAATAAACAACTTTACATTTATTTTCATTTAATTATTATTTAAAAGAATATAAATTATTTTTACTAATCAAAAGAACGCGAAAGTTTTTAACAATAATGTTTTTGTTTAATTATTGTCAAGGGTGATTGTTAACTGAAATATATGCTAAATGCGAAAACGTTTTTTTTTTTTTTTTTTTTTTTTTTTTTTTTTTTTTTTTTTTATAACTAAGAAAAGAACTTTTTTAAATTAATGAACAACTGTTTTTGGAAAAAGGAGAAATATTGTGCTCTGCAACACTGAAAAAGAGTTGAAAATTAATGACTTCACCTAGTTTAAAGCATATTTAACATAAGATGAAGACCTAAGTGCTGTGGAAAGGCTTAAAAATAACATACTTTTGAATCGACCGATTTATGTTGGATTTACAATCTTAGAATTGCCTAAACTTCTAATATATAAATTTCACTATGATTTTATTAAAAAGAGTATAAAGATGATGTAAAGCTAATTTTCAACGACACGAACTCATTGTGTTACCATATACACGCTAAGAATGTTTTGGATGATATGGAACATCATGCAAGCTTATTCGATTTCTCTGAGTATCCAAAGAATCATATACACAAATTCCATTACGGTTTTGTAAAGAAAACATACCTTTAGAATTACAGGTTTTGAACCCATACACTGCAACACACTCCCTTTCAAGAAAATAGATTGTATCAGTACATCCCGGAATTTTTTTTTTTTTCCTGGACAGGTGAAATATTTGATCATTATCAAATCTCGCTCGTTATTGCAACCCGTTGTTTCATCATATGAATATGCTTTTTATATTAGTTTTTTTTAACTACTTATTTTGAGATATATATATATTTTATTTATAAGAATGCAAGTTAGTTTTAATCTTTTAACTAAGACATTTTCAGTGACTAAGGAAGTAAAGTTTTGTTTTTTAGAAAAAGTGGTATGAACTTTATATTTTTTTTATTAGTTACTAATGAAAGATAATATATATATATATATATATATATATATATTCAAGTTAACAGAAATTTAGGTGAAAGCTTTTGAATTTTCTTAAGTGTTTTATCTAAAAGAATGCGAAGTAGTTGTAATCGCTAGTTTTCTCTCATGTCTCCTACGAGACAAGTGGCTTCTATATATATAGTGAAAGGTTATTCTGTGTGTAACCATACGGTTGCGCATCAATGATGTTTCTTGCCGGTATTGTATCAATTAGTATTTTACTGCTTTTAACTAAGATATTTAAATGATAGATAACGCAAAGTTTTATTTTATTTTTAGAAAAAGTGGTTTGTACTTTATTTATTTTATTTTATTATTAGTTACTAATGAAGGAATATATTTTTTCAAGTTAACAGTAAATTGATGTGAAAGCTATGAATTTTCTTAAGTTTAATCTTATCCACTAATTTGGAGAAATAATTTTAAATGCGCGAGCTACTGAACTCTTTTCAAATAGAACGAACAAGTTCTTTTGATAGTTTGAATCTTATACCAAAAAAGGTTAATGATAATATATTTTAACAAATAACAATGTAGGCAATTAGATAAATGTTTTTATCTAGTAAAATAACTATTTAAAGAAGCTTTTAAGTATTAACTTTTAGTAGTGGATTTTTTTTTAAACAAAATTTTCCAACATGTCAAAACAAAAACTTACTTCTTCAAAATTGAAAATCTTCATTGAATTCCCGGTCTTGAAAACACGCTAGCAAAATATAGAAAATAACAGTCCGCAAATGATTTCCGAATGAAGTTTTACAATGTTGTGATATTATTTTGTTTTCAATGACATCACTTTTAGACCCTTTGATTTGCTGAAACTAGCGAAGCTTTAAACTAGGGGTGCACAACCTTTTTAAGGGAAGGGCCACTTACAAAAATGTTTGGGTTGTCGAGGGCCACATCAGTACCACAGAGAAAATTCAATATCGGGGAGGGGGTAATAAGTCTCTATTCTTGATGAATAATTATTTTTTGTCTGTAACAAAACAAACAAACGGAAATAAATAATTGTATGCAGGAATGCAGGTCTTCTTCGCATCTGTATGAATAAACATACAATACTTTATGAAGATTAACGGTTCCTTCTTGATAAATGGTAACTTGAAGAAATAAAAATACACAAAATTTCTAATAATTGAACGTTATTGAAAATTATAAAAATATTTTATTGAAGAATAACTTCATTTAAAATAAAAGGAAATTTATCTTTGAAATAACAAGGCATGATAGACTAATTATACTATTTTTTCTGCAGACTATTAACAAAACTCGTTTTTTTCAATTCCTTTAGCCATTTTTTTTTTCTTTTGTCAATCAAGTGCGACTGATTGATGAAATTCGCGATTTTTTATCAACAACCAATAATCAGATTTCGCGGTAATTTTCCATTACCGATTGGCAAAATTTGCAATCTTTTCAAACAATCAATTTGCTTTTGCAATACCTGAGATAATTTTTCAAAACTCGCGATTTTTTTTCCGCAACGGATCAACGAAAATTGCAGTTTTTTCCGCCCCCGATCGAGTTATTTCGAGTCTTTTTTGTTCTGCGAAATTTGCAAGTTTTTTCCAAGACCGATTGACAAAATTCGTGATTTTTTTTTCCATGAGTGATGGGAGAATTTTGCGATATTTTAAGTGACCGATTGACAATATTTGCAATTTTTTCCCAAGCACCAATGGACGAAAAGTGATTTTTTCCTGATATACATTGATGTAATTTGTGATTTTTTTCGCGCAATAAATTGGCGAAAGTCGCGATTTCATTTACGCGCACAATCAATGAAATTTGCGATTTTTTCCTGCTACCAATGGATTTCTATTTCATGATATTTTTTGGGACCGACACACAAAATTTCCATTTTTTATCCCATGAGATATTCACGAAATTCGCGAATTTTTGAGAAAATTCACGATTTTTTTTCACGAGCGATTGCCTAATTTCGCACTATTTTTGCGACTAATTGACAAAATGTGTAATTTTTTTTCTATCAATTGCCGAAATTCCTGTTTTTTTCCGCGACAGATTGACAAACCTCGTGGGTTTTTTTTCTCGCGATAAATTGATAAAATCGCGATTTTTTCCCAGCCGATTAACGAAATTTGCAATTTTTCGTACCTCATCGAAAAATTCGCGATTTTTCTGTGCCCGAATAACGAAATTCGCCATTGTTAACCGACTCTGACAAAATTTGAAAATTTTCCCGGGGCGAATTGACGAAATTTGCGATTTTTTCTCGCAATAAGCTGGTGAAACTCACGATTTTTCCGAAGCTGATCAAGAAAGTTTGCAACTTTTTCGCAGCCTATTGACAAAATTCTCGATTTTTCCGCGTCAAATCAATGAAATTCGCGATTCTTAACTGACTCTGGAGAAATTAGTAATTTTTACGCGACAAATTGAAGAAATTCGAGATTATTTCTCGCGATAAACGGACGAAACTCACGATTTTTCTGCAGCCGATTAACAAAAATTGTAAATTTTCCGTACCTCAAATTACAAAATGTGAGATTTTTCTGTGCCCGATTAACGAAATTTGAGATTTTTCCGCGCCGAATCGACAAAATTCGCCATTTTACCTCTCGCGATGAACAAAATTCAAAATTTTTCCGCGCCCGATAAACGAAATTTGCGATTCTTAACTGACTCTGACGAAATTTGTAATTTTTCTTGTGGCAGATTGACAAAATTCCGATTTTTTCTCACTTTAAACTGACAAAACTCGCGATTTTTGCAGCATCCGATCAACGAAATTCCCGATTTTTAACCAGTATAATCTTAGAGAATATGTTATTAATCGCAAAACTTTTCCGATTGAATAATATACCACTTTCTGTAACAAAATACTGATGTGCAAAAAAGCGGAAATCTCATCACTATTTTTAACTGACTTGATAAAATTTGCATTTTTTTCAGCGGCAAACTGTCGAAATTCGCGATTTTTTCTCGCGATAAACTGATAAAACTCGCAATTTTTCCCCAACCGATCAACGGAATTTGAGATTTTTCTGCGACTCATCGATAAAATTCGCGATTTTTTCGACTTCGATCAACGAAATTTGCGATTCTTAATTGGCTCTGATGAAATTTGCAATTTCTTCCCGAGGCAAATTGACGAAATTAGCGATTTTTTCCTGCCACATATGGACAAAATTTCAATTTTTCCAGTTATAAATTGACGAAATTGTATTAAAAAAACGATGAAATGGTATAAATTGTGATCGCGGGCCACAAGTTAACCCATGGCGGGGCACTTTTGGCCCGCGGGCCACAGGTTGTGCATCCCTACTTTAAACGAATGGGAAGCCAGTCCATAGTTTCACACGTTAGTTGAAATAACAATTGTAGATAATGTTTGTTATCAAGCAACTTTTGAAACGCCACACCTCTGGCGAGTTTTAGAAGGGGTGTTTTATCTTTTATCATCTCCTGTGGGATGCAATCTCTCATAGCGTTCAACTATGAAAACTATGTATTGCTTTAGGCAAAAAGAAAAAAAATAGTTTTCAGACATTTCCTATCACCATGTTTCTTATCTCAACAAAGATGTTCAATTAAGAATAGAAGATAAATCTTTTTTATTTTTAGTTTAAAATAGAGTATGTTTCGATTGAAATATAAATCTTTTTTCCTTTTTATACATTAAAAATCAAGATTCCAATTAACAGAAATTATTTTTTAATTTTCTGGAGACTGTATTAAGTTTTTTTTATAATGAGTTTTTACTAAAATTGATGAAATAAACAGATATTTTCTGCTAAAAGAAAAGAATGGTATTATTGCTTTTTCTCAGCTTTTAACCTGTTCAGAACCAGCATTTTTTTTTCATGAATTTTATTCGTTTGGCACTACTTTTTATTAATTATTTCAATTAACTTTGTAAATCACAAAAATCACGTAATTAAATACAATCAATTTTACTTCTATTTTTTTTACTGATATCAAATTCAAACGTTTTAAGTACTTTCGTAGGTGCATATGCGCTCATGGTTCCGAATGGGTTAAAGAAAGATCGCTTCAAACATAACTAAGATTTGTTTTAAACGTTCATTAACCGTTTCAGTTGTATGAATAAATGTCTCTCATTAAATTAAACTAATGTTATCATAAATTAAATTGTATTTATTTTTCAAGTTTTCAAAAGAATAACGCTTGATTTTCTTAAAAAGGTTGAAACACAAATAGATATTTTTAAGTAGTTCTTTAATCCAAAGACAACTTTTTAACGAGAGTTTTCATTCATTTTGTTTACAAACTAACAGATGTTGTTATTAAAATACTTTGAAATAGAAAGACGTTTATTTGAAAACAGAATAAACCTTTTAGATAATACTCTGAAAGTAGATGTCTTTAACTAAATTATCAAACATATGAGTGAGAGAAATCTGATTGCTACGTGACAAAAATCGCTTTTAACAATGAATTTTGAGTCAGTTTTAATTTAGAAAAAAGTAAATGGCTAACTTCAATGACATATTTTTAGTTTTGTTGTTAGAAATAATATGTTAAACAAATCACATTGTTTGAAAATATATTTTTCGAGTTTATTTTTTCAACAATTGTTTTTTTAAATGAAATCACAGATAAAACTAATGAAAGCAAAACTTGTGAAACACAAGTTGAATATCGAGAATGATAGAACATGTTTTGAATTAAGTAATGTAGAATGTGAAATTTTAAGTTCAGTTTAATAAAGCAAATAAATAAATTGAAAGACACATTTTCAAAGGATTGTTATAAGTTTGTTAAAACTTTTTTTGTTTTAAGAAACACTAGACAAACATTACACTTAAAAGACCAAATAATTATACATACCTTTTGTTGATTGAAGCAAGCAGAGTCATTGAAAATAGCAAGAAGCTGAAAAGTCGACGGTAACTTTAGCTAACCAGACACCGTAAAATGTTCAATAAGGTACCGCAGAGCACTAAGCTAAATGTACGGTAAACGGGAGCTAAGGAACATACGACCTTCATCGACGAAATCCAAGACACGACTGACGTGTGCGGGGTCTACACCCGTAGATGAAGGTTACTGATAAGAGATCACGTGACCGCTATCAACCAATCAGAAGCGAGCTTGCAGGTGTGACGTCATCGACTGTGCTGTCCACCCCCATCGCAAACGAGGATGATGACATCGTATGGCAATACCTATAGAAAACCTGGCGCCATTTGATTGACAGGAGGCGTGGTGGAATGTCAGGAATGCAGACAGAGTGGCGCCTACCTTCTGCATCATAGTATTTTAGGAAAAATATATATTACGTTGACGTAAAAGACATTATTTTTTAAACTAACTTAATATTTTTTGAAATAACATACTTTTCTCATACAAGCCAAAAAAGAATGTTTCAGAACATGTCTCTTATCATGATTAAACATAACTTTAAGCATAGTTAACCATCTCAGAGTATGATTAAACAAATTCGAACATAACTTTGGGCATGTTTAAACAATCCGAACTATATTTGAACATATCCGAACATGTTCATTCATAACTTTGACAGTTTTTAATCTTTCAGAATTTGAAAAAACATATTTAAAACTATTTTATTTTAAAAAATTTTGTAAAAAATTTAATTTATAATTTCTTTTTAAGGTTTTAACTTTTTTTTGTTAAAACATTTTTAACGTTTTTTTTGTTAAAACTTTTTTAACTTTTTAACTTTTTTGTTAAAACTTTTTTAACTTTTTTTTTGTTGAAACTTTTTTTTTAACTTTTTTTTGTTAAAACTTTTTTTAACTTTTTAACTTTTTGTTGTTAAACATTTTTTTTTAAATTTTGTTAAAACTTTTTTGCTTTTGTTAAAAAAAAATTTTTTTTACAAACTTTTTTTTAAATTTTGTTAAAAAACTTTTCTTTTACTTTTGTTAAAACTTTTTTTTGTAAAACTTTTTTTATAAAACTTTTTTATAAAACTTTTTTTTATAAAACTTTTTTTCTTAAAACTTTTTTTTACTTTTGTTAAAAATTTTTTTTGTTAAAACTTTTTTTACATTTGTTAAAACTTTTTTTGGAAAACTTTTTTACTTTGTTAAAAAAATTTCTGTTAAACCTTTTTTTTTTACAAACTTTTTTTAAAATTTTGTTAAAACTTTTTTTTACTTTTGTAAAACTTTTTTGTTAAAACTTTTTTAAATTTTGTTAAAACTTTTTATCATCTTTGTAAACTTTCTATAATTTTTAAAACTAATAAATTTTATACATACATATGTGTATATATATACATATATATAAATATACATATACATATATATATATATATATATATACATGTACATACCGGGTGTCCCAAAAAGGACTGACTGATTTTAAAATTCAATAACTTGCAAACGGTGACAGATATTAAAAAAATTCTTGCAGGAGGGTTATGCATAAGGTCAAAAGTTTTATTACAGTGATTTTCAATTTTAGTCCGATTTACAAACAATAGATGGCGCTGTGAGCAATAGTCGCTAAATACAGGCTCGATTTTTGGTCCTTTATCTTGTTCCATGTAGAAAAAGGAGATGGAAATGTATTATCCGGGCCACGAAGTACCAAAAATCGAGCCTGAATTTAGCGACTATTGCTTACAGCGCCATCTATTGTTTGTAAATCGAACTAAAATTGAAAATCACTGTAATAAAACTTTTGACCTTATGCTTAACCCTCTTGCAAGAATTTTTTTAATATCTGTCACCGTTTGCAAGTTATTGAATTTTAAAATCAGTCAGTCCTTTTTGGGACACCCGGTATATGCATATACATATACATACATAGGTATGTTATATATATACATATATATATATATATATATATACATATATACATACATCATATATACATATATATATCTATATATGTATTTTACACAAGAACCCATACATAAACATTTAACTTTCATATATTTAGAGACACGTAGACGTGGATGTATGCTTTTACTTAAACATTTATATAGATAGATACTACCATTAAATTTACGTTCATGCAAAAAACATTATTTTTCTTAAACTGTTAATATTTTTGAAATAACATACTTTTCTCATGCAAGTGAAAGGAATGTTTCAGAACATGTCTCTGGCCATGGTTAAACATAACTTTAAGCATAGTTAACAATCTCAGAATATGATTAAACATGTTCGAACATGACTTTGAACACGGTTAAACATATATCCTGACAATATTTGAACCTACCCAAACATGGTTAAATATGTTTGAACAAACTTTGAGCATATCCGAACATTGTTAAATATATACCAACTAACTTTGAGCATGATTAAATATACTCGAACTATCTTTGAGCATATTCGAACATGGTTAAACATGTTCGAACATAACTTTGGTCATGGTTAAACATATCCTGAAGAAAGTGCGAGCTACCGAACAAAATTCATTAAGAAAGACAAACTCATGAATTTGATAATCACAAGCCAGTTCCAACTTTTAAAAAGCAACTGATTAACTAAATTTGGAAGAATTGTTATTAGTTTTTTTAAAACACTTTGTTAGAAACTGACGAATGAGTTTAACAAATTTTTGGAAATAATAGAGTATGATAATACTCTTAGAGTATAATATATACTACTTAGAGTATAATAATACATTTGATGTCAGAACATGTTTTGAATGAAATCGTGAATTCATAGTATGCAGAGAACGCGAACTTTGAAATTTATAGTTAGGTTAAATGAAGAAAAATAAAGCAAATTACTAAATTGAAAGACACATAAAGGATCGTTATAAGTTTGTTAAAACTGTTGTATTAAACACTATATTAGACAAAAAAATTTACATACCTTTTGTAAAGAAGTTTCCCTAAGCTTTTGATGATTCGAACAAGCAGACTCATTGAAAAGTAGCAAGAAGCTTAAAATTCGACGGCAGTTTTACTCAATCTTATGCCGTAAAAGGTTCGATAAGGTACCGCATAGCACTAAGCCAAATGTACGGTAAACGGGAGCTGTGAAACATGCGACCTACCTCTACCAGATCCAAGCCTCGACTGACGTGCGCGTGGTCTAACACCTGTAGATGAAGGTCACTGATTAGAGATCAAGGTCACTGATAACAGATCACGTGACCGCTAACAACCAATCAGAAGCAAGCTTTCAGGTATGACGACATCCTGTGGCAATACCAGTAGACGAAGTGACGCCCTCCGCCTGCAAGAAACGATCATGTCGAAGCATGTACCGTCTTTCTGGCGCCAGTTGATTGACAGCTGGGCGGGGGAATGCAAGGAATGCAGACATAATGGCGCCCTCCTCCACCGCCTACTCCTTTCATATGTCAGGTGATCTTCGCATCCAATCACATACAAGTATTAGATGGTAGAGGGCGCTCGTGTTGTCTTCAAGTGCGACGTCATCACTTGTTTTGTGCTTTGTCACCAACCATTTCCCCTTCAGTTGATGTCCTGGGCAGATGCTTCACAGTAAGTAACACCATTTAATTTTAAGTTTTTTTGTTAGTAATATTTTTATGTATAAAAAATAACAAAAAAAGACATTTTGTTTAAAATAACAAGTGTCTTTCATCACTTTTTCGAATATCAAGTTTAACTTTATCGAATAACACACTACTTAAATTATCACAATTAGAAATATCAACTTAACAATTTGTTGAACAAGTTTATTGTTCCGACGAATTTAGTCATGTTTTAGCATGATCTAAGCGTGATTAGTCATGCTTAGATAATCTTTTTCTGTTTAAAAATAAATTAGATTTAAAATCTAAGTAAAATTTTTTCTCCGATAAATATTTTACTTAGATTTTTAAATCTAATTTATTTTTAAACAGAAAAAGATTATCTAAGCATGACTAATCATGCTTAGATCATGCTAAAACATGACTAAATTCGTCGGAACAATAAACTTGTTCAACAACTTGTTAAGTGGATATTTCTAATTGTGATAATTTAAGTAGTGTGTTATTCGATAAAGTTAAACTTGATATTCGAAAAAGTGATGAAAGACACTTGTTATTTTAAACAAAATGTCTTTTTTTGTTATTTTTTATACATAAAAATATTACTAACAAAAAAACTTAAAATTTAAATGGTGTTACTTACTGTGAAGCATCTGCCCAGGACATCAACTGAAGGGGAAATGGTTGATGACAAAGCACAAAACAAGTGATGACGTCGTACTTGAAGACAACACGAGCGCCCTCTACCATCTAATACTTGTATGTGATTGGATGCGAAGATCACCTGACATGTGAAAGGAGTAGGCGGTGGAGGAGGGCGCCATTATGTCTGCATTCCTTGCATTCCCCCGCCCACCTGTCAATCAACTGGCGCCAGAAAGACGGTACATGCTTCGACATGATCGTTTCTTGCAGGCGGAGGGCGTCACTTCGTCTACTGGTATTGCCACAGGATGTCGTCATACCTGAAAGCTTGCTTCTGATAGGTTGTTAGCGGTCACGTGATCTGTTATCAGTGACCTTGATCTCTAATCAGTGACCTTCATCTACAGGTGTTAGACCCCGCGCACGTCAGTCGAGGCTTGGATCTGGTGGAGGTAGGTCGCATGTTTCACAGCTCCCGTTTACCGTACATTTGGCTTAGTGCTATGCGGTACCTTATCGAACCTGTTACGGCATAAGATTGAGTAAAACTGCCGTCGAATTTTAAGCTTCTTGCTACTTTTCAGTGAGTCTGCTTGTTCGAATCATCAAAAGCTTAGGGAAACTTCTTTCCAAAAGGTATGTAAATTTTTTTGTCTAATAGTGTTTAATACAACAACAGTTTTAACAAACTTATAACTATCCTTTCAAAATGTGTCTTTCAATTTAGTAATTTGCTTTATTTTTCTTCATTTAACCTAACTATAAATTTCAAAGTTCGCGTTTTCTGCATACTATGAATTCACGATTTCATTCAAAACATGTTCTGACATCAAATGTATTATTATACTCTAAGTAGTATATATTATACTCTAAGAGTATTATCATACTCTATTATTTCCAAAAATTTTTTAAACTCATTCGTCAGTTTCTAACAAAGTGTTTAAAAAAACTAATAACAATTCTTCCAAATTTAGTTAATCAGTTGCTTTTTAAAAGTTGCAACTTGCTTGTGATTATCAAATTCATGAGTTTGTCTTTCTTAATGAATTTTGTTCGGTAGCTCGCACTTTCTTCAGGATATGTTTAACCATGACCAAAGTTATGTTCGAACATGTTTAACCATGTTCGAATATGCTCAAAGATAGTTCGAGTATATTTAATCATGCTCAGTTAGTTGGTATATATTTAACAATGTTCGGATATGCTCAAAGTTTGTTCAAACATGTTTAACCATGTTCGGATATGCTCAAAGATAGTTCGAGTATATTTAATCATGCTCAGTTAGTTGGTATATATTTAACAATGTTCGGATACGCTCAAAGTTTGTTCAAACATGTTTAACCATGTTTGGGTAGGTTCAAATATTGTCAGGATATATGTTTAACCGTGTTCAAAGTCATGTTCGAACATGTTTAATCATATTCTGAGATGGTTAACTATGCTTAAAGTTATGTTTAACCATGGCCAGAGACATGTTCTGAAACATTCCTTTCACTTGCATGAGAAAAGTATGTTATTTCAAAAATATTAACAGTTTAAGAAAAATAATGTTTTTTGATGAACGTAAATTTAAGGGTAGTATCTATCTATATAAATGTTTAAGTAAAAGCATACATCCACGTCTACGTGTCTCTAAATATAAGAAAGTTAAATGTTTATGTATGGGTTCTTGTGTAAAATACATATATAGATATATATATATGTATATATAATGTATATATATATATATATATATATGTATAGGATGTATATATATATATGATGTGTATATATATATATATATATATATATATGTGTGTGTATATATATAACATATCTATGTATGTATATGTATATGCATATATGTACATGTATATATATATATATATATATATGTATATTTATATATATATATATACACATATGTATGTATAAAATTTATTAGTTTTAAAAATTATAGAAAGTTTACAAAGATGATCAAAAGTTTTAACAAAATTTAAAAAAGTTTTAACAAAAAAGTTTTACAAAAGTAAAAAAAAGTTTTAACAAAATTTTAAAAAAAGTTTGTAAAAAAAAAGGTTTAACAGAAATTTTTTTAACAAAGTAAAAAAGTTTTACAAAAAAAGTTTTAACAAATGTAAAAAAAGTTTTAACAAAAAAATTTTTAACAAAAATAAAAAAAAGTTTTAAGAGAAAAAGTTTTATAAAAAAAAAGTTTTATAAAAAAAGTTTTATAAAAAAAGTTTTACAAAAAAGTTTTAACAAAAGTAAAAGAAAAGTTTTAACAAAATTTAAAAAAAAGTTTGTAAAAAAAAATTTTTTTTAACAAATGTAAAAAAAAAAGTTTTAACAAAATTTAAAAAAAATGTTTAACAACAAAAAGTTAAAAAGTTAAAAAAAAGTTTTAACAAAAAAAAAGTAAAAAAAAAGTTTTAACAAAAAAAGTTAAAAAAAGTTTTAACAAAAAAGTTAAAAAAGTTTTAACAAAAAAAACGTTAAAAAAGTTTTAACAAAAAAAAGTTAAAACCTTAAAAAGAAATTATAAATTAAAATTTTTACAAAAGTTTTTAAAATAAAACAGTTTTAAATGTTTTTTCAAATTCTGAAAGATTAAAAACTGTCAAAGTTATGAATGAACATGTTCGGATATGTTCAAATATAGTTCGGATTGTTTAAACATGCCCAAAGTTATGTTCGAATTTGTTTAATCATACTCTGAGATGGATAACTATGCTTAAAGTTATGTTTAATCATGATAAGAGACATGTTCTGAAACATTCTTTTTTGGCTTGTATGAGAAAAGTATGTTATTTCAAAAAATATTAACAGTTAGTTTAAAAAATAATGTCTTTTACATCAACGTAATATATATTTTTCCTAAAATACTATGATGCAAAAGGTAGGCGCCACTCTGTCTGCATTCCTGACATTCCACCACGCCTCCTGTCAATCAAATGGCGCCAGGTTGTCTATAGGTATTGCCATACGATGTCATCATCCTCGTTTGCGATGGGGGAGGACAGCACAGTCGATGACGTCACACCTGCAAGCTCGCTTCTGATTGGTTGATAGCGGTCACGTGATCTCTTATCAGTAACCTTCATCTACGGGTGTAGACCCCGCACACGTCAGTCGTGTCTTGGATTTCGTCGATGAAGGTCGTATGTTCCTTAGCTCCCGTTTACCGTACATTTAGCTTAGTGCTCACCTTATCGAACATTTTACGGTGTCTGGTTAGCTAAAGTTACCGTCGACTTTTCAGCTTCTTGCTATTTTCAATGACTCTGCTTGCTTCAATCAACAAAAGGTATGTATAATTATTTGGTCTTTTAAGTGTAATGTTTGTCTAGTGTTTCTTAAAACAAAAAAAGTTTTAACAAACTTATAACAATCCTTTCAAAATGTGTCTTTCAATTTATTTATTTGCTTTATTAAACTGAACTTAAAATTTCACATTCTACATTACTTAATTCAAAACATGTTCTATCATTCTCGATATTCAACTTGTGTTTCACAAGTTTTGCTTTGATTAGTTTTATCTGTGATTTCATTTAAAAAAACAATTGTTGAAAAAATAAACTCGAAAAATATATTTTCAAACAATGTGATTTGTTTAACATATTATTTCTAACAACAAAACTAAAAATATGTCATTGAAGTTAGCCATTTACTTTTTTCTAAATTAAAACTGACTCAAAATTCATTGTTAAAAGCGATTTTTGTCACGTAGCAATCAGATTTCTCTCACTCATATGTTTGATAATTTAGTTAAAGACATCTACTTTCAGAGTATTATCTAAAAGGTTTATTCTGTTTTCAAATAAACGTCTTTCTATTTCAAAGTATTTTAATAACAACATCTGTTAGTTTGTAAACAAAATGAATGAAAACTTTCGTTAAAAAGTTGTCTTTGGATTAAAGAACTACTTAAAAACATCTATTTGTGCTTCAACCTTTTTAAGAAAATCAAGCGTTATTCTTTTGAAAACTTGAAAAATAAATACAATTTAATTTATGATAACATTAGTTTAATTTAATGAGAGACATTTATTCATACAACTGAAACGGTTAATGAACGTTTAAAACAAATCTTTGTTATGTTTGAAGCGATCTTTCTTTAACCCATTCGGAACCATGCGCATATGCACCTACGAAAGTACTTAAAACGTTTGAATTTGATATCAGTAAAAAAAATAGAAGTAAAATTGATTGTATTTAATTACGTGATTTTTGTGATTTACAAAGTTAATTGAAATAATTAATAAAAAGTAGTGCCAAACGAATAAAATTCATGAAAAAAAAATGCTGTTTCTGAACAGGTTAAAAGCTGAGAAAAAGCAATAATACCATTCTTTTCTTTTAGCAGAAAATATCTTTATTTCATCAATTTTAGTAAAAACTCATTATAAAAAAAACTTAATACAGTCTCCAGAAAATTAAAAAATAATTTCTGTTAATTGGAATCTTGATTTTTAATGTATAAAAAGGAAAAAAGATTTATATTTGAATCGAAACATACTCTATTTTAAACTAAAAATAAAAAAGATTTATCTTCTATTCTTAATTGAACATCTTTGTTGAGATAAGAAACATGGTGATAGGAAATGTCTGAAAACTATTTTTTTTTCTTTTTGCCTAAAGCAATACATAGTTTTCATAGTTGAACGCTATGAGAGATTGCATCCCACAGGAGATGATAAAAGATAAAACACCCCTTCTAAAACTCGCCAGAGGTGTGGCGTTTCAAAAGTTGCTTGATAACAAACATTATCTACAATTGTTATTTCAACTAACGTGTGAAACTATGGACTGGCTTCCCATTCGTTTAAAGCTTCGCTAGTTTCAGCAAATCAAAGGGTCTAAAAGTGATGTCATTGAAAACAAAATAATATCACAACATTGTAAAACTTCATTTGGAAATCATTTGCGGACTGTTATTTTCTATATTTTGCTAGCGTGTTTTCAAGACCGGGAATTCAATGAAGATTTTCAATTTTGAAGAAGTAAGTTTTTGTTTTGACATGTTGGAAAATTTTGTTTAAAAAAAAATCCACTACTAAAAGTTAATACTTAAAAGCTTCTTTAAATAGTTATTTTACTAGATAAAAACATTTATCTAATTGCCTACATTGTTATTTGTTAAAATATATTATCATTAACCTTTTTTGGTATAAGATTCAAACTATCAAAAGAACTTGTTCGTTCTATTTGAAAAGAGTTCAGTAGCTCGCGCATTTAAAATTATTTCTCCAAATTAGTGGATAAGATTAAACTTAAGAAAATTCATAGCTTTCACATCAATTTACTGTTAACTTGAAAAAATATATTCCTTCATTAGTAACTAATAATAAAATAAAATAAATAAATAAAGTACAAACCACTTTTTCTAAAAATAAAATAAAACTTTGCGTTATCTATCATTTAAATATCTTAATTAAAAGCAGTAAAATACTAATTGATACAATACCGGCAAGAAACATCATTGATGCGCAACCGTATGGTTACACACAGAATAACCTTTCACTATATATATAGAAGCCACTTGTCTCGTAGGAGACATGAGAGAATACTAGCGATTACAACTACTTCGCATCCTTTTAGATAAAACACTTAAGAAAATTAAAAAGCTTTCACCTAAATTTCTGTTAACTTGAATATATATATATATATTATCTTTCATTAGTAACTAATAAAAAAAATATAAAGTTCATACCACTTTTTCTAAAAAACAAAACTTTACTTCCTTAGTCACTGAAAATGTCTTAGTTAAAAGATTAAAACTAACTTGCATTCTTATAAATAATATATATATATATATCTCAAAATAAGTAGTTAAAAAAAACTAATATAAAAAGCATATTCATATGATGAAACAACGGGTTGCAATAACGAGTTAGATTTGATAATGATCAAGTATTTCACCTGTCCAGGAAAAAAAAAATTCCGGGATGTACTGATACAATCTATTTTCTTGAAAGGGAGTGTGTTGCAGTGTATGGGTTCAAAACCTGTAATTCTAAAGGTATGTTTTCTTTACAAAACCGTAATGGAATTTGTGTATATGATTCTTTGGATACTCAGAGAAATCGGATAAGCTTGCATGATGTTCCATATCATCCAAAACATTCTTAGCGTGTATATGGTAACACAATGAGTTCGTGTCGTTGAAAATTAGCTTTACATCATCTTTATACTCTTTTTAATAAAATCATAGTGAAATTTATATATTAGAAGTTTAGGCAATTCTAAGATTGTAAATCCAACATAAATCGGTCGATTCAAAAGTATGTTATTTTTAAGCCTTTCCACAGCACTTAGGTCTTCATCTTATGTTAAATATGCTTTAAACTAGGTGAAGTCATTAATTTTCAACTCTTTTTTAGTGTTGCAGAGCACAATATTTCTCCTTTTTCCAAAAACAGTTGTTCATTAATTTAAAAAAGTTCTTTTCTTGGTTCTCAATAAAAAAAAAAAACCGTTTTCGCATTCAGCATATATTTCAGTTAACAATCACCCTTGACAATAATTAAACAAAAACATTATTGTTAAAAACTTTCGCGTTCTTTTGATTAGTAAAAGTAATTTATATTCTTTTAAATAATAATTAAATGAAAATAAATGTAAAGTTGTTTATTAAAAGCTTTATTTGAGAAAAAACTTGTTTCGGAAATTAACAAATGACTGAACAAAAAATTAACTAATTTATTAAAAAGTTTTATTACCAAATAACTTACTGAAAAAAAAAAAACTTGTTCGGAAATTAACAAATAACTAAATGAAAATTAACTAATTTATTTCGAAAATTAGCAAATGACTAAATAAAAAAAATTAACTAATTTGCGTTCTTTTGATTAGTAAAATTGTTTCGAAAAAATAATGTATTAACAAAAATTAACTTATTAAATAAAAAAGGTTTATTAGCAAATGACTAAATGGAAAAAAAATAATTTAAAAACGTGTTCGTTAAATGATTAAACTTATAGAGAAAACTTCTTTTTAAGCTATGAAACTTCGGCTTTTAAAAACATGTTTCGGAAATTAGCAAATGACAAAAACTTATTTCGTTAAACTCATAAAATGTATTCACTTCTTTATGTTAGTTCAAATAGGATGACGACATCACAGGTAAGTGAATCATCCTCTCGAGAGAGGGCGCTGGTGTCGCCGGAAACGATGGTGCTGCCCCTAGGTTCGTCTCTCGTCCAATCAGAAGCAAGCACCTTATCTGGATGAAACCGGTTGTTGCACGCTTCTTCGTTCATTAGCCCGGTGGATGTCATACAAGTAGGACGTGTCTCGACTCTGCTCCGTGGTAAGTATTTTTTAATTGCATGCGATCTTTTCTAATCATTCCTAATCATTCCTTTGTTCTACCTTTCTCTTACAACAGACTTTCCTTCATTAACACTCTTCTTACAGTAGACTTTTATTAATTCATTAGACTTTTATTGATTCATTAACATTATCCTTTGTTCTAACCACTCTCTTACAGTACACTTTTCATTCTCTCTTCTTTGTTTTAACCCCTCTACTATAGCATGTCGTGTGGGCGCCTGTCTGTCTCGACTCCGCCCACCTGTCCATCAATTTCTTATCTCCCCTCACCTGTCAATCATTCGACTCACCCACCTGTCACTCATCCTTGCTCCTCGCTCCTCAGCTCTTGGCTCCTGCTGAAATAGAACCGGCTTTTTCCTTCTACTGCTGCCACCATTTGCAAGTTATTGAATTTTAAAATCAGTCAATCCATTTTAGTACACCTGGTATGTTCCATATAAAATTCAACATTATTAACCCATTTATGCCTAGCGTCCCATTTTTGGGACGTATCAAATTTTAATGCATTTGTGTAATTTTCTTCTTCTTTAGAGCATGAAAATTGCATGAAATCATTATTTATAAATGTCTTTATCTATAACCAAGAGATGACAGCACAAGGTGGATATTTATTTGCTTAAATTAAGGCTTTTTTCGGTGTTTATAGATTTTTAATTTTTCAAGAGGGTAAAATGTAAAAAGTAAATTTATTTGTATTTTTTCTATCATGGACCCAAAATCGCAAGTTATAATCTTAGCTTGTGGACTTTTTTGAAATACGTATTTTTTTAAATTGCGAAATTAAATGTTCAAGCCTATTTTTTATGCATTTTTGTAATGTACAAAAATAGGGTTCTAGGCACAAATGGGCTCATATTTTTGTTAGAAATTTAGGAGACAGTTATTTATGCAATCTCCTTTCGAAGATATTTATGAAATAAATTGTTATTAAGTCTGCAGTACGATTATTCTTATTTTATTATTAATAATAATTATAACGTTATTAGTCTCTGCAAAGAAATAAATATATCTTTTTGTAGTTCATTAAAATACTAATTATAGTACATAATATACAATTTAAAAACATTTTAAATATAAATATAGGCAAAATATATAATTATGCATATTATTCTACTAGAAATACTCATATTTAGTTCTTTTACATTTTATCAAATAAATACAAAAAAAAATTAAGCTTAATATTTTTTAGTATTTTTCCAGTTCATTTTGCAACATTTTAAAGTGATTTTACCAAAAACTTTGAGAAAACAAAAATTCAGGCACAAATGGGTTAACACATCGAGATAAAATTTTTCACTTTAAAACGTCGAATACTTTACACTTTAGAATACTGAGGAGAATATAAGGTAGATTTAAAGATGGACATACAACCCCTTCAATTACGTTACATAGTTGTATATATTCCCGTTAAGTATTTTGATATTTTTTGCTGAATGTGCAGATGGAAATCTGCAATTCGGATTAATTAAACAAGTTGAAGTTTTTAGTAAGAAGCTACTTGGAACTTATACAGAATCAGCTTATTTATATTTACATTTAAAAGGATTAAATCAAAACCTGTTTTAATTACATCGTTGTTCACCCATTGTATAACATGCATTTTAACACACCATTTTTTTAGACGAGCCCGTCTATTCACGACAGCGCCCAAATCTAGGTATTCCAAAATATATTTCTCAAACGTAAGCATCCTGATATCTGATGATATGAGTGTATTCAAACTTGGATCAGTCATTTATGTTCTTGGATATTTTTTCACTATTTTTAATTTACGTTGTTCTTTCATTTGAGGCAACTGTGACTGGAGACGTTAGAGCCAGACGATTGACATGGTTCGCAAGTGGCAGAATGTATCTCAAAGGTTCTGTTTTCTTGTAAATATCGCCCATTCTTTCAGCCTCTGCGCAGAAGTCTGAGAAAATTTTCATCTCTGCGTGTAACGCTTCCATATCAGGAATCGCCAATGTTTCACGAAAGACATTTACCGCTTTCTTAACCAGATTTAGTTTTTATTTCTTTCTTGTAGGATACATTATTTTATCCAGTGGTGTGATTATGTTGATGAAAGAATTAAGACTTTTAGCTATCACGACTGTAAGGTATCGAGTACCTTCTGAAACTCCATGCGTTAGAATATTAGAAGTTCGGAAGCAAAGAGATTGTTTCAATTACCCCCTAACTTCTTTGGTGCCAATCTTTGTCGATACTAATAGCAAATTCATTTAAAGAATCAACACCTTACTTTGTTTAAAAGGAAACTGCACTCTATATTTCCCTATTTATATTTTCATTGTCATTGTTGATTGTTTATATTGATTTGATGCAAGTCTTCAGTCTTTTCGTAGCGTCTATTTTAAGAGTCTTCGACTTCATTTTTTTTCAGTAACTAACTTGCACTTGTACTGAACATTCTTGCGAAACATCAGTGAAGCAATGAAGTCGAGTGATAACATTTTCTTTCTTAAACCTCATGGCTCGATTTTTGCTTTGCTAGCAGAAGTAGAGGAATCAACTATTTCAAAATTTGTTGGATACATCCACATGAGATACAAACCGCTTTCAATGATTCCGCTCGAGCAGTCCATCTCACCTTAGAAAGATTCCGCAGTAGAAGAGCATTTTCTATTTCTTTGAGCTTGTCTACTAATTGTTTCTTGCGGTTAGTACTTGCTGTGAAAAACACAAACATCTTCCAGCACGTCAAAAACGTCACATATAACATTGCTGGCATTGCAGATATGCGAAACGAAAGTGTTGAGTCTGTGACATTGACAAGGAATATATTTCACAATTCGACCTACGATTTCTGAAAACGTCTCCTAGTCCTAAGTGCCATTGAATTCCCCAGACATGCTGTTTGTAAAACCGTATGACTGGAAAACTGCCTGTTCTGTTTCGAGCTCATTCTTCGTAAGGATGTGCGATTTATAGCATGCAAGGTCGACAGTGGTTTTATCGACTTCTTTTAAACTTCCAAAAGCCGATCGGAGTTTTTCCATCTTTGTCGACATATTTCAACACAACAGCAGATCGATCCTGGTGTGAAGCATCTGGTGTCGTATCTGTCATAATTCCATAAAATTATGGTTCTTGAATATTTCTGACTATTGTTTTGCGCACTGCTGAAGCAAGAAATTCAATCATCTCGTTTTGGGATGAAGCGGAAAGGTAAGTTATGTGGCATGGCCTTAAATGTGTGTCCACAAACATTTCCCCAGTTGTGGGTTATGTCTGGAAATTAGTTTCACAGTTTGCCAAAAGTTTCCATTTTCGTCATTGTCACTTCCACAAACTAGGCCTTATTTTGTCCGCATTCGCGTAATGCCCATCAAGATTGCTACAATTTCAGTGCTGAACGCAAGATGTTGCTGTTGCTCTTCCAGAATAATCTGTTTGAGCTTGCTCTCGTCTAGTAAGTTATTATGCGTCATTATGAACTGACAAAATAGGAAACTGCAAATTTGGTGGGAGTTGGAAGAGAAATATTGTGCGAACTTTCTGTTCTTTTCTTTTCCTTAAGCCATTCCCTTTTGTGTCCTTTGTTTACACCACTTTCAGCTGAAGCATTTTGTATTTTTTCTCTCCTATGTCCTTCATGAAATAGGCAAAAAAAGTAGCATTGAGGTCTGTGCTACATGCTATATTCCAAAAACGGATGCCTTTTTGTACCAAGCGGTGTTGAAATGTCGCTGTCTATCTTGCGGGATGGAATCATTTATAGGATATACGCTGAGTTTTGGCTGATAGGGCCCTAAACTGATCAAATATGTCTCTGATTGTCTGACTTCATTTTAGACCATTTTCCTGGGTCATGTTCAATGATGGAATCGTTCCCACTTTCAGTAATGCTAACCTCTCCAGGGTTCTGCTCAATTTCTTTGACGATCTTACTATAAATAATTGACACAGACGTACAATTTTCTTTTTCCTGTCAATTATATCTATGGTTTCCTTAAGGAACAAGAAAACCCTTAATTCATCAAATCGAGCCAATTTTTCAATAATCAGCTTGCAATCGTTTAAAAAATCGACTAAATTATTCAATTGTCCAGCACATTTCAATACACCACGATTAATATGAATGCCTTCACCGAAGTCGTCATCATCTTCAGTGCTAGTCGATCATCTAGATGTTCAGAACCCTACTAAACCGCTGCGGACTCTCAGAAAGACCCCTTTGTACATTGAGAAATTAGTCTCTCCTGCTTCTTTCTCAATTTGTTTTCCGTGGTCACGCGAAGTTGAAGAAAGGAGGGACAAACTCCGGAATTTCGAAAGAAATTAAGACAAATGCTAAGGATTGATGTTTTTTAGAGTATGTTTTAAGAATAAACGTAGAAAATGGGGAAAAAATCGATTATTTCAAAATTGTATCGATCGATACTGATTACCTAGAATTTGCCGACTGTGATCAAGATTGCCGACATTGGGGGGGGGGGGGGGCGAGACGCCCCCTACGCCCTCCCACAGTAGCTGCGCCCGCCCTTCAAAAGCCTTTAGTTCCACCTTTCACCACCAGGGAGCGGAATAGTTTCTATACGAACATCCGACCACTGAGCTCCATAATAGTACGGAGAGCTAACTCACCAATCCACTTTCTGCGGCAAACGAATCATACTTTCAATGCGCGCAAGTAATGAGTCTTGAACTTTTCTTAATATTAGAAACATTTTTTTTTTCAGTTTTTCCCGCATACTTTTTATCAATTTTGTTCCTTCTCCACCATTTTGATATTTTCATGAGCAATACTTAAAAAATTTTTCATTGAGCTCGCCTAAAATTTCATTTATAAGTAATATCAAAATAAAAATTTGCGATGAATTTAAATAAAATCTATAGTTTTTTCAGTAAAAAAAATATATATATCAGGGAAAATTGTAGCAACTTCGTCATATTTTTAAAAGGAAGTCCAATTTGAAAATATCTACCCCATACTACTTACCATACTACTATTAAATTACCATACTACCCCATACTACTATTAAATTTGCCAAAATTTTTCCTCGGAAAATCTTTGGCACTGTACTCATGGATGGACAGCTGGATTCAACGTATCAGAATAGGGAGTTAGCCCTCCGTACTATTGTGGAGTTCAGTTCGTCAAACTATTGTTTTATTTGTTGCTGTTGTTGTTTTTCAAATAGTAAAATTAGCTAAATAACTAAGGCTTTGTTGTTACACCACAGTTTTCTCAGCGTTGTCTTCTTTCTCTACCCTTATTTCCGTACAATAATCAACGATGTCTTCTATCACTACCATTATTTCCGTACAATAATTATCATGATAAATTTCTAAAATGATTTCAAACGAAAAATGTACAAAGAAGATTATTTTTGGGAAATAGTGGTAGCCAATAAAGTGACCGTAAATAAAGGACTGTAAATAAATTTTGATTACAGATTTGAAAATCTTCAGCTTTCGTCTACGGAGAAGTTACAGAAAAAAACAGGCACGCTGAAACTGTGGAGACTTTACACGAGGTTCCAATATGGTATGAATTAATATTAAAACTTCGCGAATAGAAGTAGTAATTTCTTTTAACTGCGTAGAAAAACATGTTCTAAATTGAAATACTTGAGGTTAAACACAAAGTAAAATATCTTAGGGTTGGGTTGGGTTGATTTTTGACGGCCAATTATCTACACGAGGGATATAGGCCCGGGGGGAGTGCCCTCCGTGGGGGTCTTTCTAAGGGAACCTAATCCGTATTAACGCATGGAAGATCCACGGCTCGAAGAAAACCACGAAAACTCTGAACGATTAGGCCGACGGGCGCGATTGGGATCGAACCCAGCACCTCCCGTCTACCAGCTTCGAGAACAGAACCTCTCGGCCACTGGTGGGGCAAAAAAAAAAATATCTTAGGAATATGCTGATTGTAACAGCGATGACAGATTTATCTGTCATATCTGATTAATAATGAAGAAAATATGCAAATATTTTTACAAATCTTTATTTCGCTCTTTCTAATTTTGTGTCCTTAGGATTCGTGCGCCTGGAGCAGTTTGCTCCAACTGCTCCACGGTAGCTACGCCCCTGATCAGAATCATGTTAAGGCGGTATTAAAAAAAATACTTTTCCATGCTCAACAACTCGAAATTTTCTGGCACATTTTCAGATTAATTTTTAATAGAAAAAATATGAAACTTGCTGACATGATTTTTGAAAAGATTTATAAGCGACCTATGTGTTTTTATTTTTCTTTCAATTAATTGAAACTTGATTAATAAACAATTATTTTCTCAGTAGGGCAATATTTTTCGTTTCTAACACAATCGCTTCGGGAAATTCTGTTCAAAATGCCCACTTTGACATCATTTTTTTAAATATATTCTGCCTCTATCAAAAAATCGATCATTACGGTACATTATATAGTTTCTGAAGAAGAGAATCTATCAACTGGACGCGTTTGAGAGCAAAAATTAATTTAAAAATTAGTAAGAAAATAAGCAGTTTGGATTTGAATACATTCTTAATAAGATGTTTTTTTTCTTCAACCGCTATGTATTTTTAATTTGTTTTTGCTGTAAGAATTGGTCCTATCAAAAACTTGTCTATATAAATGTTGAAGACAATATTAAGAAGATCTATGATAAATTCATGGGGATTTTACATCTTGTGAATTGACGGAGTTATAGAAATTTTTCTTCTTCACCCCCCTTTTTTTTGTTTTCGTTTTTATTTATTTTTTTTTTTTTTTGAGGTACGAATTGGTCCTATCAAAAACTTGTGAATACAAAAGTTGTAGATAATATTAATGAGATGTATAATAAAATTAATTGGATTTGATATCTTGAGAATTGACGAAGTTATGAATTTTTTTCTCCCAAAAACCCTATTTTTTGCACCCCTTGAGCCCATTTTTAATTTTATCCAAAATCTGTGATACATAAATTTTTGGTCCTATTTTTAGAAGTAATAAAAACTTTAAACTGATTTGATATGTACAAAAATTAAGAAGTTATGGGGTTTTTTTCTGTTTTCACAAAACCCCTATTTTATATATATATATAAAGTTTTTTACTGATGGTGGTTTTGGGTTCTAGGGGTCATGATCGGTGTAGATCTGCAAAAATTTTTCAGAAATTCCAACATAGGGGAAAATGTAATAGGTAGTAATTCATACGAAATCTATCTAAAATGTTTGTAAAATAAGGATCCATAAACCTTATGTTGCCTACAATTGAAAAGTATGAAAATTTTAATGATTTGAAAGTAAAACATGTTTTAAAATGGATTTTGTATTTAAAAAAAGTTAATAAGAGGAATAATTCGAAAAGGTACCAAGAAATACTTCAAAGGGCACTGCGTTAGAAAGGACTAATTTAGAACATATTTAAAAAAACATAAGATCTTTAATTTGTATAACAATGCAAATGTCGATTTAAATCCCAACTTTTCGAAATTTTTTTGGAATATGTTTCAAGAACATATTTTTTTTTCTTTGTAAAGGTTTGCAACTGCACATTAAGATATTTCCTATGCGAACAAATTTCTCAATGAAAAGGTTTTTTCTTTGTATGGGTACACAAGTGTCTTTCAAGATCACTACTTCGTGAATATCCTTTAGAACATATTTTACAAACAAAGGTTTCTCCTTTGCATTGGCAAGCAAGTGCACTTTTAGATTGCAAATTTTGAAAATCCTTTGGGAGATATTTCACAAACAAATGTTTTTTCTCCTTTGTATGGTCTTGTAAATGTGCATTAAGAAATTCCCTTTGTAAAAATCCTTTGGAACATAATTCACAAACAAAAGATTTTTCATTTATGTGCGTACAGATGATGACTTTGTAAAAATCCTCTGTAACATAACTTACAAACAAAAGGTTTTTCCTTTGTATGAGTAACCAAATGTTGTTTAAGACTACTAGTTTGTGAAAATCCTTTAAAACATATTTCACAAACAAACGGTTTTTCCATTGTATGGGTACGAAAGTGTTTTTTCAGACCATTACTTGTTGAAAATCCTTTGGAACATATTTCACAAAAAAATGTTTTTACAGACATTCACATTGACATTTCTTTTGTATGGGTTTGGAAATGTGCATTAAGATATTCCCTTTGAGAAAATCCTTTGAAACATAATTCACAAACAAAAGATTTTTCATTTGTATGGGTAATCAAATGTCTCTTCAGATGACTACTTCGTGAAAATCCTTTAGAACATAATTTACAAACAAAAGGCTTTTCCTTTGTATGGATACGCAAATGTTCATTTAGACTACAACTTTGTGAAAATGCTTTTGAACATATTTCACAAACATAAGGTCTTTCATTTGTGTGAGTACGCAAGTGTAGTTTCAGATGACCCTTTAGTGAAAATCCTTTAGAACATATTTCGCATACAAAAGGTTTTTCCTTTGTATGGGTAATCAAGTGTTGTTTCAGATGACGATTTAGAGAAAATCCTTTGGAACATACTTCACAAACAAAAGGTTTTTCCTTTGTATGGGTAATCAAGTGGTCTTTTAGGTTGCAAAATTTTGAAAATCGTTTGGAACATACTTCACAAACAAATGCTTTTTCCTTTGTATGAGTGTGCAAATGTACATTAAGGAATTTCCTCTGTGAAAATTTTTTAGAACATACTTCACAAACAAATGGTTTTTCCAGTGTATGGACAAGTGTGTGTCTTTTTAGATGACACTTTTGTGAAAATCCCCTGGAACATATTTCACAAATAAAAATTTTATCTGTTGCTTGAGAGTGAATTTTAAGCACTGACATTTTCTCTAGTTATTTTTATTATTATTTTGCATAGAAATGGAAGATAAAGTATCTTTATACAAGGCTACGTCATAAGGATTCTTCAGGAAAATGCTTTAAATGCCTTAAAATCAAGAATATCAGTTGTCCATATATAAACCTAAAATGTTTAATGATAAAAAAAAAACTTAGTGAAACATTTTAAAATACAGATTGAAATATACAGGGTGATCTTTTTTAAAGTGACAGTGTTTGGAGCGTCCTGTAGCGCGATCTAACAGCCAAAATGTCACCAAACTTGGTATTTAGACTAATCAAGACATGGGAAAAAGGATTCCGTGAAGAAAACAAATTTAGTTCCAAAAATCGCCGATAGGGCATTTTGTGGCGCTTTGCAATGTATAAAATGTGAGAAAAGAAAAATACTAACACATACAATCGTACAGTTAAATTATTAATGTTTATTTACTACATTAACTTCCCCGGTGAGGAATTAGACCACCTTCAATGTGAGCACCGTTCTCAGAAATAACACCGTGCATTCTGTGCACAACGTTCTCCACAGCAGTACGTAATATATCACGAGGAATATTCCGCACTGTCTTTGTTATGTTGTCCCTTAGAATAGACAAATTTGATACTCCACCAACATAAACTTGAGATTTCAAATAACCCCAGAGCCAAAAATCGCATGGCGTGAGGACAGGGGAACGAGGCGGCCATGCAACTGGAAAACTCCGACTTATGACTCTATCATCAGTGAAGTTTTGGCGCAACAGCTGCTTTACCTTATTACTAATGTGTGGCGGAGCACCATCCTGCATAAAGATTGTCTGTTGGAGACGATTTCTTTGCTGAAGTTGTGGAATAACAAACATTTGCAGCATTTCGTGATACCTTTCTGCATTTATGTTGCACGTTTCGGGTCCTGTCAGAGTGATGGTCTAAAAAAAGAATGGCCCAATTACGAATTCGGCTGTGAAACCACACCAAACAGTGACTTTTGGGGAATTTAATGGGATTTCATGCACGGTGTGGGGCTGCTCAGAAGCCCAAATTCGGCTATTTTGTGTGTTTACGGACCCATTGAGATAAAAATGGCACTCATCTCCCCACAGAATGTGCCATGGGAAAGCATCATCAGTTTCTACCCTGGCAAGAAACGATAGAGCGAATGTCACTCGCTTATCATAATCACTTGGTTTCAGTTCGTGCAAGCGGCGATTTTGTAGGGGTAAAATCCAATAACGCGCCGCAAAACTCTCCATACCGTGGAATAATTCATGTCCAATTGTTGAGCTACACCCTGGGTGCTGCTAGTACCAGCAATGGTTCCTGCGATTTTTCGACAATTGCAGTTGCCATATCAGTTATTACATCTTTTGATACTTGTTTACGTCCTCTCCCAGCACGAATGGTCAGTGACACCGTTTCCTCGAACTTCTTAATCATTTTCTTAAGACCATTCAGTGATAAAGGCCCCTTTCGTAATTTTTTTCTGGTTCGAAATTCCCGAAGAGCTGCAGATGCATTACATTGATTCATATAATACAGCTTCACCAGTAACGCACGTTCCGGTAATGTGAGAGGCATGTCCACTGGAGCTCGCTTACTTCAGCTGAGATTATTTGTTGGAGCTGTCTACTACTTGCTTTTATAGCCCCTATTACTGGCACTGTCGTCGCACAGCATTTGCATTTTTCTTTGATACCCGTGTTTTATGCTAATTCTCGTTATTGTAAGCTACAGCAGCGCTACAAAATGCCCTAGCAGCGATCTTTGGAACTAATTTTTTTTTCACGGAATCCTTTTTCCCATGTCTTGATTAGTCTAAATACCAAGTTTGCTGCCATTTCGGCTATTAGATTGCGCTACAGGCGCTCCAAACACTGTCACTTTAAAAAAGATCACCGTGTATATCAATTTTTAATTTTCAATAATTAATGCAGCCATAGAATAAAAATATCAAATAATTGTAAGAACTACATGTTTCCATATTAACTCCTAAGAACAAGGATGGTATGTAGTATAAAAAAAACATAAACGACTTCTTCTGTGGTCCAACACGTTTTAAAGCCTATATAACTATTTTTTTAAATGAAGTGAAGTAATCAGCACTGTAGTTGGGTGGGAACGCCGCTCCCAGAAATATGTGGTTTGTTACAGTAAAAGAAAATATTGCGAACAAACACAATTTTTTAAAAATATTTTATTTTTTTAAGCGAAACCGTAATTTATGGTAGCTTTAAGAAGATCCGTTTCACTTATATTCATAAGCCGCTTTAACCAAGTTATTTCTTCTGATGGACTGATGGCTTCTATTATTATGAAACAGCCATTATAAATTAAGTGTTAGGTGAAGGTGAAAGAGAAGCCGTAAGAAGTTAGAACTCTGATTTTCTGGTCAGAATGGTGAAAAAAAAATTGCCATAATTTTTTTATCACACAGCTGCCGATTTGTACGGTTTTGTTACCTCGAAAATTTAATACAAATTTTTACCACATTTAATCGTTGACAATTGTTAGATTTCGGCGATTGAATTAGGCAAAATTTACTGGTAAGTTTTAGTGGTCAGAAAAAATCTTAGAAATTGGTAGCTATGCTGTAAATTCTGCAGCAAAATTGACATTCAACAAACAAAAAAAACTATCAAGGGCTTTTTCAAATAAACAATTTCATTCCCCGTTTTTCTTAAAAGTAACGGAAATGTTCATTACAATAAAAATGAATGAATTGACCGTGAAAATTTACATTACATTCCCTTAGTTGGCGACGATTTGTGTAAATCCGGTTTATCCGAGTTTTTTGCTAATCCAAGGTGAGCTTGACACATATTAATTAACTCGGATAATTGGGAGTCTACTGTAATAATTATAAATGCTAATTAAAAAATGTTGTTTTTTGGCTAAAGGTTTTAAATTGGATTTTGGCTTAGGAAAAATCCGGTAGCATCAACATCTAGTAGTACTCTATGAAAATGTGAGTTCCCACAAAGATTTTTTTCCCAACTACAACACTGGAGGTAATAGTATAAAAGTATAAAACATCAAATTGAAAAAAAAAAGGTATTTTTACTAGAATTAATACAGTAGATTCCCTCAAATCCGCAACTCTGAAATCTGCAAACGCCTAAAATCCGCACATCATCACAGATGTAAACAATGAAACTTTCAGTTCAGATGTAAAGACAAAATTACAGAATTTTTTAGTTTTATATCATTCCATATGTATTTTAATAAGTAATTCTTGATAATATGACTGAACTCGTGCTTTTTCATGAAGGAAGTATAAATTTATTTCTGAAGAAAAAAAACCAAGATATACCGCTGAATCCAAGAAATATCGCTGATATCACCGGTAATTGCAATCTTTTTATCAAATATATTCATTTATTAATCAAGCATTTTTGGCTATTCTTAAGACTGGCTAAACCTGAAATAAAACTTCCTTACTTTATGATTTTGGTGTGAATTAATAGGATACCTTTATGAGGAAAGTTTCATTGAATAATTCAAGGAAAATGCAGCTGATCTTTATTATGCATATTTAATTATACATTAATTATTATTTATTTGGCTTTTACTTTTAATAATTTTTAAAGTTATCTTATTTTTTATCATTTTAATTTATTATTTTATGTAATTATTTAAATATTTTACTATATTTCAAGCATTCATTATAATTTTGATTGCATTATTGCATTCAAATTACTGTTTAAAAAATGCAAACAAAGCAGTGACCAGTAGGGCTGGGCGATGTCTAAAATGAAATATCGTGATAAATCGGCAGCTTTATATAATGATATTTCGATATATCGATATTGCGACATATGAACAAAAAAATATATGTACATTTATAATATATGTATAACTTCAATATACATTATATATTTTATTAAGGATTAAAATTAAAATATATATATATATATATCATTCTCAAATAGATTAATAAAAAACTATGTATAAATAAGCAAATCTAAATAAATAAATGCTAAAAGAAACTAGTAGGATGTGTTAATGGCAAAAATTTCTTCTATTTTTACGTGTTATTAATTCAAAATAAACAGAGGCAAAATTAAATAACAATCTATGCCCATCATGCATATTCTAAAGATATAGGTGCACTAAATTGTATGCAGTTAAAAGGAAATATAAGCATCGCATCTTTCAAACAAATCATTGAATTTCAGCACCAATCTTATTAGATGTCTGTATCCAAAATTCCTAATCTAAAAATCATAAAAGCAATACCTGTTGGACAGTATACACCCAAGCCTAAGAAGGATCTACTTATGTGAAACCGTAACAGAATAAGGTGTTTGATTAAAATTCTTGATTTAGTTTTTGAGATACAGATATCGCTAAAATTGTGGAAAATGCAGCATAGCAGCGCCACCTATTGGACGATTAACACTAACACTTAATCAGCAACAAGTTATGTCAACGTCTGTCTGAATTTGAAATGTTATGAAAATACGTGCGATAATTCTTGAGAAAAAGCTATAGCGGAAATTTTGAAAAATACAGCATAACAGCGCCAATTATGGGCTATAAACACCAAACACTAATCAGTAAAATTTATGTCTACATCTAAGTCTAACTGAATCTGAAGTTTGATAAATATCAGCGCATTAGTTCTTCAGACAGAGCTATTGCGAAAATCGTGAAAACTCAGCATAGTAGCTCCGCCTGTTTGGCCATTTACACCAAGAACTAATCAGCACCAATTTACAAGGTATAACTGAATTTGAAATCTGACAAAAATCCGTGCATTAGTTTTTGAGATAAAGTTATTGCGGATATTGTAAAAAATGCACCTACCTGTCAAGTAATTTACACTAATTTATAACGAGATATAAAATAATCTAAAATTTTGTTAAATTCCGTGCATTAGTTCTTGAGATAGAGCACCTACAAAATTTGTGTTACAAAGAGACAGACAAAGCTTTTTAAAAATAGTCAAATCGTGTTCAAGACTTTCTAAACATATAAATCGGTCGAAACCCGGATGATAAAATTTTCATGAATCCAATACTTTCTTCTTGTAAAGATAGTAGAAAGTAAAAGAACTAGAAAAAAAAAAATCGTTAACAGAGAGAGAAAAATAATAGTTTGGTTAAAGTCAATTTTTGAATTGTTTATATTTTATAATTGTTAAATAATATTTATATTGCTGTTGTGCTGTTATGCTTAAAATTGTCTTACTATGCGTCGGCGTCCCCGACAAAAGCTCTTAGTTTATTTTATTTCATTTTTATATTCTCCATTTTTTTTAAAGAAAAATAAAATTCTGCGTGATCTGCTAATCATAATCAAATGTGTTTCAAAATTTACCTTCCCCTTAATTTCGTTTTTCCATCGTCCATGTATGCTGTGTACATGAACCGCAATAATTAACTTTTTGGACTCCGGCGTCTCTTACACAAATTTTATGCGGTCGGCACCACTTTTATAAAAGAAGTTTCCTTCAAGTACACAATTTCAAAAATGCTAAGATTAAGTAAGGAAATTTTATTATCCTTTATTACAGGTGCCAAAAACAAATTTTGAAAGGAAAGACGGTGTCGCCACAGCGGTGACAACGGAGTGCAAAGGGTTAAATAACTTTATGCAATAGCGGATAAGGATTTTAATGAGTTACTGTCACTTTCAACTAATTTCTTGCTATTACATTTAAAAAATCCGTGAATGTGCTAGAAATTTTTGCATGAAATAATATTTTTTTGAGAACAGCTCTAAGAGTTTAAACTTAAAAATTCTGAATTAAAAAATATTTTTTTTCTTAACCTTTAAGACTATCTCTTATGCTTGTTCTATCGGGGAACTTGGATGAGGATCTCCTGCGTTTCGACCAATGTCCGCTAAATGAAGAAAAAAAAACTAACCTCCCCCCCCCCACCACATACACACACACACCGAACAATTTACATCTTTCCACTTTTGATTGTCAGTACACAAACTTTTAACTGCTTAATTTTTCTGCCCTGTTTGTTATTTTGAATTCTAGTGACATTAAATAAATATTGACATCTAAATATTCTCCCCCACTCCCCACAAACAAACAATGACAGAGGCAGTAAATACCAAATACTCACATATGTCAATTTTTAAAAGAAACTACCAGGAGAAAAAAAAACGAGCTTCAGAGAAATAAAAATATCTGCATAAAAAAAGAACCTGAAATAAACATTAATCTATATTGCTATGGAAGTATTATTTCATTTGTCCAATTAAATCCACTGTTGCAAATAAAATGTAATATTTCATTTATTTATCTCCCTGATTCACATATTGTTCATTAACAACGAACAAATATTCATTCAAAACCGCTGAACAAGACTGAAGAGAAAACAAAACAAACAATATCATTTGCTGTCGGCAAGTACATGAGAAAAACCAGCTGTATCATATTTATCGCCCGTCATCTGAACCTGAACACCGAAACTATCACTTTTTCCCCTTTTGAAAAACCGTTTACACTGAGAGAAATCACAGCGTAATACCATAGTAGTACCATGATAATACCATGATAGTATCATGCTTATCGAAAACTGAGGGTTCGGTTAATATCACGGTTGAAGCTGGGAGTATCTTGAGGAGTGATCATGGTTTAGGGTAAGACGTATCCTGATGATCGAAACCGATTATTCGGTATTTAATGTCATCATGGTTTAGGCAGGGTTGGGTTGATTTTTGACGGCCAATTATCTACACGAGGGATATAGGCCCTAGGGGGGGTGCCTTCCGTGGAGGTCTTTCTAAGGGAACCTAATCCGTATTAATGCATGGAAATCCACGGTTAGAAGAAAACCACGAAAACTCCGAACGATTAGGCCGACGGGCGCGATTGGGTTCGAACCCAGCACCTCCCGTCTACCAGCTTCGAGAGCAGAACCTCTCAGCCACTAGGTTTAGGCAGGAATCATCATGGTTTAGGCAGGGATAAAATACTCCATTAGTATCATGGTCATCGTAATAACCTGCGGTTTAGAATGGTAGAATTTTGAGTACTCGAAGCTGAAAAAGCGCCGATTGCAGTTTAATGAAAAAGTATGATAATCGTGGTTTGCATCACGATTATGATAATCGCGGTTTACACCATGATTATGATAATCGTGGTTTACATCATGATTACGATAATCGCTGTTTACATCACGATTACGAGAATCGTGATGTACCATTGTGTAGGATTTTTTGATATCGTCATCGCGATTATATCGATTTTATCGGTTTTATCGATGTATCGCCCAGCCCTAGTGACCAGAAATCCACAAAATTCTAAAATCTGCAGAACCTCTGGTCCCAAGCTGTGAGGATTTGAGGGAATCTACTGCATAAACAAACTAGTCGTTGGAGGAGACTGTAATACTTACCCATCACGGATATAGATAATATAAAATATAAAAAAATAACATGTGATATTTGCTAAGCATTGTACCATGTTACTTTTATTCATAATTTAATTTATTTGGACTTCCTTAAATATAATTAATATAACCCCTTAAGCTAATATTACTTTTTGTTGCATTAAAATATCTCAATCTGTTGATTTTCTGTAAGCAAGTAAACGCTTTTGGTTTACAAGGGAAGTCTATGGGAATTTGGCGAAATATTAGAAATACCGCTAATTTGGCGACTCATTTTGGCCACCAAATTTGGCGACAGAACACGATCCCACCTATGGTAAACCCTCTTATAGGTATGGCGAGGCATTAAATGCTTGAAATTTACGATAAGCCATTATTGACATTTAATCTTATAGTTTGGCGATAGTTTTTGGGTCGGCGGGATAATCGAGTAGTACCAAATTGCGTAAAAGAAACATCCTTATAAATCGAAAAATTATAATCCTATTAAGTAACAGTTTACTGCGTCGGATTAAGCGTCTCATTTCCAATTAAAATATATCTTTGAATTGAAATTTGAATGAAATACAGGGTCATGAAAAATCGAAGAGTGTGAAAAATAGAATTACAAATATCTCCGCAATTCATTATCCGAACGATTTCATTCATGATGCAAAATTTTTTTTTTTTTATTGTCTTTTATATTCACTCCTTCAAATAAACAATTTCGGAAAAAATTGTATACCTTTTATCAGAACGAATATTTCAAGAGTCCGAAAAAAATAGTTCCGGTAAATTGAGGTTATTGATATTCAATAGGTTTCTTCCCATTATTACTCCCTAAGTACACACCGAATTTCAAGTCTCTATCTCAATTTGTTCGGGAGACAGAGCGTTTACAGACACACACACACACACAGACGGACGGACAAATTTTTTTCTAAAAATATATTTTTCGGAATCTCCAGTGTCTGAAACGTGTAAATCCGTCAAAAAAATTTTTTCCGATTTTTAAAACAAATACAAGACTTACCCTATACTACGTATGATGGGTAAGTAATAACATATAAAAATGCGGTTGACAATTTGCAGCATTACAAATCTGAAAAATAAAATAAAGTAAATTTAAAATGACCAAACAGAATTTCAGTCACTCAGGCAAGTCATTGATTAAATCAGGCAAGTCATTAAACCATTATGACAGCTCTTAGTGATGTACTTGGATATTTTCATATGCAAAGTGCATGTACAACTGAATAAAGTATGGTGACATATTCTGCACACCAGTGACGACTTTTTAATAAAAAATAAGGAGAGCGTGAAACAATTGCAAATTACAAGTTTAAACAGCAATTCAGCACTGAAGTGTCTTTGGGAAGAAAGTAACTAAGATGCAGGCTTGAATCAAATGATTATTTCAAATTTGCAGCTATTTTTTCACAAAGTAGCATACATAACGCACCATCCGCGTTCTTAAAAGTTAACCAGATACACTATTTACTGGACATGAGGATGTTCCTTATCAGCATTTATAAGTACGTAATTTCGGGTAGATAAGCCGCGGCTTATATGTGTTTAAAAGTTAAATTTTACCTTTTGCGGCTTATCTGCCGGTGCGGCGTATACGAAGTAATAACGATTTTTTCCAGAAAAAATAAATAAATCAGATCATGTAATATTTATAGAGTGAAAATCTGAAAAACAATATTAAAAATGCTTCACGGATTAGAAATAACAATCATTAAAAAAATATCGGGGAGTTCTTTTTTATTTCATTAAAAAAGAAAAAAATCTATGCATGGTTTCTTTCTGCATAACGAAACGTATTACTCAAAGATAATGATCTCATTCTGATAATGTTCAACTTCCCGCTCCACTCAAACACAGCAGAGGAGTTGAATAAACAAACTGCAGATAACTCTCTTCCTTTTTATAAACTAGGGGTTTTGGGGAGTGCTGTAATTTTCTAATAACTTATTATATTTTAATAAAATTTTGTTACACAGCTTAATTTACTATTATTGCAACTTGCTGAAAATTTGAACGAAATCGGACAATTAATAATGGAGATTTTTTATTTTTTAATAGCTAAGAAAAAACGGGTTTTGCTTTTCGTTTTTTTCTCTTTTAAATTATTTTTTCTGTTTGCTTGCAGCTCAATAATTTCTTTTTACTGCACTTACGCAAAGTGAAGTTGTTGACACATTTAAGGAATCCTTTTTATGCTCAGTTTTACATAATCGCGGTGTTTTAATAGAAAAGAAAGTAGATTCTCTTGTTTTCTTTAAGTGTGCGCATTTGCATTTTTTTTTTTTTTTTTTCAATAATGAACATATGTATTTAATTTTTGTTTATTTTAAAACTTTCTTAGAACATTTTATTTTAAATATTTACAGAATATATCAAATCGAGTACCAATTAATTTCTGTTAATAGACATTAATATTTACAGTTAGTAGTGAAGAGATTTTCAAAAAAAAATTTCTTTATTTCTTTTAATTTTCTTTCTCTCCCAACTTTTGCCAATAGTTCATGTTGTCAAAATGATTATTTATCATTAGTTATTTTCGGAATTTTACGTTGTGTTATTTGTAATTCTAGTGTTATGTTTTATATTAAGAATTCCATCAAATATATTTCTACTTGCCGATCCAAGGCTGAAATGCGCGATGCAATTGGATAAATTCACAAACCAAAAGTTATTTATTTATTTATTTTCATCATTTGAATTAAATTTAAAATTCTAATTTTTAAAATAGTTTTAAAAAATGCGGGAAAATCTTCAATATGGCGTCTATAGTAGTACGTACACCACTTTCAATAAGTACGGCTTATACGCCGGTGCGGCGTATACAATGGACTTTCAGTTTTTTTAACCATTTTCGGACGTAGCGCCGTATACGCCAGGGCGGCTTATCTACCCAAAATTACGGTAGTAGGACTAGTTAGGAAAAAGAGAAAATTATCTTTAACCTTGCATCCAGTTTAACATGCTTAAATTAACACATGGCAAAGTATCTTTGAAAGACTGTCAACAATTCATAAAATTTTAACCAAATAGAATGTGATTTTAATAATTGGTTTTCTTTCAATTTCTGTGGGCTTAATTTAATAGTGGTCACTGCCTTGCTCCTCCCACTTAATTATTTTTCCAAAAAAGAAAAATTTCCAAAAACAAATGAAATTTTCTTGCATGGGAGGCTGCTGACAGTGAAACTCTCTAGGGTAGGATTTTGATGTTTTGGGTTTGAAATCCATCATCCAGACCTGAATTTTAGGTCCTGATTAACCCATTTATGCCTAGCGTCCCATTTTTGGGACGTTTCATATTTTAATACGTTTTTACCCTTTTCTTCTTCTTTACAACATGAAAATTATATGAAATAATTGACTATAAATGTCTTTATCTACTATTGTTCAGTAAACATACATTTTTCGCAATTATTATTTAAGAGAAACCTTATTGATGCTAATCTAAAAGCATTTATCAATAATAAATAATAGTTCATTTTCTGTGCAGACACAAATATCTACTTAATATAAACAATCCAACAGCTTCATCATTATTGTGAAATACATTCCTTTAGCAATTAGCAATTATGAAACTATAAATCATCTGAAATGGTGTTATACTTATAAACATTACCTTTCATTTCCTTATTGAAATAACTTTGTTTATCAAATCAAGATACTTTTCTATTTAGACATTTTTTTCAGTTGTTTAAAAATAATTATTGTGATTGATATGTGTTGTTCAAGGACACTTCTTGGTTTTCAGTGCATCTCTACATTAGAAGAAGCAGTTGAAGTGCAACCTTCAGATTAAACACACGCAGCATTTAGCTCTTTAGCTGCGATATTTTTTTAATTACGCAACCGGGCATTCCAAAAAGCCTGGCTCTTGTCAATATTAACATACCACATTCTTGTATCTGCAGGAAGATGTAAATCTATGTTTGTTTCAATATAATTTTATTTTAATCTCTAGTATATTTATTAACTGTTGACACAACATATACAATTCATCGAACAACTATCAAGAGATGACAGCATAAGACTGATATTTATTCACTTAAATGAAGGCTTTTTTTCGGTGTTTATAGAGTTTTCATTTTTCAAAATAGCGAAATGCAAGAAGTAGGTTTATTTGTATTTTTTGTATCAAGGATCCAAATAAATAAGTGATAATCTTAGCCAGTTGACTTCTTTGAAATACGTATTTTTTAAAATTGAAATAATTATATGTTCAAGCCTATTTTTTATGCATGTTTGTAACGTATAAAATATACGGGGCTAGGTGCAAATGGGTACATATTTCCATTAGCCATTTAGGGGACAGTTATTTAAGTAAATTCCCTTTCAAGATGATTTTGAAATAAATTATTTTTTAGCTTCAAATACGATTATTCTTAATTTATTATTAATAATACTTAAAACGTTATTAGTCTCTGTAAAGAAATAAATATATTTTTTTTAATAGTTCATAAAAATATTCATTATCGTATATAATATGCAATTTAAAGACTTAATTTCTATAAATTTTGACAAAACATATAATTATGCATTTTTCCACATATGGATATCCTCATATTTAGTACATTTACATTTTATCAAATAAATACAAAAATAATTTGTTTAGTATTTTTCCAGTTCATTTTGCAACATCTTAAAACGATTTTACAAACAAATTTGAGAAAACGAAAATTCAGGCATAAATGGGTTAAAACAACATTTTGCATACATGTGTGAAACAATTTTACATGAACTTTGCATGTCCACAGCTTTACAACTTAAAAAATAATAATAATAGGGAACAATAACATTTTGCTACAGGCTAGTTCCATTGGTTTTTGTAGTGTAAGTCACATAACTGATAACTGATATGCTTGTTGGCTACTGTTATTTTCGTAAAGTTTGCTTGACCTCAGCCCCGTGCAAAAGGAAGGGCAAAGGGGGGCAGTCACCCCGGGCGCGGAAATTGAGGGGTGCCAAATTTATACTACCAATGTCTTTTTTTTTTTTTTTGCTATTGATCATTTTTGGAGGATTTTTTTTTTCTTTCTAAGGACCACTTATTTCTAACCTGGTTGTTAGCTATTTTTACCTTGCCAATTTCCCAATTTTCTCCAACTCAAATACTAACAACAGCTGAAAATGGCTAGAAAAAAGAGAGAAAGGTTGAGAAAAATCTGTCCAAAACATTGCAATCTCTCTAACAACTAACTGTAATTTTCTCTTACGTTATTTAGTTGCTTGGAATTTCTGAATTATTATAAAATTACATGCTTTAAAGCTCCAAAATCAATGCAAAATATTTATTCAACAGACTTTATTTCTGTTTCTGCACTTTATCAATTTTGTGTGCATCTGTTACAAAGCAAAAGTGTGTGTGTGGGGGGGGGAGGGGAAGGCAAATTGAAACTTTACCCTAGGCGCAGTTTTTTCTTCGCACAGCCCTGCTTGGCCTTATTCAATCAACCCTTTAACCACTGGTGTTGCATTGATGCAATGGTAAAAATAAAGTGCATGCTTAAACTATCAAGCTACCACTGTTTTTTAATAAAAATATTTTTGTTATTTAATGACAGAAATTTCAGCCATTGAATAAAGTGGATATTATCTTTGAAAATTTGCAGTAGGAAACTTTTTTCAGAAAAAATTTTGAAGATCCCAATCTTATAGTTTCGGCGGTTAATGAGATATCTCCCATAAAATAAGGCACATTTTCCCGTTCTAAAATACTGGTAGCCAAAAATCGTAGCATGTGACTTACACTACAAGTACTCATGAAAATAGCCTACAGTAATCTCTTAGAAAACATAATAAATACAGTACAGAACCGTTTATCCAAAGAAATCCGTTATCTGGAATACATCCAGATAACGGATTTTTTTGGATAACTGGATGAGCATGAAAACAACGTGTATTTGTTCGGATTGATAGAGTATAAGTAATTATAACATTGTTTCTGATTTCTAATTAGCTATTAGATTACTCAGACTCAGACTAAAAATCATACCTAAACAAGATCAAAGATATTCTAATCAGAGTTTGAAAGAAGGCATTTTATGAGAATACCTTGAAAACAAAAATTCTTCTATTTCCTCTGCATAAAAATTAAAATGTCAACTATCTAAATAAATATGCTTCTATTTCAAATCCCAGATGTTGGCATGAAGTTATATAATGCATGCTGTATTGTTTCAAGCAATGCACATGTCAAACTGGCAATGTTTGGCAATTTTTTTTTTTTAAATCAATTAATTGGAAATATCATTTTGGATAGCTGGTTTTCCAGATAACTGGTTTCCGGATAAACGGTTCCATACTGTATTTAATATTTAGTTTAAACCACCTTCCACTCCAATTTTTTTTTTTATTTATCCATTTTCCCCATTTTAAAATATCAAATTAAGTTGTCCAAATGACTACAGATACAACTTTAAAAAGACCGAATTGTTAAACACCATGTGGGACATAATTTCAATCTGCTTTATTCTAATTAAAAAATTTATTTGTTAAATAAATCTTGTCTTAATTAAAATACGTTTTCTTAACTCCATATAATTAATTTAAAACTTGTCATTAAAAAATAAATGTAACCTCCTTTACTGCATTTTCAC